>CM057142.1:16055595-16580595 GCA_029964075.1 Patiria pectinifera | reverse complement strand
TGCAAGCATGCGCACATCGAGCCTGAAAGCAGCGCGATAATGGGTGGGGATGGGGGAGGGGGTTGGGCGTTAACTCGACTTATTTGTCATGACATAAGGTGTAGGAATTGTGAACGGAATCGGTTTCCGTTCATACCCATATAGGTAATCTTCTCTTTTTTGGCTCGAAAAGATCACACTTTTACATAGCCTTTACAGAAACCCCAGAGAGTAGGCTACCTAAAGTATTGAATTCTACCTAAGCCATCATACCCTAAAAGTTTCAGAGTTTTTATGAAACAGTTTAAATAAGACTAAAACGCAGATTGCATGATGATCGATGACACTGTGCCTTCTGCCTTGTTAAATAATTTTATTCCTGAAATTGAAAGTACTGGTGTATTTTTGTCCGTATCAGAAATTTTGCTTTTAAATTAAAATCTGATTTCATAATCGTTTTGTGATATTTGAACGATCCACTGGAATGGTGCCCGGAGACATAATTTCTTTATGATTGTATAAAATGTTCACGAGCGGGCACGATAACAATCAGTGTCAGGTATACGTGCAGTGACATTGCGTTCGCACGTGAGAAATTAAAATCTGCAAAGGAATAAGTAAGGTACGTGCAGTGACATTGCGTTCGCACGATTAAAATTTAAAATTTGCAAAGGAATAAGTAAGGTACGTGCAGTGACATTGCGTTCGCACGTTTAAAATTGAAATTTACAAAGGAATAAGTAAGGTACGTGCAGTGACATTGCGCTCGCACGTTTAAAATTCAAATTTGCAAAGGAATAAGTAAGGTACGTGCAGTGACATTGCGTTCGCACATGGAAATTAAAATCTGTAAAAGGAATAAGTAAGGTACGTGCAGTGACATTGCGTTCGCACGTGAGAAATTAAAATCTGTATAAAGGAATAAGTAAGGTACGTGCAGTGGCATTGCGTTCGCACGTGAGAAATTAAACATTTGTAAGGGAATAAGTAAGGTACGTGCAGTGACATTGCGTTCGCACGTGAGAAGTTAAAAATTGTAAAAGAATAAGTTAGGTACGTGCAGTGACATTGCGTTCGCACGTTTAAAATTCAAATTTGCAAAGGAATAAGTAAGGTACGTGCAGTGACATTGCGTTCGCACGTTTAAAATTCAAATTTGCAAAGCAATAAGTAAGGTACGTGCAGTGACATTGCGTTCGCACGTTTAAAATTCAAATTTGCAAAGCAATAAGTAAGGTACGTGCAGTGACATTGCGTTCGCACGTTTAAAATTCAAATTTGCAAAGGAATAAGTAAGGTACGTGCAGTAACATTGCGTTCGCACGTGGAAATTAAAATCTGTAAAAGGAATAAGTAAGGTACGTGCAGTGACATTGCGTTCGCACGTTTAAAATTCAAATTTGCAAAGGAATAAGTAAGGTACGTGCAGTGACATTGCGTTCGCACGTGAGCAATTAAACATTTGTAAAGGAATAAGTAAGGTACGTGCAGTGACATTGCGTTCGCACGTGAGAAATTAAAATCTGTATAAAGGAATAAGTAAGGTACGTGCAGTGACATTGCGTTCGCACGTGAGAAATTAAACATTTGTAAGGGAATAAGTAAGGTACGTGCAGTGACATTGCGTTCGCACGTGAGAAGTTAAACATTGTAAAAGAATAAGTTAGGTACGTGCAGTGACATTGCGTTCGCACGTGAAAAAAATCAAATTTGCAAAGGAATAAGTAAAGTACGTGCAGTGACATTGCGTTCGCACGTGAAATTAAACATTTGTGGAAATTAAACATTAAAGCAAACTTGAGGCCAGTGACGTTGACATGTCAATGTCGCTTCTAAGGATATCCTCTTCGGTGCATATTAGTAGCGCCGACTTCCAAGAGGCCCCTTCCTGCAAAGGACTCGAGAGACTTCTGGATTTGATATGAGAACTTGAAAAGTCAAACTAGCCTTGAACCAAAAAAACCCTCAAAGAATTAAGCCACTCAATAAATAGCCATAAAGAGAAAACTGGAAATTAATAATTAGCACTAATTACTGAAGGAGTTCTTTGTTAAGATGACGATGCAAACGCGCGTGTATTGGAAATGAAAGAATTTTTTGTTTAATCTGGGATTAACACCGTCTGTAAAAGCGCCTATTGTCTTCTCTATATATAATTGCTAAATGTGTAGTGTGAGCATACAGTGAGGGCACAATAGAGACTGATGATCAAAAATATCTTAATTTTGATTAATTATACTTGTATAAATGTATAGATTTGTTGGCAAGTGATTTTAATTGTTTACAAAGGAGCTTCATAATTTGATATACTTCAATAGATTCATGGCGGAGAATGAAGCGTGTATAATTATTTCCACTGTAAATGTTGCATTTGCTTTGTGTGGACTGCTTTCTTTGTGTGGCGTGATTTTATTTCATGTCATTTTCTCTGCATGTTGTAAAAGGAAAAATGAAAGGTTTTGAATTCAACTTTCGTTTCGGCTCACGAAAACGGTTACGGAAATATTCAAAGCAACGATCAGAAACGACGAAAATACAAAATGAAGGCCCTACGC
Organism: Patiria pectinifera; assembly: GCA_029964075.1. NCBI lineage: Eukaryota > Metazoa > Echinodermata > Asteroidea > Valvatida > Asterinidae > Patiria > Patiria pectinifera. The sequence continues at coordinate 16,578,061 of CM057142.1, read as the reverse complement.
CAAATTCTACAGCGGCATTGGAAGAAATAATAGCCGAAATCAGCGTTACTTTTACCATTACAGCAGTGCCTATCCGGAAAAAAGTACTACGAGTATGACAAAAATGAAAAAAAAATATATGTTTACCCACAAACTAAAAAGAAAACGGTTAATTACGCGAAAATTACAGTAGAAAAACAAAATGCTGGAAATTACGGCAAAAATCACAGCTGTGTTTGATTTCAAACAAATTACCATCTCGAACCAAACAAAAAACCTGTTTAAAGAAACGTTACGAGTATGACGAAAATGGGAAAAAAATCAAATCGGTGTTTACACACAAACTAAAAAGAAAACGGTTACGGAAATATCCAAATCAAAGCGACGAAAAAAAGAAAATGATGAACCGAAATTACGGCAAAAATCAACAGTAGGAGCGACAAAAATAAACACATGAAATCCGGTGTAAATTTTCCAACTTCGATGCAATGCAAAAATCGGCTACAAATACCGTAAATTATGATCGGCAGTAACCGTTACAACGCTTCCAACAGTCGGAAAACAACGTTTTGCAAACGCGAAAATTACAGTAAAAAAACAAAATGCTGGAAATTACAGCAAAGCACAGCGGTATATTTGATTTCAAAAAAAAAATACTATCTCGAACAAAATAAAAACTGTTAAAAGAAACGACGGGATTTACAGCAATTGGAACAGCATTTTCCCGCAGGAATAAGTGTTATACGGAAATAGCGGATATTAATGCACACGGCGAAAACTTTTCCTTTAATAAAGTTATGTCGGCATTTAACAACGGCAAAATAATCACCATCTCGAACAAAAAAACCTGAAGTAAAAAATGACGGATTTTACGGCAACATAAATTAGTAGGACTAAGTATTTTCGCCTACAAAAATAACGGAGATTGCTTGAAAAGAACTTATGGCAAACAATTGTATTAATGTATATGAGTAAAATAATGTACGTCTGTAAGACGCGCGATGCATGTTTTCTATTAAATTTGTTTACGTTCTTGTAACTGTTTATGCATTATTTATGCAAGTCCGATATGGAAATATCGGCAGGGTATTATGATTATTAAGTACCTTTTAGTCCTAATATGTTACTTATTTGGTAGTCTTATTTTGACCTTTGATAACGTAAGTCCGATCATCAAGCATCGGCTTGGAATGAGACTTGACAATCAGTGCTGCGGTATTCAATGAAGAAAGCAGAGCTTACGGCCAAAATAACAGCGCTGCGGTAGTGAAATGGATAGCTAATACCTGAAATGGGTGATGGTTTTAATATCATCGTTCTATGACTTTCGAAATCAATATTTTTTTGTTAAATGAGTGTACCACACTTATAATAAATTTCCAAAGGAGTTATTGTGAGATATGCGACTCGTTTACAGTCATATGCAGCACTATTATTTCCCGTGTTAGATTTAGGTAAAGGGCCAACGTGTAACCCTCCTCCGACGTATGTCAATGTAAGTCCGATTCAGAAGGATCGGCAGGTATTATGAAGATGGCATTTTTGTTATCTTAAGGTCATAATGAATTTCTTTAATGTTCATTTACAGTGTATGAGTTATTATGCGGTTTTCAAGGCAACCTGCCATTATCAGTGTCTGCACATTTTTGTGTGCATTATAACAAATAATTGTTCTGTTTTAAAAGCAGACAATGAAACTTGAGGTAAACATTGGAAACATGGGTAGAATCGTTAATTTCCATTGTGTCATTAACCGTGACAGGTTACAGGTAAGATAAGACGTAATTTAAGACATTTTCCCGCAGAACTACCGTCACGGAAATTGCTACACACTTTCGAGAGGTTTATCTTCCAAAAGAACTTCTGGTAAGAAACAAGGTATGTAATGTGAATGAGTAAAGCGTAATGTAAGTAAAAGACGCTTGTGAAAAAACCGGGATGTAAGACATGCGACATGTTTACTGCATGCGACATTTCTTCATGCTCTTTTCATTTTGTTCATACCTATACATCATTTTTGTAAGTCCGATTTCGAACGATCGGCAGGGACGCATAATTATCAAGGTATATTTTGTCCGTCTGTAACTCATTTAGTAGTCTTACTTTGACGTTTGCTAATGTAAGTCCGATCATCCAGCATCGGCTTTGAATGAGACTTGGCATCAGTGCTGCGTCATTTAAGGAGGTAAAGTAGAGATCGCTTAGTACTTGGTTGGTTGCCTCTTAGGATCTAAGCATACGGCCAAAACAACAACGCTGCTGCAGTGGAAGAGAGCTTATACCTTGAATGGTTGACAGTTTCAATATCATCGGTCTGTGACCATGGGCGTCGCCAGGATTTTTTCTAGAGGGGGGCAAAAAAAAAATTTGCCCAAAAATGCTTGTATTTCTCAACACATTCTCGATTTATCAGTTTTAGAGGGGGGCAGGGACATTTTGCCCCCCCCCAACTCATTAAATTTACAGCACTTTGTCTTCGCGCCTCTTTTTCTTTTCTTTTCTTTTCTTTTTTTTCTTCCTTTTTTTTTTTTTTTTTCGACGCCCATGTCTGTGACGTTCAAAATCAGATCTCTGTGCGGATATGAGTATACCGTACTTACCTTGAATTTCCATAAGAAACTATTATAAGACATGTGACATAATACAGTCACGTGCAACATTATATTGTCCTTGTTTTTAATTAGTAAATTAGAGTTACATGTAATCCTTCCTCCGTATGGTAATGTAAGTCCGATGTGGTAAGATCGGCAAGGATGAAGATGGCATTTCTTCATCTTAAGACCATAATGGATTTCTTTAATGTTCGTTTACAGTGTGGGTTATTTTGTGGTTGCCAAGACAACCCGCCAGTATCAGCGCGGCATATTTTTGTGCGTTATAACAAATGATTGGGTCTGTTAAAAAAGTAAAAGAATGGAAACACTGAGGTCAACATTGTAAACGTTAAACACGGGTAAAATCGTTGGTCTATTGCGTCATTAACCATGACACGTTTCAGGTAGGCTTAGACACTTAGACAATTGCTGGCTGCATTGGAATGTTTTATGTTTCACTTCAGTAACAATGAGCCAGGCCCAGTGTCTTCGAACACCTGTTCACTTAAAGCTTTCATCAAAGAAAATGAGGATCGAAAAGTTCAGACAGACTGGATGAGGAGGCTGCTTTGTTAGGACGAAAAATGGACCCTCCGACAGCCTCGTCACACCGTGTGGATCGCTCTCTGTGTGGTTTTATTTCGTGTCATTTTCTCTGCCTGTGTGGTTAAAGAAAAATGTGAAAGGATTTTAATGAAACTTGATTTGAGCGCTAAACGAAAATGGCAAATCGTATAATACATGCAGCAAAGCAAGACGTTGAAAGAAATAATACTTCAAATCAATTCTTCGGGGCCACAGTATCAAGCAGCAAAAATCAGAAACGACGAGAATACGCAATTTGCGACATCTTCAGCGGTATTGGAAGAAATAATACCCAAAATCAGTGTTATTTGTTTTACCGTAACTGCAGTATATACATACTCGAGTACGACGAAAATGGGGAAAAGATCAAATCGCTGCTACCCAAAAAAAGTTAAAAAAAAAAAATCGGTTACAGAAAATCAAAGCAACAAAAAATTAAAATGACGAAGAAATAACGGCAAAAATTAACGGCAAAAATTTACGATCGGTGTTAATTTCCCTACATTTGACGCATGCACAACAATGGCTACAAACGCCAAAAAATTTGATCGGCAGCCAGCAACCGTTACTAAACCGCATCAAACAGTCGGGAAAACGAAGTTTTGCAAACGGGAAAATTACGGTAGAAAAACAAAATGACGGAAATTATGGCAAAAATCACAACAGTACGTATTAAAAAAAAATAATAATAACACCATCTCGAACAAACTGTAGAAAAAAAAATGACGTAATTTACAAAGCATGTTCGCCTACGAAAATAGCGGGAAACTGCTGCACATTCGAAAAGTTTGCTTTCAAAAAGACCTGGCAAAAACAGTTGTATTAATTTTTTTTTTAGTGAATAATGAAAATTGAAAAAAAAATGTTTGGTTGCAATCGCTATAATTTCCATTGTGTGTCATAAACCATGCATGACAGGTTACAGATAGACTTAGACATAATTATTGGATGCGTTGGAATGTTTCACTTCAGTAACAATGGGCTAGGCCCAGCTGTTTTCTCACCCCTGTACACTTAGGAATGATTCGCAGCTTTCATCAAAGAAAAGGAAACATCTAAAAGTTAAGACAGACTGGCTGAGGAGGCTGCTTTGTTAGGAGGAAAATATCTGACAGCCTCGTTCTGACATCACACACACAAAGGCGAGGAACCGGAAGCAGGGAGGAGGACCGACGGATGAACGGATGACCTGCTTGCTGGGCTACCCATTACTGACTCTTGAGGTGAGTTTACATGCAGTATACTGAAAAGTAAACTGCAGCAGGTCAAATAGAATTTATAAAAAAAATGAGTGAACTGGCGATCTTTTGAGGTCTTCCCACACAAAGGTAAAGAGTGCTGGTAATGGAGCATTGCTTTGTTGGGTTAACTCAACGTTTTCATTCCCCTTTCTGTATTTTTAAAAAAGGAGCACCGACAGGCTGGATGAAGAGGCTGCTTGCAGTCGGTGCGGATGAGAGGATGTAACTCCAATTTGAAACCATCTCATCAAGACAAAACCGAGGAACCGGAAGCAGGGAGGAGGACCGACAGATGAACTGGTGACCCTGCTTGCTGGGCTTCCCATTACTGATTCTTGAGGTTAGATATAAAAAATACACTGGAGAAGTTGAACAGGATGGAATCAAATGATTTTCTAGCCATCTTTGGTGTTCCTCCATAGAGAAAGAGTGCTGGTGGTGGAGCATTGCTTTGTGGGGTTAATTCAAAGTTTTTTTTCTACTTTTTTATATTTTAGACAAGGAGCACTGACGGGCATTGAACTGGCTGGATGACGAGGCTGCTTCATGTCGGTGAGGCCGAGAGGATGTGCCCCCAATTTGAAACCATCGCATCAAGACAAAACCGAGGAATTGGAAGCAGGGAGGAGGACCGACAGAATGAACTGATGACCCTGCTTGTTGGGCCTGCCATTACTGATTCCCGAGGTGGATTTTGCTTAAATAAAAATTGCAGTCGAATCTCGTTTAAAATACAGACATCGGCCAAACAAAGCCAAAATGTTTGTAATATCAGAATTTTATATTAAGTGGAGTGCCAGTTATAATTATTCACTGTACACGTAAAATAATGCACGTGGCTTTGTTTGCTATATAATTAGAATTTATCTTAAGTGTTTGTACTGACGAGAGTCGAATAACTGCGAGGCTTCTTCAAGGGTTTAAAAGATGCGTTTATTAATAAAATCACAATATTGAATTAAAAATGGGACAGCATATTTTGCAAGTCGTTATTTTTTTCCAATTAGGCAACAATATTCGAAAAATTAAAGAAGCCTCTTTTTGGCATTAACTTATCTATGCCTCTAAAATATATTAAACCTAATATATAAACTGCAACAGATGGTTATTAACTTGACAGTAGATTTTAAGATTTAAGTCATAAAGAGTTTTAAACAATTTCAGAAAGTGAAAATTAATTGTTTAAGATATTGGTGAAATGTCACAAATTTAAGGCCTCCATGCATGCATTAAAATTGAAATGGTTATTTTTTTTCTATGGAGATATGTCTTTTATTGCATTGCAACAGGTAACTATAGCACTCAAAATACAGTTGCGTTTATCCTTTTATGATATATTTGATTGCACAGTTTTACTGATAATTAACTTTGTTTTTCACTTTGTGTTTATTGGTGGTTTTTTTTATGTCTTTTCATTTAATAAATTGTTTAAGTAACCCAACAAAAGGATAAATGCAATGTATACTGAGTGCTGAACTTGCCTCATATCAAAAATTGTAGATAAAGAGTGCTTACAATACTTTAAATCAATCATCTATGAATGTTGATTTTTTTTTTGGGGGGGGGGGTGGCTGTTTCCTGATTGCTACTTAATTTATTGAGTCTCAAAAAAAGCCAAATTCAAAGAAATCAGCTTTACCCTGTTATTGCGTGCAATGCTATGTCTTGCACCTCAACCCTAAAATGTTCTTACTTTTTGTAAAGGTACATTATTTTAAGCTAAAGTTCAAAATGTCCAAATTGAATTGCTTCAAAACAAATTAAAATGTTTATTATTATTATAAGATGTTGCTATTAGTTTCTACTGACCTATCTTATTCCTGACTTTATTAGTCAACTGAGGGTATTTGACCAATGAACGGCGGTCGCTCTTAAAATCCCACCAATCCAATCACAGATTCACCCACAGATTCCGTATCTTGATTGTTCTTGATTGTTCTGAGCTGGGGGGGGCTGGAACATTTCATGGGGGGCGTCATGCAGGGGCGTCAATCGCTTCTCAAAAGTGGGGGGGGGGGGCGGACATACCTTGATCAGAACTGATGCGAGCGCGAAGCGCGAAGCCCTTACGGCGTGGGGGTTCGGGGCCCGCTTAAGGGCCCCTAAAAAAAAATTGATTCTAGATGTTCTGTGGTGTGATCTGAAGCAATTTCTTACCACTTTCCTCCATGCTTTAACTAATATTTTCTTAGCAAAAGATAATTATTTGAACATCGTTTTCGAGGTTGGAGTCATTGAATCAGCTATCGGTATTCTGAGCTTTAGGCGTGGGGTTCGGGGCACGCTTAAGGGCCCCAAAAAAATTGGATTCTCGATGCTCTGTGGTGTGATCTGAGGCAATTTCTTACCGTTTTAACCAATAATTATCTTAGCACAAAAGATAATAATTTAAACATAATTTTCGAGGTTTTCTCAGCCAAAGGCATAAGAAAATTTTTTGAACATTGTTTTCGAGGTTGGAGTCATTGAATCAGCTACCAGAATTCTGAGCTCTAGGCGTGGGGCTCGGGGCCCGCTGAAGGGCCCCGAAAATTTTTGGATTCTAAATGCTCTGTGGTGCTATCTGAGGCAATTTCTGACCACTTTAACCAATATTTTCTAAGCAAAAGATACATTGTAGTACGTAATAGGGCCATGTAAATGAGACACGAGTTCAAAAATCTGGGGGGGGGGACATTTGATATTGTGTCCCCCACCCTTCAAAAAGTGGTGGGGGGGGGGGACATGTCCCCTGTCCCCCCCCCCCCAGCATTGACGCCCATGGCGTCATGTAGATCAATAATTTTTTTTTTTTTAGAAACTCAAAATCTCAGTTGGGGGGCGCCCCCCCGGTGGCTACGCCACTGAGGCATACTATATTATAACTAAAAGTGTACAAATGCACGACTATGTATTTAGGGGAGACCGTTCGCATGTACGTCACATTCGTACATTTTGCTAGTGCAATTTTTTTTTATGGAATTTTTTTTGGGGGGGGGGCTAGACAAAATTTGGGGGGCTGCCCCCCCAGCCCCCCGTAGAACCGCCACTGAAATAATGCATCATTAGCCTTCAGTGCACCCCATAAATGTACGCGGTGAGTGGCTGCGCTACGCGGAGGGGGGGCCAAGTTTTCGCATGTACGTCACATTCGTACATTTTGCATGTGCAATTTCTTTTATGGAATTTTGTTTTTTTTGCGGGGCTAGACAAAATTTGGGGGCTGCCCCAGCCCCCCGTAGAACCGCCACTGAAATAATGCATCATTTGCCTTCAATGCACCCCTTGAAAAATGTATGAGGTTAGTGGCGGCGCTACGGGGAGGGGGGCCCAAGTTTTTCCTCTCCCCCAGATTGCTCCCCCCGCTTTCTCCCAACACTTTGTTTAATTTATTCGCTGTTGAGATCGATAAAAAATGTGGACACAACATTTTCGGCCAATTAAAGCATTATAAACATTGGTACTTTAGACGAAACGCAACACATGCATTTATGCAGCCAACGTCTTGTTATACGTTTGTTATACATTTTGTTATACACCTATTCTGCTGTTCGATACATTTCTCATTCACAAAAACGACTACTAGTCTTCTAAGTTGCTCCGGTGGCAATATATGCTCCTCACGCGAACAAAATGGTTACTGAACTGACCCTCAAAACATAGGTTTAGACACCTTATGTGTGTATAGTTACAATGTATGTGCAATATTGGCCTAGATATTGGCTAAAGATCAAATTTCTGATAAATTGGCACTGTAGAATTTACATATTTACCTGCCAAGGACACACATAATTACTTTGTGAATGGTCTTCTAATGATACCTGAAACTCAAAACATGGTTTTAGACACCTTCACGGTGTAGTTATGTGCAATATTGGCCAAGATACTGGCTAAAAAGCATATTTCTGATAAACCGACACTTTATCATTTACACATTTTCAGGCGAAAGACACACGTAGTTCCTTCGTAAATGGTCTTCTAATGATACTGTAACGAAACAGGGGTATGTGTAGACTGATATCAAGTCTAGCCTAAGAAGCATCACGTCAGCCCGCGTGTTAGAGCGCGTGATACTGTGGGGCATCCAATCAGCTTGCGCGTCCTGCATGTACACTAGGCTGATGGGCATGTCTGGCTATGAATTAGGCAGGCATGTACCGCGTGATCGAGTGCATGATTGCGCACGGCGACCAATCAGCAGCGTGCGTCCGGCATGGTCTGGGGCGATTGCCTCGTGGCCTGGCGTGGGTTCGGCACTCGTGGTAGAGAACTCGTGGGAGAGAACTCGTGGTAGAGAACTCGTGGGAGAGACTTCATTGAGTAAACTACAGGGAGAGACTGCGTTGCGAAACAAGCGTTTACTGATTTGCGTGGTTGGACTGGAGCGGAAGAAAGCCCCAGCGCACCCTGGTGTGATCGGTCAGTAAAGCTGGACTTCGTTGTTTACATCCCCCTGTGCATTTTAAGGTCTTATCGGATAAGATTTGGGGTGGATTGTTGTTAAGAAGTCGGGATTATTTAATATAGGGCCCGAGTTAAGATAATAGTCGGACCCAGAGTAAATCTGAAGGTTGGGTAACATTTAGGCTTAGTTCAGACTTAAGGATTGTCTGCCGTTGTCCTGTGCAACTTTGGCGTAGAAACGGTTGATTGCGACCCTGTAAAGTCTGTGAATCCTGAGTTTCCCGAAGGTTTACTGGGTTGACGTCAGGGGACTATTATTATCATCGGGTGGGTTATAACGTTACTAACTACCCCGTGTGTAATTCGCTGGTCAAGCGAGTAGAAAGGAATGGGTTGTATTGTATAAAGCTATTCTGTTTTTGTAGACCTCATTAGAGTCAGTCTGTGCTAAGTGAAAGAACACTGGCCCGTTATTTAAGTCGGTGGTGCAGACGACCACTTTATTAACTAGGAACCCCGAGAAGTATAGGTGAGGTATACCCAAGGGAGGTTTACCTTAAGTGAATTACCCCGCTAAGCTGTAACCCCGCTAAGTTATAATTGTGCAAGTTAATCATAAGGGAGTGCAGTTGACCCCCGTTGAACCAGACGATTATAATTGTATAAGCTAAAGGGTGCAGTTGACCCAAGAGCTGTACGAAAATTATAATTGTATAAGCTAATGACAAGGGGTGCAGTTGACCCCTCAGCTAACAGCGAGGTTTATTCTAATAGCGAGGTTTACTAGATTATCACAGTGAGGTTTACTAGTGCTTATTCCAAGAGCGAGGTTTACTAGTGCTTATTCCAAGAGCGAGGTTTACTAGTGCTTATTCCAAGAGCGAGGTTTACTAGTGCTTATTCCAAGAGCGAGGTTTACTAGTGCTTATTCTAAGAGCGAGGTTTACTAGTGCTATTTTCTAAGAGCGAGGTTTACTGGTGCTTGTTGTACGAACGAGGTTTATCAGTGTTAATTCGAACACCGAGGGTTACCTGGATTTATCTTAACTGTGAGGTTTACCATTGTATAAATTATCGAAAAGTGACGCATTGACATTATAATTGAAGTGTGCTACAGGAATAAACTAATTGATTGACGTCTTGGAATAACTGGTCACTGTGTAGCTTATGTAGTCCCGCTCTCTGTTGGATATATCTGAATAAGTTAGTCCCCTCTTCTGTTAATAAAGTCACGTACTTAATCGCAGATCGGTGGTATATTTCCGCCAAACGAACAGCCCCTAGGCTTAGTCCGCCGTTCGTTAACTATATCCCCCCCTTGCGTCAGGATAACCGCTCATCCTTGCGTGAGGTTAATAAATATTTTTGTGGGTTAAGGCCAGGTCCAGTTCCATCCTTCGATCAGGTCAGACTGTCGGGTCACCAAGTTATCCCTGCCACAAAGGGTGTATAGCTCGTTTCGCCACAAATGGTGTCAGAAGTGGGATTCTCTGTGATTTTGTTGTACTTGGATTTTGGCAATAAAGAAGAAATTTCGTGTTTGTTTGTTTATCCGTTTGTTGAGGGTGTACCTCACCGAGGTGCACAGTGAGGATTAATTGTAGCACCAGAGGTAGGGCAATACATGCTTACCTGGGTCGTTGCTGCTTTGTGTATTGTTTTGATTGTTGTGGTAATAGTTGTAGTGTGGATTCTGTTGAGGATTTTGGCTGAGGTGCGGTCGTTGCGACATACTGCAAGACAGCAGTTGCCAATCCTGTTGAGAATTCACCGGGTGGTAGTTGGTACGCTAGTAGTGGTAAAATCTAGAGGTTTGGGACAAGTGGTCCCGCAACCTGAATTTGCCCGTGAGGTACCGTTATCGCCCAGTGGTCAGTGGCCTAGCGTTACTAGTTTCGTGGGGACTGATTTTCCTAGTCAGGAGGAAACATCAGTATGAGTAAGGACAACCATGTTGCCTCGTTAGAGGCTGGCAAGGATTCTGTCCTGGATGAGCTGAACCGCTCGAGAATGGAGGTTCAGTGGTTGAAGTGGGAGAGGGCTCGTCTCTCGGCAGAGTTAGAGGCTGTAAAGAAACGGGCACAGCCACAAGCTCTGGGCGAGGTTACTCCTAAGGCTTGGGAAAAACGTTTGGTTGAAGTAGATTCAGAGATTCGTTGGAAGTTGCCTGAGGATACCTCCGGGTATGCCTCAAAGGCAAGAGAGCGTTCCTGTGCGGGCATGTCACCTGAATTGGTTCCAAAGGGAGTGAGGCACACTGAGAGTACACCTGTGAGGTTTATTCCCGAGCATATTCCTTGTACTAATCCCTTTCTGAACCGTGAGGTTGATTGCTCTGAAAAGGAACGAGGTTTACACAGTGAGTTACTGAGTTTTGCAACTCGTCCCACTGTGGAGAAGTCAAACGAGGTTGTTAGTGAGGTAGACTCGCCTGAAGTGGGCCCTTGGCCACTAAAGAGGGAGTCGCGGTTGATGGGTAATGAGGTGTGCGGTAAACCTCACGGTGGTGGGCCTCGCAGGCCTACAATTACCCCAGACCGGTACAATGGGAAGGTTCTCTGGAACGAGTATTACCGCCACTTTGAGGCGTGTAAACAGGTGAACCTGTGGAGTGAGGAGCAAGCACGCAAGTTTTTGGCTGCTAGTCTCCAGGGTGAGGCCCTCCGACTTCTCGGTGATGGGTCGAAGAAGTTCACGTATGGGGAACTTATAAAGATGTTGGAAAAGAGGTTCGGTCCTGGTCGACAGGCCGAAAACTATTTGGTTGAGTTAAGGCACAGGCGTCAGGGGCCTAAGGAAACCCTACAGGAGTTAGGCCAAGCAATACGTGATCTCACGTTGAAGGCCTACCCTGAGCTTCCTGACGAGGCACGAGAACGCCTTGGGAAAAATCATTTTGTAGATGCGGTAGCTAGTCAGGTAGTTAGGGAAGGTGTGTATCGTGATCGTCCGAAGACATTGGACGATGCGATACGTGCTGCCCTGGAGACAGAAAACTTTGAAAAGGTTGAGATCGGGAGAAGGGCCGAAGGTAAACCTGTGAGGTTTACAAGAGCAGTCGACTCTGACACAGAGAGGCGTCTTCTAAAGTTAGAAGAAAATGCCGGTCATCAGTCGAAGCAGATAGACCATGTGGTTGAGCTTCTGACGGGGCTCACCAAGCGAGGTCTAGCCCAGGGCGAGCAGGCTAATTTTCCTGAGAGGCTTTCACCCAAGCCTGAAAGGAAGAAGCCCGGTGCATTCAAGTGTTTCAAATGTGGGGAGGTTGGTCACTTCGCACGGGAGTGTACTAAACCTCGGAGGGAGAGAAAGGACCAGGGAAACGCCAGCCAGCCAACCGGTGGGCCCGCGGGCAGGCTGGACGTTTCCGAGGGTCCAAACCAGCGACAGACAGAGCCAACCAGAGGCAGGGATCAGAAATCAGAGGCAGAGAGCCGCTAGGCACTCGGCCTAATCGTGGTCCCCGGCCTAGGTATGGGCTGTTTGTTAACGGTGTTGTCAGGGGAGAGAAGTGCCGGTTCCTGGTTGATTCAGGGTCGACTGACACACTAGTTAGTGGTCGAGTCTACCATCGAATTGCAAAGGAACGGAGGCCAGTGCTGGAAGCAGATGAGTCCAGCATTCAACAAGTTGATGGTAGCCCCCTGGCTGTGATGGGCGCTGCCTGGGTGGACATACAGATTGGCAAAACAACCTACCCAGTGCGGGTGATTTTTGCCGATATCAAGTATGAAGGAATATTAGGAATGGATTTCTTGTTACCTACAGGTGGTAACTTAGATTTCCAAAACCTTGAGTTGCGGTTAAGTGGGGAACGGACGAAGTGCACAAGTGGTGCAGGAGAGCCGTTCGTTGGCCGGGTGTCGGTGGCCGAAACCACCGAGATTCCGGCTGGCCATGAGGTTGTCGTGCCTGGTGTGGTAGTGACTACCTGTGAGGCCGGGGAACAATTGGCAATCATCGAGCCTGTAGAAGGTGGTGGCGAGTTGGCTCAGCGAGGCTTACTTCTAGGCCGGTCGCTGGTGAAGCCAACTGCCGAGGGTCTTCCCTTACGGATATTCAATCCGGGTGAGGAGAGACGGGTTGTCCGGAGGGGGACAACTGTAGGTACAATTGCGGCAGTCGAAAGTGACGCCGTAGTCGTCCCTGATGAGGGTCATGGCTGTAAGGTCTCTGGAGACCTGCCGATTCACCTACGTGATATTTATGACCGTAGCAAGGTCAACCTCAGTGAGGAATATCAGGAAGAGGTGAAGTCTTGTCTCATTGAGTTTCAAGACGTGTTTTCCTGTGGTGACCACGACATAGGGCGTACTGATGTGGTGAAGCACCACATCGGTACGGGCGATGCTCGACCTATAAAAGAGAGGCCGAGGCGCCATCCCCTTTGTAACCAAGAGGAAATCATGAGGCAAGTGGGTGATTTGCAGCAGAGAGGGATTATAGAACCATCTGATAGTCCCTGGGCTGCAAATGTGGTCCTTGTCCGAAAGAAGGACGGAACCAAGCGATTCTGTGTCGATTACAGAGGGTTGAACAGGGTAACAATTAAAGATGCGTACCCTGTTCCTCGTATCGACGAGACACTAGACGCTTTGTTGGGTGCCGAATGGTTTTCGACACTCGATTTGGCGTCTGGGTATTGGCAGGTCGACCTTGACGAGGACGCCAGCCAGAAATCAACCTTTGTGGTGCGGAACGGGTTATACAGGTGGCGTTGTATGCCTTTTGGGCTTTGCAACGCCCCTGCAACGTTTGAAAGGTTGATGGATAAGGTAATGGCGGGTCTCCAATGGGAGATTCTGCTGATTTACCTGGATGATGTCATAGTTTATGGCAAAACCGTGAGCGAGGAGATTGAACGGCTGCGGGTCGTTTTCTCCAGACTCAGACAGGCTGGTCTAAAGTTGAAGCCTAGCAAGTGCTTCCTATTCCAGCGTTCTGTGAACTACTTGGGGCATGTTGTTTCAGCCGAAGGCGTGGCTACCGACCCTGAAAAGGTTCGGGCCGTTGCCGACTGGCCAACACCCAGGTGTCTCAAGGAAGTTCGCAGTTTTCTAGGCTTAGCTTCCTATTACAGGAAGTTTATTAGGGGATTTGCCGAGGTTGCGTCGCCCTTGCATGCGCTGACTGAAAAGTCACGCGAGTTTCACTGGTCAGATGCCTGCCAAAAGGCATTTGAAGAGCTGAAACTGAGGCTGCAGACGGCACCTATTTTGGCATATCCTATGCCTGACTGTGACTACATTTTAGACACAGACGCTAGTGGAGATGGGATAGGAGCAGTCCTATCGCAGATCCATGAGGGGCACGAGAAGGTCCTCGCCTTTGCTAGCCGGAAACTTAGCAAGGCGGAGAGGAACTATTGTGTCACTCGGAGGGAACTTCTTGCGGTAGTTGTGTACCTCAAGAAGTTTAGGCAGTACCTGTACGGCCGGAAGGTTTTGCTTCGAACCGATCATGCTGCTCTTCGGTGGTTACTTAATTTCAAGGACCCCGAGGGACAGCTTGCCCGGTGGCTTGAGGTAGTTTCCGAGTATGATTTGACCATTGAGCATAGACCTGGGCGTAAGCATGGAAATGCTGACGGGTTGTCCCGTAAGGTCTGTACAAAATGTTGTCATTCTGATGAGAATGGGGTAAAGGAAGTTGTTGAAGCGACAGAAACCGTGGAGGCATCACAGGATGCCACTGTGTCCAAGAATGAGGTTTACAGTGAGGTTGACTCTGGCTTGCCCATCTCAGAGGCGAGGGTGGGAGGCATTGTTGCCCAACCACACCTGCCTAGAGAAGAAGTCAGAGAGGCACAACTTGGTGAACCATGCATTGGTTGGATAGTTAGGGCCAAAGAGGAATCGGGCAGTCGACCAACCTGGGAGACTGTTTCAGCCGACTCCTCGGCGCACAAGACTCTGTGGTGCCTGTGGGATCAGTTGAAGGTGCGGGACGGTGTCCTATATAGAAGGTGGGAGTCTGAGGATGGAAAGTTGATCAGGTGGCGGCTGGTTCTTCCTGGGAAATTGAAGGAAGTTGTACTGCCAGAACTACATAGTGGTGTGACTAGTGGCCATCTGGGCGTCAAGAAGACTCTGGCCAAAGTCAAGTCACGGTACTATTGGCCGGGAATGACCGCAGATGTGAGGTCGTTCATAAGGTGCTGCGAGTTGTGTGGTAGGAGGAAATCTCCTGCGAAAAGGAGAATTTCTCCACTACAACAGTACCAGGTGGGTGAGCCCATGGACAGAGTGGCCGTGGACTTGCTGGGGCCACTGCCCCGCAGTGACAGTGGTAACGCCTGGATCATGGTAGTCGGGGACTACTGTTCCAAATGGATGGAGGCGTACGCTCTGCCTGATGCAAAGGCAGAGACAGTGGCGAACAAGCTTGTCTCGGAGTTTGTCTGTAGGTTTGGAATTCCTTTGGAATTGCATTCAGATCAGGGGACAAACTTCGAGTCAGCAGTGTTTGCCGAAATGTGTAAGGTCCTGGGGATTTCCAAAACGAGGACCACAGCGTACAACCCGAAGTCCGATGGACTGGTTGAACGGTTCAACAAAACACTGATCAACATGGTCGCTGTTATGATTGAACCGCGGAGGAGACAGCGTGACTGGGATGAGTGTTTACCGTATGCATGTTTTGCATACCGGTGCACTCCCCAAGAGTCAACTGGCGAGTCTCCAAACATGATGATGCTTGGTAGGGAGACGAGACTTCCCGTCGATCTGCTGGTGGAGTGTCCTGCAGTAGAGGACGCTACAGCGACAGATTTCGCTCACAGGTTACGGCAGAATCTGCAAGAGGCACATGGCAAGGCCAGAGAGTGCCTGAGGCAGAGTGCACGTAACCAAAAGCGAAATTACGATCGACGAGCACATGGCGAAGGCCTGCAGCAAGGCCAGTTCGCCTGGTTGTTCGACAAGTCAAGGAAAAAGGGGAGATCTCAGAAACTTGAACTTAGGTGGGTTGGACCATACTTGGTTGTAAAGAGACTCTCCGATGTCACCTACCGCATCCAGCTAAAGCCTAAGGGTAAGGCTTTTGTAGTCCACGCGGACCGGCTGAAGCCGTACACTGGTGAAGCTTTGAAGGCTTGGAAATATCAGCCTGCCATTGTCGAGGAACAAGTGGTGGAACCAGAAGTGATTTCTGATTGCACTGAAGTTGGCGAACGACTGGTGGAACCAGAGGAGGTTTCTGATTGCACGGAAGTTAGCCACAGGAAGCTTGTTGCTGACGAAACAGCGTCCGAGGTTCTCGAGGCCGGGCCGATAGAAGAGGAACAAATGGGTGTTGAACTTCCTGAGGCTGAGCATGATCTTAGCACTAAGGAAAATGTCGTAGTAGATGTTCCTCAAGAAATTCAAAGGAGATATCCCAGAAGGGAACATAGACTCCCAGTAAGATATCGGTAAACTAGGTTACTAACCAAGTGTTTTTTTTGTGTGTGTTTTTTGTTTTCCCAACAGATCTCTTGATGGCGGTGCGTTGCTACCAGTGTGCCTACCAATTCACGAGTAAGCAGGGTCTGTGGAGACATCTGAGGATAGTTCACGGCCCACCACTGTTCCTGTGCTGCAGCCACTGTAACTACAAGAATAAACGCCGTGATAATCTGCGACGTCACTACAAGACCTGCCATCCGGCTCACATGGAGGAATGCGGCGGAGTACCCAAGGAGACGGTGGCAAAGATGCCCGTTTCGATTGACCGGAGTTTGTTGACCGGGAGGTGGAGGCCTGCACCAGCAGCAAGCAACCAGGCATCGGCGACAGTCAGCAGACCACCCGATAGCCCAGTGAGGGAGGCGGTAATTTCCCTTTCCCCAACGCCCATCTCGCCGTTAGTAGGCCGTAGTTCCCCGATCCCTTCCACCAGTTGGAAGCCGCGATCCTTTCTTACCGTGGAGAGAAGCAGTCCTGGCGAATACCCCCCAGATTCCCCGTCCATGCCGCCCCTCAGCCCCATAACGGTGGCCAGCCCGGAGGAAGTAGACGACGCCATGGCCGACGTTGCTGAGGAGCCCCCTTCTAAGAAGATGAGACTGGCGGTTGTGGAGGAGAAGATCATCCGCAACATTTATCTGGACGGCCAGTTGGTTCACGAAGAGGTCAGTCGGCACAAGTTCCGCAAGCCGGTGGACGCGAACCTCTACTGCATCGACTCCGACTCGAAGTAAGGACCGACAACAAGAAACAACAAATGAACTCTTGACTAATCATATCCTTAGAAGAAAAAGAAGGAAAATTACTTATCTTAAACTTATATTACTCCCATTGATTCCCTTGATTCCACCAAAAGAGTTCTTGACACCTATTTTTGTTACGTAGAGTTAAAGTATTTTCGTATTCAATAGTATGTGTAATTTTGTACTGAGAGTTACAGTGATCATAGTTTTGCAAGTGATTTACATGTAAGAGAGAAAAACAAAATTAACCAAGACGTTTATATTTAAAAACCATAATTTAAATGCAATAATGTAGATGTAGATATCAGACGAGGTGCAGTAGACCTCAAATATAAGTGTTTTTGGTAGACCTCACACCCGTCCATGTATTACTAGTGTATGTGCAGAGTAAGTAAACCTCACACTCGCAGTGGTGAGGTTTATTAGAGAATGTGTAGATTATAGTGTGCATATACACGCGAGGTTCAGTCAACCTCACGCAATGTTAGTGGATTATTCAACATTGTATTATAATTGTATAAAGTATAGGCCTGTTTCGTATATTTGTTTTGTTGTTAAGCTTTTTTATTCCGGGACGGAATAAGCTTAGCTGGGGCCTGTGTAACGAAACAGGGGTATGTGTAGACTGATATCAAGTCTAGC
Source organism: Patiria pectinifera (assembly GCA_029964075.1). Lineage (NCBI taxonomy): Eukaryota > Metazoa > Echinodermata > Asteroidea > Valvatida > Asterinidae > Patiria > Patiria pectinifera. The sequence goes on along the minus strand of CM057142.1, from coordinate 16,560,449 downwards.
CTAAGAAGCATCACGTCAGCCCGCGTGTTAGAGCGCGTGATACTGTGGGGCATCCAATCAGCTTGCGCGTCCTGCATGTACACTAGGCTGATGGGCATGTCTGGCTATGAATTAGGCAGGCATGTACCGCGTGATCGAGTGCATGATTGCGCACGGCGACCAATCAGCAGCGTGCGTCCGGCATGGTCTGGGGCGATTGCCTCGTGGCCTGGCGTGGGTTCGGCACTCGTGGTAGAGAACTCGTGGTAGAGAACTCGTGGGAGAGACTTCATTGAGTAAACTACAGGGAGAGACTGCGTTGCGAAACAAGCGTTTACTGATTTGCGTGGTTGGACTGGAGCGGAAGAAAGCCCCAGCGCACCCTGGTGTGATCGGTCAGTAAAGCTGGACTTCGTTGTTTACATCCCCCTGTGCATTTTAAGGTCTTATCGGATAAGATTTGGGGTGGATTGTTGTTAAGAAGTCGGGATTATTTAATATAGGGCCCGAGTTAAGATAATAGTCGGACCCAGAGTAAATCTGAAGGTTGGGTAACATTTAGGCTTAGTTCAGACTTAAGGATTGTCTGCCGTTGTCCTGTGCAACTTTGGCGTAGAAACGGTTGATTGCGACCCTGTAAAGTCTGTGAATCCTGAGTTTCCCGAAGGTTTACTGGGTTAACGTCAGGGGACTATTATTATCATCGGGTGGGTTATAACGTTACTAACTACCCCGTGTGTAATTCGCTGGTCAAGCGAGTAGCAAGGACTGGGTTGTATTGTATAAAGCTATTCTGTTTTTGTAGACCTCATTAGAGTCAGTCTGTGCTAAGTGAAAGAACACTGGCCCGTTATTTAAGTCGGTGGTGCAGACGACCACTTTATTAACTAGGAACCCCGAGAAGTATAGGTGAGGTATACCCAAGGGAGGTTTACCTTAAGTGAATTACCCCGCTAAGCTGTAACCCCGCTAAGTTATAATTGTGCAAGTTAATCATAAGGGAGTGCAGTTGACCCCCGTTGAACCAGACGATTATAATTGTATAAGCTAAAGGGTGCAGTTGACCCAAGAGCTGTACGAAAATTATAATTGTATAAGCTAATGACAAGGGGTGCAGTTGACCCCTCAGCTAACAGCGAGGTTTATTCTAATAGCGAGGTTTACTAGATTATCACAGTGAGGTTTACTAGTGCTTATTCCAAGAGCGAGGTTTACTAGTGCTTATTCCAAGAGCGAGGTTTACTAGTGCTTATTCCAAGAGCGAGGTTTACTAGTGCTTATTCCAAGAGCGAGGTTTACTAGTGCTTATTCTAAGAGCGAGGTTTACTAGTGCTATTTTCTAAGAGCGAGGTTTACTGGTGCTTGTTGTACGAACGAGGTTTATCAGTGTTAATTCGAACACCGAGGGTTACCTGGATTTATCTTAACTGTGAGGTTTACCATTGTATAAATTATCGAAAAGTGACGCATTGACATTATAATTGAAGTGTGCTACAGGAATAAACTAATTGATTGACGTCTTGGAATAACTGGTCACTGTGTAGCTTATGTAGTCCCGCTCTCTGTTGGATATATCTGAATAAGTTAGTCCCCTCTTCTGTTAATAAAGTCACGTACTTAATCGCAGATCGGTGGTATATTTCCGCCAAACGAACAGCCCCTAGGCTTAGTCCGCCGTTCGTTAACTATATCCCCCCCTTGCGTCAGGATAACCGCTCATCCTTGCGTGAGGTTAATAAATATTTTTGTGGGTTAAGGCCAGGTCCAGTTCCATCCTTCGATCAGGTCAGACTGTCGGGTCACCAAGTTATCCCTGCCACAAAGGGTGTATAGCTCGTTTCGCCACAATACTTAACACTCAAAACATGGGTTTAGACTAGTGTAGTTACGTGCTATATTGGACGAGATATGCCAAAAAACATGATTTTCCGGTATTAGCGGCACTAATTTGCATATTCTTATGCCACAGACACATGTGATCACTTCCAAAATAGTTTTATTGTGATCTCTGACCTTGAAAACATGGCTTTAGACACCTAATTCGTTCTATTATTTGCATAAAAACAATACGTGGGACATTTTTTGAATATTTTAACATAGCAAATCGTTTTCAACACATTTTTTTTCTGACCTAGAGAAGTTGATTAGAAATTGATTTCCGAGGGTGCACGATACCCCCCTTTTCCTACTAGACTATACATTTATTGCTGCAGACCATCGATAAGGCCAAAGGCCAAAAAAAGGTCTCCGGTTTCTGGTATGCGCGCGCGTCGCCGTAGCCATGCGCGTCGGCAAAATGAAAAAGTTTTTTTTCAATGAAAGATGATGTCTCAAAACCGCCAAACTCGCTGGTTTGACTGGAATCCTGCTGCTGCACAATTTTAACGTGTTTAAGCTTTATGTGGCCTCTCTGGACTCCCATATTTGCACTAAGTTTAGTCGGACACCATTTGCAGTCATCAGCCGACATTTGAAGCAAAAAAAAATCAGGTAAAAAAAAAAAAAAGCCGCGTCGCCGCACCACTTTTTGGGCAAGCTCCATACCAGAAACCGGAGACTTTTTTTGGCCTAGGTATCGGGGGCGTAAATCGGGGGGGGGGGGGGATACATCCCTACACTTTTTGACCGGGGTTCGATATGGGATCATCTCTGCACTTAAATAAATAAAGAAGTAAATATGGGGCTCGTACCTTACTTTCAATGGGGGCGCTGTTCAAATCCGACGATTATTAACAGTATTGCAGTATAGTGTACAAATACTCGGGGAAAAGCTGGTCTCAGGCGGACATTATTTAATTTTTTGGGGTGTCAAAACGGAGGGGGGGGGGTTGCAAATTTTTTCGAATGAATTTCTATGAGAAAAAAATATTGACAGAGCTGGGGGGTTCCCCCTGGATCGGCGCCTGATTATAGTGTTAAAAATACCGGGAAAAATACTATAATTTGTCTCGGGAAACATGCGTTACTGTGAGTATGAAGACGTTATCAACTTGAAACATAGCGAAATAAAAGAACTGTCGTATCGCAGTTGAAAAAACCCCAGAATTGAACTAATCAATGAAAAAACACAGATAGTGACATTCGAGATTCTTTCATGACGAATTGTCTAGTTGTGTTATACGGAACCTTCCAGAATACTAAGTTGAACGCATTTTTTTCCGCATTAGGTGTTGTTTGGGCCAAATCTTCATTATAAATTTGCATTGACTGTGTACGTTCCACATAATTATCAAGGTGAAGCAGACTGCATGTATTTTCTTTCGTTCAAAACATAATACGTTTTAGCTAATTTGAATTTATTTATATGCGTCTTTCGTACCTTGCTCGCCCCATTCCAGGGGCGGCAGGGTGGAGTGGCAGGGGGAACTTGCCCCAAATTTTCTCAGGCCAACAAAAGTGCCCCTCTCGCGGTCATTATGGTGCCCAGGGCCCTCGAGATGAAAACAAAACTGACCCTCAAACGGACACATGAAAGCATTATGATTGTAATGCAAAAGTACCTCTCAAAAACACAAATACCCCTCGCGCATTGACAAGATTGTGAACCGTCTCGATGTGCAAAATTACCACTCGAAAGCATAAAACACCCCTCTCGCAATAATTGTGGCCCTCTCGAGTTGAGAAATTGGCCATCAAAACAAAAGGGCTCCTCTCGGGATAACTTCTCGAGATGGAAACCTGCCCCTCGAAAGCACAATAGTGGCCCGCTCGCAACATTTAAACTGTGCCCCTCTCAAGATGGAAAACTGGCCTGTAAAAAAACAGAAAAGTGCTCCTCACGCGAACAAAATGGTTACTGAACTGGCCATCAAAGCAACAGTGCCCCTCTCACGATTAAAAAAAATGGTCCCTCTGCACTCGTCCAATTCAAGGGCGGACCCAGAGAGATTACTGCCGCGGGTGTGCCGGAGGCCAACAAAGGGCTCTCTTAAAGGAAAAAAATTAGCTAATTTGAGAGCAATACGGCTATACTGAGACTATGTCAGGAATAGGCACTGTAATTTTTTAGTAAGGGAATTAATACCGAGCTAACAGTGGTCGAGTGGTAAGACATCTGTACTAGAAAGCAGGAGGTCGTGGGTTGAGTCCCATCCGAGTGATTTTTCCAACTTTCACTCGGGAGGTAACACACTGAGTATACAGTGTTTAAACGTCAGTAAAGGCCAAAACCCATAATTTGATGAACGAAAATAGTTTCACAATTGTCTCCTCTTTCACATTGACCAAAGGTCCCTTTTTCTGAGCAAGTGCCCCTTTTTTGGTGATCCCCCCCCCTAGTTTGAAAAGCGTTCCGCCCCCAATGTACCAACTTAACCGGATATTTTTTTTTAAAGTAACAAACAAAACATGCTAATTTCGATTTTATTTAACAAAAATTGCGAAAAACCCTTTGTTCTATACCGCTAGTTTTTTTTTAACATTTGATCATGATTTGGCGATAGATCATGACCAAAATATTAAAAAGCGCGATTTGTAGACTCCTAGTATAGTTAGTGTTAAACAGGAATGGGTGAACTTTCCGAGGGAGGTGAGTTGGATCAGGGAAACAAACAATATCGTAACGCGTCAGTCATTAACTCAATATTTATGAAGAAGGTGATTATTTTGAACTTGCTGGAATTTAACTCCCTGTAAAATTTCGGTTACAACTTTTGCTCTGGCACTGTGCCGGTGTATCCGACTCTCCCTCCATGAAATGTGGATTGGCACTAAGTATAATGACACGCGTGAGCACGATACTATGCTATTTTTAGGATCGTTTCGGGAGAGAGACCTGTCACGTGCGAGGGATCAACCAATAATAGGGAAATAGGGGTCCGATTTTCATAGGAGTCGGATTTTCATGTGACCCCGGTCTGCTGCGGAGACGTTGAGCTTTGGAATCGAATAAAAGGACATGTACCCGATTTGTACTCCAGAGTACTGGAATCGAGTACCGAGTACCAAACCATCGAGTCCTTGCAAAATTCGAGTACAAAGAATCAAATAAGGTCAAGTCCAAATAATTTTCGAGTACTGATAGTCGAGTACGAGCCGAGTACTTGCGTGTACTCGAGTTGTACTCTAGCACGAGTACGAGTACTCCAACACTCATAGTAAAAGAACACCAGAACACCCGCAGGGCTTGTCCACGTACTTTGTTGCATTCAAGAGGGACAGGATTTTCATTGTTGTTAATGTGAGGAGGGGCCTTGGGTTGGTGCAAGGGTTGGTATATGAAGCAGGGGTTGTTCCGGTACATGCAGGAGAGGATATGGGGTGGATCTAGAGATATGGAGGGCCACGTCTGAAGGGGTGAGTCAAAACGAAACCAAAATGTCGGGACCATTGTTTTAGTGAAGTTCTGCATGTAGCTCTTTCAAAATCTAGGATATAAAAGCCCAATTCATAAGCTTTCTTTTAGTACAAGAATAATTCAAATCACTCATGTACTTTTCAAGTTACGGAGTTTTATACACAAGCGCCGTTTTAAGGTTCTGTGTTGCTATATTTAACTATTCAAAGTCTCAAAGAAACAAGTTTGCCTTAAAAAAAATATAAAAAAAAAATTAACAAGCCAACCGTGACTTCGAGGGGCAGTGAAATCGTAGCATTCATTTACCATTTAAGGACCTGAATATTCTAGGTGACCGCATAATGAGAGAAACCGTTTGTTTTATATAACTAAGCCTCACCATTAAAGGAAACATGCAATTGGATTGTTGGGAATGAAATACATTTAAAACAACTTTTTTGCCATGTAACTATGACTTTTCACCTTCTTTGTAGCAGTAAAAGGGAGAAATCTCAACATTTTAGTTTTCATGCTAATGGCAATTTCCATATTCATGAGCCAAAGTGTGATGTCATCCAAGGCAGAACAGTAGTGTCTCCGTAGCTTTGTGTAGAAATACACATCAAACTTGTTTATCATGTAAAACAGCTTGTTTGGACAATAGTAGTGGCCAATATTTCTCGACAACTTTTTTTGTGGGTAATGTTGAAGGACTTATATTTGCACTTTTCATATGCACTTAGTGACAAGGAATACCTTGTGTGACAAAAGCAAACAGCGCCCTCTTACATGTATTTATGAAAGGATTTGCTAATAATTGAAATAAACTACTACTTTCTTAACACTTCCAATAAAAACAAGTATTAAGATCTGGTATGTATTTTTGCAACACATAGTAATGTGCATGAAAACAAGAGCAGAATTTCCACTGCATGCTTCCTTTAAGCCTTGCATTTGTGCTTCCGCACACCAATGGCGGATCCGGGGGGGGGGGGCAAAGGGGGCCATGCCCCCCCCCCCCAAATAAATAAACGAAACCTATTTTGCTTTATGTGACGTCGCAATAAAGGCAGGCAATGAGTACACCACCATCTTCTCCTCAAAAAACATTGGTTAAAGTGGTCAGAAATTGCCTCAGATCGCACCACAGAGCATCTACAATCCAACAATTTTCCGGGGCCCTTAAGCGGGCCCCGAACCCCACGCCGTAATTTTTTGACCCACTTTTTGGGGACAACATTTTATTTCCCCCCCCCCAAAAAAATTGTGTTCTGGATCCGCCCTTGCCGCACACTCCTTAGGCCTTTTACAAAACAAAGTGACACACAGACATCAGACAAACATCAGACAGACAAACCACGTATAGGATCTTAATGTAGATACATCTCCTTTGTGACTTTGTGTGGTTCAATTATGAGAATGAAGCACCGGCTTAGTGACTCGACATTTAGAACAGTACGCCCCACTTATACGAGTGGGCAGGGAGCAAATGAAAACTAGCGACAAACACAAATAAAAAAATAAATAAAAAAAAAGAATTTAAGGAACACTACCAATACAAGACGGTATTAAGAAATAAGCTTCAGGAGTATTACTTTACAAACTACATGTATAATGAATATTTGTGTAAAGATATAAAGAAAGCAAATTTCATGACTACATGCAGTCGAAATGAAACAAGGTTTAGGTTTGTCTTTGCTAAATTACATTAAAACATACATTTTTATAGGTGAGCACAAATCATTCAATCCCATGCACTCATTCCCCAAGCGGTTTGCGTTATCGGAAGAAACAGTATCAGAATCCACTCGCGAAACCATTAAAGTACATAGGTTTCAGTGGGCTAGCATTTTAAGCAAGTCATATATTATACACCCTACATTGCCTTGTCTGCGGATCAGACGTTCACGTGTGCAGAGCCACACTTCAACATCTGACATACCCAAGCATGCAAATTTTATGCGACCCCCCCCCCATCCAGCCAATTGGATTTCCTTCGTGTACCCGGTTCGTCAGTAAAAACGTCATATACGGTAGACTTGATGACAAGTCGTTAGATATTCGTTCTTTGTCCGTAAACTTCAGTCGAACTCCATCAGCGCGGCTAGTATATGACTAGTACTAATCGGCCGGGTTGCGACCAAATTGAACATCAATAGTCAGCATCATTTGGTCTGGGAACCAGACTCCGCGCATTGCAGCGATATTTTTCGTGCGTGGAGCCTGCAGTAACCGGCACCGTATACGCAAAACAATTACCGACTTGGCACCAAGTCTACATATACGGGCGCGCACCAATGATTATTGTAGTGCTCATTCAACCTCGTCCCCAGGATGTCGAACAGTACGTGCCCACCACTACCTGCTCTCTCACCCTGGTATTGGATCATTTACATATGCAAGATTTTTGAACACGTATGCAAATGAGGAATATTCTGGTGCCTGCATGTGCGGTACATTAGCGTTTGTTTTTGTATGCGGTGTCTTGGATAAAACAGCATCAATTCGTCGCGCCGTTGGATGAAAACACGATTTTTTTTTGGAAGTTAAAATGTTACAATCTGGCCCGCCAATATGCAGTATCACATTTCATATTAATATGAGCAAACTGGAAAGAAAGGGAGTACTATTGATAAAGCGTGGACGTTATAATTACAGTAATCGTGAAAACACGTAATGCACGTTGGAAATAACAACACCAACTACACGATATTAATCCATTACTAGCAAATTGCGGTACCGAATCAGGATACAGGAAGAAAGTTTCCTATCCAGGGCTTACTACTGGAAACGAGGTTGGAAATAAAGTGAGCACTGGGGACGAGGTTGGTACCCATTAGGTAAACGCTCAAGGCATGGGGGAACTATTATCTTTGCTATTCCTCATTACCAAAGATCGCCAGCACCAATGCCTACATTTGAAAATTGCCCGTTATTATGTGCAGTGTGAAGGATCATGCGTGATCTCTCTATTCCGTTTTAGGATTGAGTATGACGCCCCCAGCGACAGCAAAGATGAAGGTGAAGACGATGAAGCAGCCCACGTCGATGAATCGAGCGACTCGCATCAGGCCCTGAATACGAAACGAAGAAAAAAATGTGGACAAGACATTCAAGATCACAGGGAAAAAATAAAACAAGTTATTTAAAGGCACATAGAGTCATTTGCGTTTCATGCATGTTGTTCGTTTCCAATGATAAAACCTCTCAAAATCCAAAGAAGAATGTTCAATACCTACCCTGTCAGGGGCGAATCCAGGAATTTTATTTTTTTTTTTTGGGGGGGGGGGTTCATCGGCAAAAAAAACCTGAAATGTAGACAGGGTGTTTTTTTCTCCGGACACTTGGCCTCCGAAAATCAATAGGGGGGGGGGGGCTGAAACTCCGGGGAAGGGGAGGATACTATCAGCATCTTAGACGGGGCGGGGGGGGGGGGCTGTAACATCATCGCATCCCATTTTTGTACTCAACACCATAAAATACATGCCGGTTATGACGCACTCCTGATGTCAAGGTGTCAACTCAGAGAGGCAAACGCAGTGAAAAGGGAAGACTGACTCAACAGCAAAACCACTTTTTAATATTTAATCTTTTTGAAAGATATCACTGCAAACTATTGCAACTGGACGAGCAGCGAGGATGTGAAAGTTATTGTAGTCAGACTATAGTCCAACTTATAGACAAGTCAAGACTTTGTTCAATTTTAGTCAAACTATGGAAAACCAACAAAGAAAAGAAGATAAAATCTCTACGTTCCATCACATTGCATGACAGGGCGGCCGACATCAGTTTATCTAAAATATCATCCAAGGCCTCTTCAGGGATGAAGACAATGTGCTTCAAACAAGACAACTTGTCAACTTGAAGACCTTCCGTACATCATGAGGGATAACGGCACCAGACGTGGCGTTGCGAACGAGATCTCAGTTGCGACCGGTAGATGATGACGATGATGTCAACCTAGTCAGTGACTATAGCTGTTGGAAGAAATGTGTGGTCCGGAGCAGCCGAATGATGCATGACGAGTCAACCACTGCACAATATCGTCAATTTCCGTTCTACACAATAAAATAAAAACACCTGAAACCTACCGTATTTGGCTTGACCTGCATCATGAACTCCTCCCCGTCGATGGGGCGGCCATTGTCGTTGCCATTCCAACTCCCACAACGGGAGAGATTCAAAGACAGCACGCTCTCCACGGCTGCAAAGAAGGCCAAGAACACGCTGAAACAGAGGAAGTTGGCGAGGAAGGGGGCGTCAGGACCGCTGATGGGCACGGTCAGGTTGAGGTGGAACAGTTGAAGGAGGACGCAGAGGAGCAAGACGGAGCAAAGAAGGATCCTCTCGCCGCAGTGTGGAGGGATGAGGAAACACAGCAGAATCAGGAGAGATGTGACGACAGAGGGCGCCAGCACGCGCACCGTGTACTCGCCGACCTGGCGCTGGACCTGGATGCGGAACGACAGATTGATGTACTTCTCAACGCAACACGCATACGTCTTGAGTTGCCTACTCGCAGTGAAGGACTGGAGCTTCCACTGGCTGTTTGGACGATGGAAGTCACCTAGCATGGCCCCCGATGACCCCCCGGAGAGACTCAGATTGATCATGTTCCCGTCGTAGGTCCACGATTCCAGCCTAAGGTCGCAGGTTTGGACATCAAACGGGTAGTTGGCGAACTGCATAGAGCACGGTACAGCTAGACGCATCGGAATGTAGTGCAAGATAGACCCATCGGGATACGCACGCAGGTTGACGTCTTCTTCCTCCAGAACTCTAAACAAACATGTGAAACAAACTTTATTTCATTGTGTTCTTTAGACGGGAAGTGATATTTACAAATTTTCCCCGCGAATAAATTATGAAAAAAAAAATGTTATTATTATTTTTTTTTTTTTACCAAAGTCAATTGAGTCGATGTATACATTCACTTCTCTTTTCTATTTGCGACACATTGTTAGCATGCTAAATACAAAACAATTCAATGTGAAAATATCTTATTTTGAGGGGCCGCATCCGAGAGTAAGAACTCATGAGATCTACCAATTTCAGTTTTATTTCGTAAGTGTACACTCGAAAAACTCTTGGGTGAAATTAACCTGTATTTGCTTAGTCATTTTCCAGGTCAAAATGACACTTTTGTTTTGGTAAAAAAAAATAATAATTATATTTTCCCTTTCATTTTGACCCAGAAAATTGTCTCTTTTTGACCCGGAAAAGGACTGAGCAAAATAAGATTCAGATTCTGGCTCAAACTGGCCCAGAAACTTTTAGAATGTACAACAATATTTTCAGAATTATTGTATTGACAGGACCCCCTTGGATATATTTTTATATGCGAAATTTCAACCTTGTTTGCAAGTAGCTCCCTCGATCGAGTACAAAAACTGCAAAATTAAGGTCTTCAAAAATGTGCAACTTGAAAACATAGACGATAAACGTAGCACCTGTGTTGCACGTTTACAATGATTTGACTCAGTCATACGCAGCTTCAAGATATAGGCCCAGCAGGCCCTGTCACACTTCTGCGTATCCTAATTCCTTATTAGTTGCGCATTAACATTTTTTTCATACGCAGTCGTACGCACAATACGCACCTCATATGCATCTCTATCGTTTTGTGTAGGTTTTATGTACGCAGATATACGCATGGTACGGTCCAGTACGCGGGATAGTTTTGGGCATGCACAAAACTACGCTGCGTACGCTGTTACGCAGGTCATAAGTTATAAATACGCAGCGCATCGGTCCCGCATCGGTCGAGTGCGTTACGAGTATACGCTATGTGTTCGTGACGCACCCCGTCAGCATATAAGCCGCCTGTATTGGACGTATACATAGCGTACTTGCAGCGCAGATGCAACGCACGCTGAACGGCGAGCGGCGGAAATGCGGCGGGAATACGCTCATCAGAACTGCGTCAAGCATGCGGTCGGCATAATTCGGGTGCGTCCGGAATACGCTCGGCATGCGCACTGCATACTGACCATTGATCTCCATATACACAGACTGTGTATATGGAGATCAATGATACTGACCTATTCGCAGCCCGAAAAATAATGTTGTGCACTGCATACGCAACTCATACGCATCTCATACGCAATGGATGCGCTGAATTCGTTACTTGTACGCTAGATGTGCGTCGCACATAAGTCAAAGTGATCAAAACATTTCGACGTTTTGAGCGTACGGGTGCGTATTGACAATTTTTGATAAGGAACTCATAAGGAATTAGGATACGTAAAGGTGTGACAGGGGCTTAACAAAGGCTACTTACTGAGCGTACAGTCTGAGGTCTGGTCGCCAGATTTTATGTGCTGGTAAATTTATAGCATTCACTCCATTATACTCTATTGGATCCCACTGGAAACGGTGGTCACGCCATTGCTGTAAATGCAAAATAATCCTATCATGAATTGTATCGCTCTTGCATGGTGGCGCTAAATTGCGAGAAGCGACGCCATGACCACAAGTGGCAGCGGTGGGATTAGTAAATTGTTGAGTTATATCCATATTGAACTCCATAGGGGATTATTAGTCGGTGGAGACATTTTCAAAGACGTAGCTATGGGGGCGACACTTACTAATTTAAAGACGTATAGCTATGGGGGCGACGGTGACCAAATTTACAAAAAAAAATCATGAAATCGAAAAGAACATGAAGAAAGGCGTCGCACAAAAGTTGTAGTTAATTTCTACAATGCATTTTTCCATTTCATCAAAGTTAGAATGTTTCACTGTGATGATATCAGATAGATCATACACAATAATGTTGTTTGTAGGGTACATTTTTCGTCCAATTTATTTTTGTTTGAATTTTTCATTGTGCTTATAAAGTAGCCGTCAAAAATTACTGTGGGCAACCACAAGAGGGCGTTATTAAAAAAGGGACAAAATGCCGTTTACAGCATTTTGGGAAATAAGCTCTCACTATATTATTTGTTCAGTCCAAAGGTGTTTTGTATTTTAACCCTTCGAGCAGCGGCGCGTGAAAAAAAATCTCATTGCTTTCCAAATACGGTCACATTTGTTTTAAAAAAATGGGCCAACAAGGCCAAGCTTCCATGTAATCCTCACCCCTACTACACACCACAAGCCTGCAGACTCCCATTGGCCAGACCCTAGCCACTCCGGAGTAAGGAGTGTTGAAAGACAGAAGCCAAGATGGCGGTTAGTGCCTTTGTGCAGTAATTGGAGATCTTAGCGGCCAACCCTTAAGTGCCGCCGATCCCGTTGTGTCAACCCTTCGTGCCACCAAGAGCCCGGACAGGTTGTAAACTCCCTGGACATGTGAATGACCTATATCTTGTGCATGTACACGCATGCCAGGGTTATTGACCAAGAAACACGTTATGTGATAAAATTCTCATGGTGGTTCCACAGCGTCAATTTTTTGGGCAAGCTGCTCGAAGGATTAAATACCATCTTGCGAATTTCCTTGGTACCCTCTATGCTATTGCATATGATTGTGGTGTACTTGCGTTGGATACTTACAATCCTCGACAAGGCGGAAAAGCGAAGGATATTTTCCTTTTCGTCCTGTAAGTGACAAAGATAAGAAAGGATGTTATTAAAGGATATGTCTTTAATTTTTTTCAAGAAAATAACTGCATAGATTTGAAATAAAGGAAAGACTGAAAAAGGGTGAGTTTCTGGTTTTAATTTTTCGAGAACATTTGCTTTCCATTTGAATTGGACAAACACAATGAAGGCATTCTTGGGTCAAGCTGTTATACCCTTTTGAGCCCTGTACATAATTATTGTAATTTTTTTATGTAATTTTAAAATCTCTCAAAGGTGTGCTTCAAAGCAAAAAATGGTTGATATGGGAAATGAATAGATTGACATTTTACATGTATCCATCTATCTGGAGATAATAAAGTTGATACATGAATTCAAGAACGTATTCGAAATTTCTGTATCTATATACGTCGATACATTCATGTTTCATGGCAGGCCTTAACTTCCACTAGCCTGTAATAACATCTTTCATAACGGTGGGTTTAAAGAAACTTATTAAAACAAAACTGACACTTGGAGTGGGGCGTGGCCACGGATCCGCCAGTGACCACACCGTTGTACAGAGACCATTCCGAGGACCCTATATACGTTATGGAGGCTGGGGCCCCCTTCAATGGCGAAAACATTGTTCAGATTATCCGTCACGGGAGTGTTGCTTCGAACAATAGCTGGCACATATTTTCGCCATTGAAGGGGGCCTCCATGAATATACAACTGGTATATTCGTTTAGCTCACCCGAGTCGACACGGGTAAAGGCATACGGGTCAGCCACGACAGCAGGGCCAATCGAACGCTCAATCGCGGGCCATCAGCATGATCCTCACGTGACACCGCTGACAGAACGCCCGTTTCGGATTGGGTCTTAGTTTGAGATTTACTGCTGTTTAGTCAATTGCAAAGCTCAAAAAAGTTAGACTGAAATTATTGCCTCAAAAGTCGCAATGAACTCAATAAATGATTACCTTTTAGACTTCAAATAAAGTCAACGTTTAAGTCCACTTGATATTTCTGCTGTCAGGCCGCCATATTTGTCCGTTTCTAGGGAATGAACAACGCATGCGTGACGTGCTTCCACCAGTGACTCTGCTCCACGAGCAGGGTCTGTGGTGACTGACCTGGGTGAGCCCCGAAAATGACGTCAGAGCTAATCGAACGGCACGGGGCTGACTCGTGTCGACCCATGGTGAGCTAAACGAACGCACCGTACTGTAATGATAGTGTGCTTGGCATGGTCTACCCTAGTCTGGTCCCCTGTCCCAATTGTCCTTTGGATTTCAAATATGGGAACAGGTAGCTAGTAATAAATCCTGCGCATATAAGGATGCTTTCCTCCTAATGTATGCAAATTATATGCACACATCATAATGTCTGAATCCCGCCTCCTAAAATGAATTCAAAACCACAACGGTAATGTTTGCGCGCAACCGGCCTATTTCAAAATGGCAAAAAGCGACGAATACCAAATGTGCAATTTGGGAGGTGATGACCGTATATCATCTGATTAATCAAGCTGTATGCCCTTTGTTATATAGAATATAGTGATAACAAAGAAAGAAAACTTGTTTTAAGGTCTAGTACAATTTCGTCAACCAAAACAGCGACAGAGAAAGCAAAAGCCGCGACATTTTGTGCATTACTGTACACTTTGCCCACCCCTTGCATCTTGGCCCGGTATCGAAACTTGTAGGCCACGTTTCACTCTTGTAAAAGAAATGTTCAGAAAATGAGTTCCGCGGTACCGGTTGGAGATTAAGTCAATCTTCGTGCGTTCCTTCTCAGATGGATGTCCTATTTTGTTGCGACGGACTTACCACACCATCGATCGAGAGGAGTTCCAGGCCGTAGGAAACATTGACAGGTGTCATAGGGATGATCATCGGGTGGTACAGGCTCAGTAGATGGACTATCAACGTGGCACGGCTATCGTGTACCGGGTCTGGAAGGCACAGGAAAAAACAACAACATTAAAGTGATCTATCGAGAAGCAATGGCGTAAGTCCGCCGTGTGGGAGAGGGGTTGGTGGCAATACCGCAAAGTCCTGAAATTAGCCAGGTGTAGCGTGAATATCCGACTCCATGAATTGTGGACTCATTGGTAGTACTGCGCACGCGTGAGTACGATGCTATGCTATTTTTTTAAGGATCGTTTCGGGAGAGTGACCTGTCACGTGCGAGGGATCAACCAATAATAGGGAAAAAGGGGTCCGATTTTCATAGGAGTCGGATTTTCATGTGACACCAGCAGTGGAAATTTAAAAAGGGGGGGGGGACCACGTGACACTAGGGGGCGCTGTTCATGATACAAAATACGCAAACGCGCGCTTTCGTCACTTAATCTTACATAACAACGGTACATTCAAGGCTTCTCTGCTGTTTGTTCTCTCTTTTTTTCAAATTTATTCAAGAAATTTAGACGGTTAGAAAATTACAAGACAACTTCAAAATTGGCATGGGGGGGGGGTTCTCACCACAAAAATCTCGGAAGATGGTTCAATGCCCCCCTCCAGTCGAAAAAATGGGGGAATATATCCTCCCAATCTTCCACGGGATGCTGGGAAGGCATTGCCATACTTTTCCGGACTACTGAGGGCGCTGTTGCTGTGATGACATTTCAGGAAGACACTGTTGAGTTTAGGGGTTTTCTGTTCAAATATTGAACCCAACATCTTCTCATTGGAAACATTTGTAAGAAAAGTTTGCTCATTGGCTTAATACTGCCATGTTCTGACACAACAACGTATATCACCACTGAGAGAAAATCAGCGAAATATCCAAAACATTTTTGTTGCTGAAATACCTATAAAAACATTAAGTTTACTGCCTGAAATGACATCCAACTTTTGCTCATGAAAATATGGAAATTTGCATGGGCATAAAAACCAAAAAAAAATCACCAAAATACCCCTGAAAATGGCAAAACCGAAATTGAATATAGGGTTAAAATGGAACACAAACTTGCATGTTCAAGGATTGTATTAAAAAAAAATATATATATATATATTGCATGGGCGTGGCCTGAGATCGACAAACACATTATTTTTTGCAAAGTTATGATGTTATCGTCTTACTCATAGCCTCTTACAGTATTTTTAGTTGCGGACAACAGCTCAATTTATCGTCGTGTCTCCGCGTTAGTTAGTTAGTTAGTAACAAACGTTCCAGTGCAGGCTTGCGTGGCTACCAACTCGTCCCTCCTGACCTGGCCCTCTTGGTCTTCATTCAGTGACCGTCAACAGTCATCATGGAGTCACTATGGGGTTAAGAACCTGATTGTTGTACTCAAAACACTACTCCTTCCCAAAAGTACATGGCACAATCACGTTATACATGAACACAAATTCGTTGGCTTTCGAGATCATTTTTTTTTGGGGGGGGGGGGTTGCTGTTGAGGAGGGTTTAACGTAGGCCTAATTATTCACAGCGAACGTAAACCTTTAACACGTGGAAAATAAATCCCAAATACTTGCTTTAATAGGATCGAATCAGGAACAAGAAGCAAGGTTCCCTTCCAGGGGTCCACGATTATCTCGACGGTAATTTCAGGTGGACCCGTGGAACGAGGTTGCCTTAACTATAGAACTGTGGGTCCAGTGTTTTGTGGGTCCGTGGAACATCAAAATAGTATGGCCAGTATTTGGAGTATACACTGTTGGCTTGGATATTAAAGACTTTTGAATTATTCTAAAGCTAAAGAAATGAACTTGAAGGCGGGGATCATTTGGGGTATTGAAAAACCTCTTGGCATAGGTTATCTGTAGGTTTGGATTGGCACCCATCCTATTTTCTATCCCGAAATCACAAACTGCTGTGAAAATGACACATATTTTATTGAAATAATTTGTTTCAACACTGAACAATTGCCTGGGTTAATTTTACCGAAGAAAGGGTGAAAACTGGAACTACCCAAACTTGGGTTGTTCTATAACCAATTGTTTGGGTTAGAATTTCTGCTAAATTCAACCAAAACTTGTGGTCATTCAAGACCAAATTTAATTTGGTCTTGTATGACTACAAATTTTGGTTGAATGTAACATAAATTCTAACCCAAACAATTGGTTATAGAACAACCCAAGTTTGGGTAGTTCCAGTTTTTACCCTTTCATGGGTAAAATTAACCCATGCAATTTTTCAGTGAATGGGACAAACCCACATAACCCTACTCTCTCGTGAAAAGAAAAAATCATATTATAATTGAAGTATTAGGACTGTTAGGGTTAATAATAAAATATTAGCAAAACCTCTCACAAAATAACGTATGGCACGAGTATACTGGTATATCCAATTTTTGTGACGCATCCAACAATAACCAAGTTAGGAAGAAAGCCTAAAGACCGTCGTGGATCAAAACGTCTCGAATCAAGTCTATAGCGTCACACCAGGACCAGTAATGACAACCCAATGAAGAACGGGGACCCTAAATTGAGATCACAATCTCATCAGCATATAGGGTCAAAGTTGCCTGGATCAGACTAAACCTGATCATGGAAAAGCAAATTGTTCGCCTATAGAGCTTATAAGGTCAAGGAAAACAAAATACTACAGGCAGGCACGCACGTATCGGAATGTGTGAGCGTCAGTGACGTAGCATGGGAAAGGGGGGGGGGGAGGCTGAAGGGGGGGGGAGTTGTTGGGTCCGAAATGTTGTTCGGGGAAATGTTGTTAGGTCCGGTGCCCCCTGATAAAATGCTGGTGCCACCCCCCCCCCCAACCAAAAACAATCATTGCTACGCCACTGGTGAGCGGGCAGGAAATTATTATCAAATAGTTTTCAGGATGAAAAGCGATATACGCGCACCGGGGGAGCAAAATGCAATCGCAATTAATGCTCCTCCTCGTCATTTAAGAGTGGGGAAAATAATGGCGCCTCGCCTTCGGCTCGGACCATTCTCGACAACCAGGCCCCTAGCCGGTTTGAAACGTACGGCCAAGCATGCCAGCATGTTTATTCCCTTCATAATAATGACGTGTGGCGCTTTCCATCAAAGCTATAGGTCCCAAAACGCGTCACATCTATAGTTGTCAATCTTAAGCATGAAAGTTTGACGAAATCTGCCAACTTTAACAATATCTTTGTTCAAAAATTTAGCAGTGTGGTAGTAATCCTACTCGTACTTGAGTACTTTTTGCTACTCGTACTCGTGAACAGGTACTCGTACTCATACTCAACAAGAAAAAAATGCCCGTACACGTACCCATAACAATTAAAGTATACTCGCTGGTACTCGCCTCGTACTCGCCTCGTACTCGCAGGTATTCGCAAATGTTCTCCTGCAAGCCCCCCCCCCCCTGCAAGATTTTTTTTTTAATATTAAGAGCTACATACAGGAAAAAAACACAGTTTTCACCTGTTAATTAGGAGGCGTCTGCGTTTGTATAATGCCAAGTTTGACAGCAAATAGCGCTCTTGAATTTGCTCCTCCTACTAGTGGAAAGTACTCGTATACTCGTACTCATACTCGTACTCACGGCATATTATTTTAACCAAATGTTCATAAATGTGCACACCGTTTGCCCCCAATGATCTAAGATATTGCTTAATTCACGTACCTGTTAATAGTGCAACAGTTACTGAGCGGAATCGGCGTATAGTAAAAAAACGCGCATAATTTTTACATATGTATGTATTGTTTACAATACATACATATAAGCGCCCCTAGAGTCAGATGCCCCTTTCGAAATTCCTAAGCTGGTGCCCCCTCCCCCCCCCTCCACACCACTCCCCTCTCCCCTCCTCTCCCCTTAAAAGTTGACAATAAATCGCCGCTCCTGTTTATATAGTTGATAGAGTACTGCCCAAGAATTAATTCTACATCCGAATTCAAAACCTTCGGTGCATGGATCTCAGCTTGAGCTTTGACCATGACTTTGCTACTAGAGGGAAAATGGCAACCTTACCTCGTAACCCTGCACTCGATACACCTACGCCGCAATTCAAACACAGCAGACACAGCCCGAGAACCACCATCAGAACTCCACTGCGGAACGCCATGTTATTTCCCAACTTCACTTTGATGTGGGTGCAAAAAGACCAACTTGTTTTCTCACAGGTATTGATCAGGCAACCGCCTGTACGCGAAGCTGCATAATAACCCGTGTGAACCTCGGTGTCACATGCCATACACGCTCTACCGTAGCCTTTCGCCTAGGCCATCGTGGCTTAGAGCTGCGAGACTGCGAGCAACTGGAGCAAAGACTAATTCAGTGAGCACGAGTGGCGATGCCACAAGGCTTTTTCTAACTTGATTTTGTGGAAGTATTCATATTTTAAAAGCAAATAATTAAGTAGAGTGCTGAAAGGTTAACCAATCACAACGCGGATTTGGCCTATAGTTGCGTCCATTTGTGAAAGAAGGGTGAGTAATGGAAAACGTAAGAGGAAATAACTATAAGTTCAGATAAAAAAAAAATAAGTTCATACACTCAAACAATTTCTTGAAATACTGTTATAGGTGAAATTAAAATATGATAATGAAAGAACAATTACGCCGTCACGATCTCGTGGAGAACTTTACTATACTCGCATTTTATTTTTTTTTTAATTTCGAGCCAGCACCCGGGGCTCGGCACGCATGGGAAATTTGCTACCCTTTTAGGGTAGCAAAAATCGAGATTATAAAGAAAAACATAAGAAATTCTTGACAAGTTGGAAAATGCCTCGTGGCTTCGGCACTGGCGTGTGTGGTCTCCTGCTCCAGCCGCTTCGCGGCTTCGCCGCTTTGTCTAATATGCCGGCAAGTTAAGCCACGATGGACTTGGCGAAAGGCTAGCTCTACCGCTTCCACGGGGCCTACCCGATGTTCCCCAATACATATGTTCCCCAAAATCCTTAGGGTTAGAGTTAGGGTAAAGGTCGGGGAACATAGGTATTGGGTAACATAGGTGCACCCCGCTGCTACTCATAACTGGAGGGGTAATGCATGCGAAAATGGTGGCTTTGACTCGTGTTTCTCCTGAAAAAAAGGTTAATGCACTGTGAGTGTGAGAGCTTGTGATGAAGGTGTAACCTGAGGCGCTACCCAACAAATCTATCAGCATCGAACATTCATATTATAGTGGAGGATCATTTAAGGCCAAAAAAAGTCTCCGGTTTCTGGTTCGAGCATGCCCCAAAAGCGGTGCGGCTACGCAGTTTCCCCCCCCCCCTACTTTTTTCAAATGTCGGCTGATGTTGCAGATGACGCTTAGCCTACAGCTAGGTTGTCCCACAAGAAGCCTAACATTCGATCGGGCATGTTTTCAGAAAAGTGGGGTAGAAATCAAAATTGTGTCTAATGTATTAATTGCTGAGTAGAATAAGTGGTCTTCCAAACGCTGTTTAGTTGGTTTCATAAGGATATTTTGTTCAGAAGATACAGCAGTCTGCACTTTCTCACTTTTGAAGAAAAGTGGCCCAAAACCATTGAGTTAGATGAAGCATAGCGTTTGTTCCAATGCATCGATTTGAAAGAATTAAATAAGGTTTGTATGGCAGATTGGTCATCTGATCGAAGAGGTAATTCGAAAATATTCCAAACCTCACATGCTATATACATGTTTTAATTTGTTTTCGACTGTTAGGTTCTTTGTAGGACGAGCATACTGCAAATCTCATCATCTGAAGGTCAAGGCCTGTGCCAAGTCTCACAGCAGGTGCGCCCAGGGGGCCGTCTGTGGATCTGTTTTGATGCACTCGGTTATTCCATCAATATTCTCCACTGGTTGAAGAAATTTTTTCAGTCCCCGCAGAAAACACGAGAAAGTAGATACTGAAAGCATAAACAAGTTAGTCTACCCCAAGCCGACGGTAAACTGCCGGGGAAAAATCTGCTAAGTATTCTACCTAGATTTATTGAACGGTGGGGATTGTTAATGTGAGCAAAACCAAATGGAATTTTCTTGCGATCCGAAAGTCTCCAAACTGTCCGTGAATGTAAATCACTCAAAAAGACTGAATTTTCTCAGATGCAACAAAAAAATCAAACAAGATCACTCTGATATAAAGAACACAGAAACATTGTGATAAAATAATGAGAATTAAACACTTCAAGTATAACAATGGCTATTGTACAACTACGGGCGAGGACGACTTGCAAGGACGACCGTGACGAACACAGTTCTTTGACGGTGCAAATATGCCGGAACGCGGGGCGAATTCACCTCTAAAACGAACGGCCAGAAATAGACGTTAAGGCAGGGGACGCAAGCTGACTCCCGTCGCCACAAAATTTCTCTTCCGGAATTAAATTCAGCTCTCAAGCACTCGGTCAAGACGAACTTTCTCAAAACGCTCTACAGACGAGTCGCAAGCAACACCACAGGTCCTGATGTACATGTACATACGTTTCGATAGCCTCATAGTCCTGATGTACAGAAAATCTGCTCGAAATCTCTGTCAGCCCTTATTTTGAACGTTTTCTCTAATGCCAGTAATTACTGTACTCCAACTCTAAGTTTCTAGAAACTTCTTACAATTACGTGTTTTCCAAAAATAAACAGAAACGCCGGAAAAATCTGGAGTACATGTTTCGTTTGTTCAGAAAGTTCAAGTCATTGACAACGCCCACCTCTTGTGGTCAAACGCGCGGGTCACACGCAAATTCTCGTGTAGCGAACAACAGATGAGTGTACGATGTATCAGTGGCGCACCCATGGGGAGGGGGGGGGGCTCGGGGGATGGGCCCCCCCCCCCCCCCGAGGTAGTCATTTTTTTTGGGGGGGGGGGAAGGGCCGGGGTTTCAATTTTTTTAGTCCCCGGGCGATTTGACCGTGGTGAAATGTATGTTGACTATTTTCGAGTAGAATAATAGGGGTGTAAATGGCGCCACCAACGTCAAAATAGCTCCGTCCCCCCCCCCCCCCATTTTTTGTCGCAAAAAAACCAATTTTTTTCTGCGGCAAAAATTGTGGGTCACATTTTTTTATTCAAATTTCTCAAAAATAATGGAAAACAAATTGTGAGCACCCCCCCAGCCAAATCCTGGGTGCGCCACTGCGATGTATTGCATTTTTGTTACATGTACATAACAAAGGTTTAGTTGGGTGTGTGATGTACATATCAAACTGAAGCAGAAATCAAAAGTGCAAACCCAAGAAGTTACAAACACAAATGCCAGTGCTCAATAAGCTCTGGCAAAAATGCGACGCCCACATTGTTACGGAACACCATACTTTTGGTAAATTTTTATGTCCTCCTTCTGGATAACGTCCAACCACTACAAAAGTACCACGTGACTATAACATTACTGCACATATCTTGCCTCCGTTTACACATTTTTCATAAACAACTTTACGAATTGCTACAAACAATGTTAGGGAACATTTACTGACGACGCATAGCATTTGCTTATTTTTTTTGTCAAATAATTTCGGTAATTTGTTCGGTCAATTTTCCCGGGGACAGACATAATGCAAAGACACGATTATTTACTGCTGCCGAAAGGTGGTGCTATTGTTAGCGCATGATGTCACAACAGATATGCAAGAACAACAAAACTCACAATAATTGTGCATCTAGTTGTGCAGTTTCTGATGTATTTTCACACCTTCGTTCTTCAAAATTGTGGTGTCTTTGTTGATGTTAATTTAAGGAATATCGTCCATAATACTGGCCAAGTACACCGCTTTTTATACATTTAGAAAATCACCAGCAATTTCTATAACCTAATGTGAACATATACACACCGGACGTCTTGTGGATTGGCTGTCATGGTGCGAAACTCGCATTCTCCTGTCACAACCTGCTACAGAAATTGAGTAATCTAGTCCTTACTCGTCCCCTCTCAGCGTTTGTTACGATGGTGTAAATCGAGGACACACACGTGCAACATCATCGATGAATCGAGGACAGGAACCAAATCGAGGGCGACCTCGATTAGAAAACGTGTAAGAGCTGTTGCGAAAAAGAGTACAAACAAAGGAAAAGGAAAAAGGAACAAAAGAAAATCCTCGATTTACACCATAAACATATACAGGTTCATCTTTTTAAACCGTGGACGAAAAATACCAGAGAACAAAAGAGAACAATATCGTCCACGATTCCAAGCATACGTCCGCGATTGGAGTCATGTAAAAAAACCTATGGGAGTCTTCCTAAAAAGTTAGAGTACAAACAAAAGAGGGACAATAGGACGTCCACGATCGACGGTGAGAAAACGTTTGCTTGCGTGTGGGTGCGTGTGTGTGTGTGGTTTTTTTTTTTACATGATTGCCCATGTCAGTCGCCCTTATAAGCCATCGGCTCAATATGTAACAATATTGTTGTATTTTCTAAGTTTTGCAATAAAAATTGTCAATATTATTTTGTTCTCAGTTGTCTCTACGAGTGGTTTCATAAGCACTGAACAAAAACAATCCCCAAATAACCCATAAAATAGGTTTTTCCATCAAAACAAACAAACAAACAAACAAAAACAAATGGCCTAAAAAGTAGGACAGCATGCCCTACTTATACACGAGGGGGAAATAAAACTAGCCACAAAACAAAAATAAATAAATAAATAAATAAATAAATAAATAAATAAATAAATAAATAAATAAATAAATAAATAAATAAATAAATAAATAAATAAATAAATAAATAAATAAATAAATAAATAAATAAATAAATAAAAGGAATTCAATTTATATCGAATTAGTTTTATTACCGAACAATATCAATTAATTAAAGAAGGTAAAGAAGTAGGCTATGTGCGGGAGTATCACTACAAATTATAAGGAGTATATGTAAATTAAATTCCATCCAAAAACGTTGTCTAACCTTAGAAAAAGGAATTACATATGGTTTGACAGCTCACTACAGAAAACACACTATAAGTAAGTAATTACTAGTCGACTACTAAAATTGTAAACAATAAAAAGCTACATGAACTGATATGCATAAAGACAAAGACAAATAAAACAAATTTCAGGACAAATCGAAATACACCCAAGGCTTAAGTTTGTCACAAACAAATGACAGCTAAATCACATTAAACACTAAACCAACTAACATTTATAGGTGAACACAAATCATTCAATCAAATGTTATACATTTATTCATTCCTTGACAGCCCCTGCTTACATTTTAGATTGTATCCTTTAACTTAAGATTTAATATAAAAAAAGTTAAATCCCCGGCACTCAAGCTGTTTCAGTTATCGGAAGAGATATAGTACATGTATCGGAATCCACCTGCAAAACCATTATTAAGTACCAATAGCTTTCAGTGAGCTGAAATTTTAAACAAGCCATTTATTATACAGGGTGAGTAAAAAAGACCACGAAACCCAAATGTCGGGACCATTGTTTTAGTGAAGTTCTGCATGTAACCCTTTCAAAATCTAGGATACGAAAGCCCAATTCATCAGTATATAAGAATCATTCAAATCACTCATGTACTTTTCAAATTACGGAATTTTAAACACCACCACCGTTTTAAGGTTCTGTCCACGGATCACAAAAAGGTTAAGTGTCCTTTCAGCAATACGAAAACAAATCACATAGGGATGTGTGTGAATTGTTTTCGTTTTGCTGAAAGAACACACACCTTTTATTAGCATATTGTTCTCTTCTGCAGTGTATGTGCATCTCTTGTAGGGCGATCGGTGTACACGTTGTGACATAACATAGCATGCAAAAGATGCTAAGATGTTTGGGTTGCCAGTCGGTGGGCTTTTGGTATGACGTCGCAGGTAACATGGTCTATATAGCAGGATTTAAGATAAGCAGCAAAGCCGACTTTCTCAGTATTATCAAAGGTATGGCGTTGGGGAACCATTTTCTTTACTATTCCTCATCACCAAAGATCGTGAGCACTGACGCCCTAGGTCTCAAACGTTAATTCTAATTTTGCCGGTTATTATGTGCAGTATGAAGGGTCACGTGATCTCTCTATTCTGTATCAGGATTGAGTATGACGCCCCCAGCGACAGCAAATATGAAGGTGAACACTATGAAGCAGCCCACGTCGATGAATCGAGCGATTCGCATCAGGCTCTGAATACGAATAGAGAGAAAAACGTAGACATGACATTCAATATCACATAAGCAAACAGTTATTTGAAGACATATAGTATTATTTTGAGTTTCATGCATGTTGTTCGTTTCCAATAACAAAACCACTCAAAATCCAAAGAAGAATGTTCAAAACCCAACCTGGTGAAAATTCAGCTCAAGGGATATTGCACTTTTGGAGAAAACAGTGAAAAATCATGCCCAACCTTTTAATCGAGTAACACGATTTTGTCGATAGCACTCTTTATTTCCAAAATCATAATCAATTGACTGATGGTTGGAAATCACCTATACTTCTCGTTTCTTGTAATGTGACAGCAAGCCAGACGGAATAATATCGTGGGGTATTTTAATACCATGCAGTACCAATAGTACTGGTACAATCTTTAGTCTCTTAGTAAGATTTTTGCTAATAAATATTCGATAGGTTACTTTGGGGATAAATGCAAATGATCCTATATGCCTTTACATTGACCATCCTTTCAACACTTTGACGTGACGTAAATCCCGGGGGATGGGAGGATATATAAAATCCATCTTTGCCGGGGGTGGGTTGTAAACCCATCCCCATTTTTGTACTCAACACCCCTAAAATATGCTGGTAGTGACCTACTCCGATCCGGCCAACA
The DNA here is from genome assembly GCA_029964075.1 of Patiria pectinifera. Taxonomy (NCBI): domain Eukaryota; kingdom Metazoa; phylum Echinodermata; class Asteroidea; order Valvatida; family Asterinidae; genus Patiria; species Patiria pectinifera. Next base: position 16,535,071 of record CM057142.1, on the reverse strand, counting down.
TGACCACTCACAGATGCAAACGCTAGAAGCAGTGAAAAGGGAAGTGAACAACACCAGAACCACTTGAAAAATATCTCTGCAAACCATTGTAATATGTCACTGAATGGAAGACCATGTGTAAGTTATTGAAGTCGGTACAGTCAGGCTAGTCCAACTTATTGATAAGACAAGACTGTGCTCAAGATAAGTAAGGGAACCCCCAAAAGATAAGCTTACTATGTTCCATCGCATGGCATAAAAAGCAGCGCGGCCGACAACAGCTGATCTAAGATATTATGCAAGACCTCTTCGGGGATGAGGACAATGTGCTTCCAACAACACTACTAGTCAACCTTGCCAGTAACCGGCGAAGTTAGAAGAAAATTGTGGTCCGGAGCAGCCGAATGATGAATGATGAGTTCACCACGGACCCGGAATGAACTTATGTCGTCAAATTCATTGTCAAATTATGTCGTCAAAATTGTTTTGCAAAATAAAGAAAACACCCGAAACCTACCGTACTTGGCTTGTCCTGCATCACGGACTCCTCCCCGTCGATGGGGCGGCCATTGTTGTAGCCACTCCCACTCCCACAACGGGAGAGATTCAAGGACAGCACACTCTCCACGGCTGCAAAGAAGGCCAAGAACACGCTGAAACAGAGGAAGTCGGCGAGGAAGGGGGCGTCAGGACCGCTGATGGGCACGGTCAGGTTGAGGTGGAACAGTTGAAGGAGGACGCAGAGGAGCAAGACGGAGCAAAGAGTGATCCTCTCGCCGCAGCGTGGAGGGATGAGGAAACACAGCAGGAGCAGGAGAGATGTGAGAACAGAGGGCGCCAGCACGCGTATCGCGTACGCGGCCTTCTCGCCGATCTTGCGTTTGACCTGGATGCGAAACGACAGTTCGATGTAGGGCTCATCGCCGCGCACAAACAGCTTGTCGTACGTCGACGCAGTGAAGGACTGGACTTTCCAATCGGTGTTTGAAAGATAGTCTTCTAAGCCGGCCCCCGGTGACCTCTCGTGATGACTTAGATTGATCATGGACGCGTCGTAGCCCCAGGATTCCAGCCTAAGGTAGCATGTTTGGACATCGAACGGGTAGTTGGCGAATTGCATAGGGCAAGGTACAGCTAGACGCATCAGAACGTAGTGCAAGATAGACCCATCGGAATGCACACGCAGGTTGACGTCTTCTTCCTCCAGGACTCTAGATAAATAAACAGATCAAACAAAGTCAATACAAAAATTTGGTTTTGGGGAAAAAAAAAAAGAACAAAAAAAACAAAATAGCAAAATGGTTGCAGGGGCCAAAAAGGAAATTGAAAATTACAGTTCTGCTCTGTGGTGCGGTGCGATCTGAGGCCAATTTCTTGCCACTTTTTTAACCAATTTTGAAGATGGGTGGTTGGTGTACTCATTGCCTGTATGATGTATATTAAAAAAAAAAAAAAATGGTTTCGTTTTTTTTTTGGGGGGGGGGGACCATGGCCCCCTTTGGCCCCCCCCCCCTGGATCCGCCCTTGAGTCAATACCTTCATTGTGTTCTGTTGGCGGAAGTCCCTTCTGTCAAATTTGCCTGCTAATAACTAATGAGTTAAAAGTCAAACTCTTTCACATGTAAGTTGAAATATCCAGCACTAGGCTCAGTGACGTGGGAGCTGGATCCATGTCATGAGCCCAGTGAGCTGGATATTTCAAGCTATACTAAATGTACGTTCGGCACTCTTTTCGATTTGAGACACGTCGTTGGCATTTTTAATACAGAACAATTCAATGTGAAAAGATCTAAGTGTCACATATATAAACAAGCTCGCGAAATATGATTAAAGATAAGGTGGAGAAAAAAACAACTTTTGCTTCCGATTACATGCCTTTCAAAATATGTCAGTAGGTCGAAAAATTTTCGCCAATTTTTTTGGGTGCTGATGACCTAATTAAAAATATATTTGGTCGGTGATTCCACTTTATACTACTTATACATCATCACGGCCGCTGGCACCAACATTCCGCCTGGCTGGCCGAACATCGCGCCGCCGTGCTCGGCACATGGCCGAAAATCTTTGCACTACTGCAGAAACACATTTTGATCACACATGCATCGAAAAAAGATTTTTGTCAAAGATTTTTGATAATGGCGTATGTAAACGATCAATTGTGCATTTTAATGACGTGTATGATAATTATATTGTGCGCTGTGATCAGCATTTTTGTGTCGGCGTATCGCGCGGGGGCCGCAATTCCAGCATATCGGGCAGTAGGCAGTACGCACGTTTTATTATATGTGGGGAGAACTCGCACGTTTAACACAGGTATGTGTGTGTGTCAGTATGGTCAGATTCAAGTGTGAAAAATGTTTTTGTTCGTGGCAAATAATTAAAAGTATCAAAAAGTTAAAGTCGAGTTGAGGTCGGCAATTTGGCCGAAAAAATTCCAGGTCGGTCGGGTTACCGTAAACACATCATTTTTTTTGTTCGGCCTTACCGAATGACCTTTTGTTTCAAGTGTATTTTTAGGTTTTTTTTTAATGTACGACAACATTTTCAAGGTAGTATTATATTAAGGGAATAGTGTGAGGAGCCGGTCTTCACTTCGTGATAGACCGGGTGTGGGGGTGACCGCTGTTAATGGACCGAGACGAAGTCGAGGTCCATTAACAGCGGTTACCCCCACACCCGGTCATTATCACGCAGTGAAGACCGGATCCTCACACTGTTATTCCCATTAATAAATACCTTTATAACGAAATAAACAGTTAAAATGCTCAAATTTTGTGACATTTTCCGGCGATATTTGCGATATAAAGACTTTTTTGTGTTCATGTTCTTGGGCCATATTTTAGCTTAACAGCTATAACGACGTAAACTCAACAGAAACTGCTGCCCTAGCGAAACAAATTACAACAATGTTTTCATATCTTTACCTGATGGAGGAAGCTGAAATCTCGTTTACACATTCCTTGTGTCCGGAATTAGAGAGATGCTTGGTTTAGGAAAGGTAAATATGTCGGTGGGTGAAGTGTTTCAAAGAAAATAAATCGTAGATCTACGCTTTCGTCGTAAACATCCTCAGTATTTACTGCACTGCTGTACGATGTCGTTTCAAAACTTCCTTACGCGCGCGCACGACGCATCCTATAGCAACTGTGTTGCGTACGCGCGCGTCAGTCTCACGCGATGGGGGTTGAGCGCATGTGCAGTGCTCAATTGTTAAAAGCTACCGCAGGACTGTTACTATATTTTGACCAATCATTGGCTTGCATGGGGCTGAACGGGGCTTGATCAATGCTGGTTCAGGGGCCATTTATTCGCTTGATCTTTGAAGCCGGTCCATTATCACCGTTAATGACCGGCCACGTGATCGAGTCTCGACCAATCAGAAACCATCAACTCTCCAAGGTATTTATTAATGGACTATATAAATACACTTATTTTTAAGCTCTGACAGGAACTTCTACAAGTCACAAAGTGGTCTGTCTGTCTGTCGGTCTGTCAGGCTGTCCCTGGAACATTGACCCAAAGTATGGTATTCCATATGTGCCATCGGCGTCGCATTTTCGGTGTCGCATTTTTCAGGGCTCTGGCAGGGATCATTGGGATCGATTTCATGCAAGACTTTCATGCAAGACTTTTTGCAACACGGCCAGCGCTTATTGTCCACTCCACTTTTTTATGTGCAAAATCGGCCGGGCTGGCAACGCATATCGCATGAGGTGATGATGTAATAAGAAATAGGGCCTACCCGTTCGTAAGTTGCACAAGTAATGTTAGGAACTGTCTTTTTAAACAAGTGAAACTGATAAACAAGCAAAATAAACGCTTTCCCAACCAGAAAAGTATTAGCTATTTGGAATGACTAAGCTATGACAGGAGCTTCGACAAGTCACTTGGTGGTCGGTCGGTCGGTCTGTGTGTTCCGAAAGTTGACCAAAAGTATGGCGTTTTCATGTAAGACTTCTTGCAACACGGCCAGAGCTTATTGTGCACACGCACTTGTTTTTATATCACAGAATGAGGTGCTGCAAAATGTCAACCTTGTTTACAAATAGCTGCTTCAAGTACGTAACGCAAAACCTTCGCCTTTTTCTTTCGTCTTCAGTAGACTGGTTCCCAGTCCTTCCATTGTCATTCGGCCTTCAAATATGGGTGTATCCCGAATGCGTTAAGATGTTTTCCTCTTAGTTTATGCAAATTATATGAATGTAAATTATATTTGGGCGGCACCAGTCGCAAAATGGTAACACGCATAAAAAATCTCGGTGGTGATGAGCTTCGATTTTCGCTGAATTCAAAAGTGTTTCAGGCAATTTTCAATAAAAGAGAGGGGCTTTACTTTCCAGTGTTTGACACCTGATTGTAGACGAAATGCTTGAAAGTTGCCTTCGTGGAGACACTGTTGATTTTTCTCTACTGGTTGGTATATTAACTTGGTAAGACAAGAGTGACTTTTTGATAACCATGTGCTCAAATCTCATCCATGCAAAAAGCAATGAATATTGTTTCAGAAATCAACACTCGTGCTGCACACATGTGATGTACAAGCATTACATTCACTGTGTGGACTTCCGAACAAAAGAGGTCCACCAGGTAGCAGCGACGCTGTGTGGACTTGCTCACGGACACATAGGCCTAGTGATTCCCCCCTATCTGGAAAACAGGTTTAGGGGCATTTTGGGGTTAGGTTTTTCTGTGGCAAAATGAAGAGATACACTCAAGGGCATATAGTCGACGTCTTCAACTGCAAAACCTTGTCTTCAAACAATTGCATCTTCAAGACACAAACGTTAAAAGAATCCGATGTGTAGCACGGCGACAATGCTCAGCCACACACAGCTTCAAGACAATGCTCAGCCACACACAGCTTCAAAAACACCGTATATTTGGCTACTTACTGAGCATACAGTTTGAGGTCTGGTCGCCATACTTTATCTGCTGGTAAAAGTAAAGAAGACACTCCACTGAAGATGCTTGGATCCCACTGTAAACGGTCATCATGCCACTCCTGCAAAAGCAAAATAATATGAATTCGCATTTGTAACTCTCTCAATGGACTGGTTCCCTGTCTCCATTGTCCTTCGGACTTCACATGTGGGGACATGTAGCTAGCAGTGAATCCCGGAACTGTGCAAATTATATGCAGAACGTGCATAGGTCTGAATCCCGCCTCCTAAATTCAAAATCGCCACTTTAATGTTTGCGCGGATCCAGCCTATCGCAAAAATGGCAATAGGCCAAGAATGTGAAATTTCTGGGGTGAGATGCTTCGATTTTCGCTGAATTCGAAAGGATCTCTGGTAACTATATCTATAAAAAAGAGGGCCATTACACTTCAGTATTTGAAACCTATTGAAATGCTTGAAAGTTGCCTTCATGGAGACACTGGCGATTTCGCATACTATTTGTGGTAACTCAAGGAGTTTTGGGTAACAATGTGTTGAGATACCGTCCATACACAAAGCTGAATAGTGATTACCATGTGCTTTGCTATAACTATAAGGGATGTATTTTTCGGGATGAAACTCGAAAAAGAAAAGGCTTAAAGTAAGAAAGTCGTACTGTGATGATACCAGATAGAAGATTGCCTATAACTAATAAATGTAATTTAAGATACGTTTTCCCTTCACTTTTGACTTCATAAAACCAACTGTTTACGACCACAAGATTTGAAAATAACCGCTTCAAATACTGCATGGCATGGAGCAGTCAAAAATATTGTAGTTTTGGATTTTTAATACCCTCTTTCGAATCTCTTTAGTACCCTCCATTATTTTGCATACGTCAGACGGATGTTTTTTTTTCCCGAAGAGAAAATCGTGGCTTACTGGTACATGTATTGCGTTGGATACTCACAATAAGTAAGAGTTGAGGCTTTGCGTGGTTTGACAGGTTTGCGGAAACACCATATGCGAATACATTTCTCAACTAAGAGAATGGTTCTGAAAAGAACTAGAGGTATAAACTCGACGTTCCGGTCAGTATGCTCTGACCGTCTCCAGGAGAGTGCCTAAACTCTAAGAAAGTTGATACTCACAATTTTCGCGTAGGCGGAAATCCGTAGCATCTTTTCCTTCATGTCCTGCAAGTGACAATGATGACAGAAGCGCTGTTATTCCTAGAAATAATACAAATTAATGCAAGTACAACGACGCCTCTTTCACATGGTCTGAATTTATGTAAGATCAGTGATGTTTGTCAGATTGTTAACAGCACCTCAAAAGCAAGATCCTTATTATATGGTCACCTCCTGAACTGCGAGGCCAGTGATGATTCAACGGCTACGCCGCTGAGCTATAATGGTAGCCATTTTTGAACTTTCATTATGTCCTCATAATTATCAACTTGAAGTAACTTTCTTTAGAAAATGTTTTGTAAGATATGTAAACAGAAACCCAAATATACTTGATTTCCCCCGAAAATGAACCAAAAATATGTGAATAAATATGTCGCGCGGCGGCCGTACGATTTATGCAAATTAAGCAACTCCCCCTCAACAAAAATCAAAACATTTCCGGTGTCACCCCTTCTAAATATCTTCTCTAAATATGGCTATAACAATCTTTCTACCAATTTGGTGTTATGGACCAGCCGGTCACGATCTTGTCAAAAATCGAAGCACTCTAAATAATTGGGCCTACCCATTATAAGTGACGGCAGAATGACCACTGCCAATCGATGAGAGTAGAATATGTTAACTGTGAAAGCAAACATGCAAATACCTACCGATGAGTGCAGTACCACTGATTTCCATGTTTTAAAAATCCGGAAAGCCCATTGGCCCTTGTGCCCTATGCAAACAGTTGATTCAAATTAGGTTTGCCCTTCACCGACGTGTTAACACTGTATACCCAGTGTGCTACCTCCCGAGTGAAAGTTGAAAAAAAATCACTCGGGTGGAACTCGAACCCACGACCTCCTTCTTTCGAGTGCAGACGTCTTACCACTCGACCACCTAGCTAACGGGGTCAGTTGGCTGGTTCGAATCTGATGTACATAGCAGCCGGTACCGCATAAACTATTCAGAAGATGGAATTTTGCGTCGGGGTAATGTAAATTAAATTAGGTTTTGCCATTCACCGACATGTAAACACTGTATACTCAGTGTGTTACCTCCCGAGTGAAAGTTGAAAAAATCACTCGGATGGGACTCAAACAGTTGAAGCTACGCGCTGGTTCTGAATCTCTATATTCGAATGTGCTGCGGGAACCAGGACCACTCCCATCGTACAGTTATAGAAATATATATATTTTTCGTAAATCAGCATAATAAACAATTTTCTATCGAAATTGAATTTAATATAGGTTTTCCCGGCCAATTTCCTGAAACGTTCATTCATTTCTAAAAAACAGCGTTTCATTTTGTCTGAATATGAATGCTCGTCTTAAATCCCATTTCAATTCAACAAAAGTTCAATCATTTTCGTTGTCCGTGCAGTCGGTTTTGAGAAACAGACGGCCAATTCCTATATATCTGTGCATTCATTTACGCAGCAAGCACACCTTTTCGCGAATACAATTCTGGAATACAATTTCGTGAAAGTGCAATCAAAAGTACATTTCTCTCATTGAAAATAGCAGATCGCATCACATAACATTAATCTAAAAGTTAAATAGAATGACCAATGTTTGAAATCGCCTTCTAAAAGCGAAAAGAAAGTATCGTAATCGAATCTGAATGAGCATAAACGAAAGGTGCTGCTCAATTACGTAATTGATTGATCTGTAACGGAATCGAATGCTCTGGTAGAGAAAATGAAACGCGTGTTCCGAGCGATTCTCAAATTCAGACGAAAATGAATGACCGATTTTTAAAAGTGAATGAACATTTCAGAGTGGTCGGGGAAACCTTTATTTGTCAAAGCAATTTTTACTATTTTAAAAATAAATTACTAGGCCTACATTATTTAAATTGAAAGAAAAACACAAAAGTAAAGAATGCAATTAGGATGGCTTTGTTTACAATTCCATTGTTGTCCGGGTGATTATGGAGGACGGCAATTTCACTTGTAACATCCAATACATTTCATATGCAGATTTCTTTTTACAGAGATCAGCGGACCACTAAACAGATGTGCCGGATCTCGGCACGAAATCGAAACTTGAGTTGCGAATCTAAATGTTTGTGCCACCGGATTTCGAAATCCGGCGGACCACTGATTTCGTTATCGCGCTTACCACACCATCGATTGAGACGAGGTCCAGGTTATAGGAAACATTAACAGGTGTTCTGGGGATGACCAGTGGATGGTACGAACTCAGCAAATTGACCATCAACCTGACGCGGCTCGCTTGATCCGGGCCTGGTGACAAAGAAACAAATTAAAAAAACCCGGATCCATCGGGAAGGTTTGTGAAACATTTTGGGAGTATTAAAAAAACACGGCTTCCTCTCCGGTTCGATATCAGGAGATTATATATGTGCCTAACTTGCAAACTCGTCCACATTGCGTCGAGCAGTACGCTCCCGCTGGCTCCTCTCCTCTTCCAGGGTCTACGATTATCTGGGTGGCTTTTATAAGCAGACCCTTGGAACGAGGTTGCCTTTTTGGGGAACCAGAACCGGGCCAATGTGGGGGTGCATACTAACCCAATACCTATGTTCCCCTAACCCTAACCCTAACCCCCACCCTAAGAATTTTGGGGAGCATAATATGTATCGGGAACATAATGGGGAACATCGGGTAGACCCCCCAATGTGGGTCCAATGTTCTGCAACTCGGCTGAACATTATCATTGCAGAGGGCACAGTTCCGGGAGTATGCCCTTTTGGTTCGGATATGAAAGGTTTGTAAAGTGATTCTAATAAAGTCGGACATGAAACCAGATGAAGTGGGTGTTTTGAAAACCCCGTTGGATATGTGGGTTTGGTTAATTCTTGTATTTCATTCAGTATCATCTGCTGTGATGAAATTACATAAATCATTTTTATTACAACTTCTGGGACAAACATTGAGTTTTTGTAGTCGATGTGGTCTGCGACCACACATGCTAGGCTATACAATCTTAAAACCTACCTCGAAAAAAACAAAAATGATCTTGAACAACGCATGGCACAAGCATTGTGTGTAGGCCTATGCCAATTACGTGTATATGCATAGAATGAGTCCGAATGATCTGGACCCGAATTGAAGAGAATATTAAAAATATGTAGCAAATAGCAAAACAAGTGCAAATGAGATATGTTATATATGCTTGTGCTTTGGACATATTTGGAAAAAGTTGTATGTATATCCATTGTACCATTTTGAAGAAAAGCGCTAGCAAAGAACACACTCTCGAAAAAACACTTTGACCACGGTTTCATGTTTCAACAAATTTATTGAAATCTCGAGCTGATGTGAAGCGGTGTAATAACAAATAAAACCCTAGTCAAGGTGACTGGCACTTGAAGTGATTGACACATTTGAAAAAGACAAAATCAATTCCGTGTCCAGACTGAGAATGAGCCACTTCAATGATAATGGCACAACTCCTCGATCACCACAGCCACGAATTTGAAAAATTCAAACTTCCTGTGGAAGACACGGTATTTTTTTTTTATCTCAATATTCCATTTGCCATCAAAAAAAGTGGTGAACTTGGGTATAAATCATTCTGACTCGCCCTGTATTACGCACGCAGCCGTAACCATGCAGGTGACGGCCTATCGTGGATCAAAATGTCTGGAATCACGTCTACCGTTTTACACCAGGACCACACCAACCCAATGAACAAATTGGGATCCGAAATTGAGGTCAGACTCCCATCAGCAAAAGGTCAAAGTTGCGTGGATCTGACTAAACCTGAGTACTGAAAAACAAATTCGTCGCCTGTAGAACTGAAGGTCCAGGAAATCAAAACACACCGGGTGTACGCACATAATGAGATATGTCAGTGTGGGAGTAACAGCGTCCCCAAGGTCAAAAGCGACATACGCGCAATGGGGGGTGGGGGGGATATAATCACCATGGATAGCGTCTACCATGTACTAACACATGGAGGGGGGGGGGGGAAATATAATCACAATGGATAGCGTATACCATGTACTAACACATTGTCGTAAAAGTTGGTATCTTCATTTCTATACAAAACCCCCTACACCGGGGATTTGTTTAGAAAATATCAGACGGTAAGTTATTACTCCATTACGCCCAATTAACTTCGACAGCAACCGCAACCCCATTTTAAAGTTTAAGTCTAGACAGGATCAAGGTACCAACTTGCGGTGCTCGTATTCAATTCTCGTATTAGTTTATTGGTGTTGCTGGAAACTTTTTTGTATTTTTTTTATTCGGGTGAATAAAGCACCAAATGATGCACTGTACCACTATTGAAATTGAAAGTATGGGTTTTTCTCTGGCTATTTTGGAGCATTTTTTCATTCAAAATCACCAACTGTGACATTCAATTTTGTCCGAGAAAAAAAAATTCACACGCTTTTACCAAAATCAATGTAGTCACCATTTAATTTCAAAGATTGGTCACCCTCTTTAGTCATCGTGTCGCAAATATTCGTCATTACAGATCAAATTCGTTTAGGCTGTTGCGAAACTAATGGCAGCATTCAGAGATCAAATTCGTTTTGTATCAATCAGTTTAAAACTTGTATAAAGTAAACTAGTCAGGTGTGTTCTAGAGAATTTTCCTTGCATCCCCAACCACTGAATAACAAAGTCCCCGTTCGGGACAAATTGCTACGGTAGCCCGCGAGGAGTCGGTCAATCTTCACAGCGCGGGTGGCGATAATCTCGAGGAATGGGGGTGGGTCAGGGCATAGTGCAAACCCAAAATACCTTTCGGCGGAGATGCTTAAATGTAATGTCGATACCCCCCCCCCCCGGTAATATATCCAGTGCCCATATATTTTGACAAAATTAATGAACATAAATGTACACTCCATATTAATCACAAATGATCATGCCCCTTTTTTCGTGTAAACGACAACGTACAGCTACTGCGCGGAATCGGCGCAAAACGCGCGTAATTATGGGCATGTGAATAATACATACAATCACTTGTTTGACCAGCGCCCCCTAGGGTCAGATGCCTCTTTCGAAAATCCCAAGCTGCTTGTTCCTAGCCCCCCCCCCCCCAACACTCCAATTTTAAAGAAAAAGAATCGCCACTCCTGCTTCACAATTGAAAGTAATACTTCATACAAAATGTATATGGTAGCCTACTTCAGATACCTACACAAGTACATAGCCATACTGGAGTGGAGGGGAATTAATGAGCTTACCGGGTAACGCTTCACTCGATTCCCCGTTGTTTCCTTCCCCAACGCCGCCATCGACATACAGCAGACACAGCCCAAGAACCATCATCAGAACACCACCGCGGAACGCCATTTTACTTTGATGATGTGTGTGAAAAGGACAAACTTGTTTTTTTTTCAACGAGTGCATGTAGGCTACTGTGCAACCAACCAGTCGAACACGAAGCTACCTTACACAATGACCTTGTGAACCTCCGTGTCAATATTACACGTACATAATGTATACCTATAGCGGCGTCGGAACGCTTTTCAAACTGGGCGGGGAGAGGGGGGGGGGGGTTTCACCAAAAAGGGGCACTTGCTCAGTATTTCTTCTTTTTTTGTCGGTGCCTCCGTGCTGAAATGTCGACACCTTTTTTCACCGGACATCTTGCCTCCGTAAAATGAAATTGTGTGTGTGTGTGAGACTTGTGTGTCTGCAGGTGTGCGTGTGTGGGAGGAGGGGAGGGGGTTGCAGTGGCGGTTCTGGGGGGGGGGTGGTCCTAGAGGGGGCTTTAGCCCTTCCCCCCCAATTTTGTCTAGCCCCACCCCCCCCCCAAAAAAAAAAACCCCAAAAAACTTGCACTTGCAAAATGTAAGAATGTGACGTACATCCGAACGGTCTCTCCCTAGATAAATGTTCGTGAGAAGGGTGCATTAACACTTTTAGTTAATATAGTGTGCCTGATTGTATGATTTTATCAGCGCTCTCCATTGAAAATATGGCACGATGCCCCCCCCCCCACCTATTGACCTTTGGAGGCCTAAGTGTCGGAAAAAAATAACCGGTCTACATTTCAGCACGCCTACAATAACAAAAAATTCTGGATCCACCCTGCTAGCCCCCCAAAATATTGGCTCTAGAACCGCGCCTGTGGGGGAGGGGGGGGGGATGGAGATCTTCACATGGTAAAACTTCACAAATGGGGAGGGGCCGCTCTTCAAATTGGCCATATTATGTATTTTAGCATTATGTTCCCATTATTTTCTGGGCCAATTGCAAGGATTTTGGGGCTTGGTTTTCATGTTCCTCGCTTATTATCAGAACTCTCTATACCATTTTGGGCAAGGTTACTGAAAACAAATTATCCCAAATTTTAGGGCCTGTTTTGTTTACATCTCGAGTGGGAACACTTGGTGTGTTATTATTATCACTATTATCTCGAGGGGGCACATCTATGCTTGAGGGGGCACACTTCTGTCAGCAACACGGGCACTTGGGTAAATCTGGGGGCAAGTGCCCCCCCCCCCCGCCCTCGGTGCCGCCGCCCCTGAGTACCTCTTCTCCGCGATACTGATGCCGCTTGTGACTACGGTAGACGATAGATATGGTATACAAATGGCACCTCGCCTCGTGGAATGAAACATTACATCTTTCACCTCTTGAAATTATTCTTTCCATTGTATGAATGTGAACAGACTATAATTGACTTGTTAACTGGTGCTTCAATATGCTACTTTTCAGGGGCGTATCACAGTCATTTTGATTGGGGGGTTTGAACATTTTTGAAAAAGGGCACTTGCACATTCGTGGTGAAATGTAGACACATTTTTTTCTCCGTACACTTGGCCTTCGTAAAATCGACAAGGGGGGGGGGGGGGATGGGGGGCTGGTACCATCTGTCGATGGGGGCGTTGTTTAAAACTGACGATTATGCACACTAACGGACAATATATTGTGCTTTTCAGGGCCATACATGAGTAAAATTAACCCCCCCCCCAAAAAAAAAAAAACACCCGGAACGGCCGATGTCACAAAAAAAGGCACAACCTCTTTTTAAAAAGGGCACTTATTCAGAAAAAAAGGACACTTCTTACAAAAAGGGCACAACCTCTTTTTAAAAAGGGCACTTATTCAGGGCCATACATGAGTAAAATTACCCCCCCCCCCAAAAAAAAAACACCCGGAACGGCCGATGTCACCAAAAAAGGCACAACCTCTTTTTAAAAAGGGCACTTATTCAGAAAAAAAGGACACTTCTTACAAAAAGGGCACTCTTTACAAAATATTGGGGGGGGGGGGGGTAAACGCTGTTGAAAAAAAGGGCATTTGAATGGAAAAGGGCAGTCTTGACAAAATATTGGGGGAAAATACCCTCCTTATACCCCCCGCTGGCTACGCCTATGCTTTTTTTCAGATGGGCAAAACTGCTGGTTCATTTTCAAAATCCAATGTATTCAAGATAAAAAAAACAACCTTCCTCCATAAGTTCTAGTTTCAGAGGTATCACATTCAAGTTCGTCTTATCGTTTTGCGGCATATTTAACATGCTTTGGCATCACCTTGGACTTCCGATATCATCTTAGGTGAACTAACGGATGTCATCTCGCGTATCGTATTCGTGTTACAGCGCCACCATCGGTAGTCTGAAAGTCTGAAAGTTATGAACATCAAAGGATGTTCTTGCAATAATATAAGACCTACCACTTAATAATTTTATCTTTTAATGGCTTTACAGTATTATACAATGTAGTTCTAGACCTGTACTTTTCACAGTTTTCTATATTCTTGCACCTAAGCCACTGGCGCTCGATAAAAAAAGTAAGACGTATGCCAGACAGTTGCTAGGTCACGATCAACTTAGTTCAATTTTCAAGTTCTTTTTTCCCCTTCAACTTCTTCTCATCTCGTTGTTCCTCGTGCCCTGTTAGTACCCTAGACTTGTTACCTAACACATCCCCCTAGATATCTCAAAAGAATTCCTGAGTTTCTGGTGTCGCAATGACCAACACAAAGGAGGGAGGGGGGTTCCCTCTGTCTCATATCGTGCTACACAATACAAACAAACAACATTTCTACAATTTCGGGACGGATGTGCGAGTGCGGTTCCCCCTTCCCCCGACATCAAAAGCTGGAAACGCCACTGCCCCATCACCCATGGGCGATCAGTTCTGATCAATGGGCCTGAATGGGCCACCCCGTATAAAGAAGAAATCAATAAATACATTATCGTTGTGATTTTGTATTGAGAGGGCTTGACTTAGACCAATTGAAACTTCAAACTTTGTTTCCCTTGAAAACAAATCCTCCAAAGCCACGAATTAGAAACGAAAGTGATGAAATCCCACCTAAAGACATTTCGGACTTTATTTCCCTTTTTTAAAGAAAATCCGTCAGAGCCACGAATTAGAAATACACTGTATTTTGCGATAAAGGAGGGCCTAAATTAAAGAATTACTTATATGAACATTCATCGTACTTGTTCAGAAAAACAAACCAATTTAATGAACTAAAAAAACACTGTTACGAAATACTAAACACCTTGTGGACCTCATAAACGCTATGCAAAAAATACTCAACTTGTTGAAGTTATAATCGTCATTTCGAAAAAAATAAACGTTTTGTTGAACTTATCAACGTTAATAAAATATACTATACACCTTGCTGAACTAAACGCTATTAAGAAATATTATACACCTTGTCGGACCAGAATTATAAATCCTGTTAATTAAGAAATAATTGACATCCTGTTTAACGTATAAACGCTGTTAAGAAATATCATAAACCTCATCTAATTTATAAATGCTGTACAGAAATACTAACTCCCTTATTTAACTTCATATGTTAGATAACTTTCTAACCTTATGTTATTCAGGTTTATAACACTGTTCTGTTTTGTACACCTCGTTTAACTACTTATAAACGCTGTGCAGAAATACTAAACTGAAGTAAACTTGGTGAACTTACAAACGCCGTTTTAAGAAACTAAACGCCTTGTTGAATTTATAAACGCTAAAAAATACTAAACACATAGTTGAACTTGTAAACGCTGTTAAGAAATATTACACACCTTGTCGGACTTGACTTATAAATGTTGTTAAGAAATACTAAGCACCTTGTCGATATTGAACCTGTGAGCGCTGTTAAGAAATACTTAACACCTTGTTTAACATACTGTTAGGAAATACTTAACTTGTTTAATATGTACACGCTTGCTCACTTCTTTGAAATGTGTTGAAGTGCAATGTTACCTGTTTTATCGTAGGAAAAATAGCGTGCTAGAGATGCTTAGATATTTGGGGTTGCCCGTTGATGGCGCTTTTAGTGGGGCTGTTGAGGTCACATAACTAACGACTGTGCATTTAACTGCGCACGGTTGTTCTTCATGCCACGAAGAAAATGTTTAGATGGGAGGGCATTTCATATTTGACCTCTGGTGACCTTTTAGAGGTCAATGACCTTAATACACCGTATTTATAACAACTGTTCTTAAGAACGCCACTTTCTCATGAATCACGTCTACGTCACTGGTCTATGGACTTAATTCACGAATCGGCCATATTAAATTGAAAGGGAGGTAAAATATTCATTTTTGGAACCTTCGAAGAGATATTAATCACAGCAATGACATAAAGTTAATTAAAAATAAGTACCAGTGTGCTCTAATGAATAATTTGAAATTTGTGATTAAACATGCCATAATGTTTTAAACCACATAAAAAAAGTGAGGCTAGAATGCATAAGTAGTCTGGCAACATCCCATTCAACAGTTCACATATGACGTAGACTTGAGCCATACGAAATTCGTGCTTTTAAGAACAATTGTCACAATAGAGTATGTAAAGGTCGGTGACCTCATAAAGGTCACCAGAGGTCAAATATAAAATACCCTTACATTCTGAAAATTGTTTTCATGGCATGAAGAACCAACAAGGGAAGCTTCATACTTCATACTTCAGTCACAAAGTACACAATTCTGTTACCTATTAAACAGCTTCACTATTTAGTATAACGTCACAGGTAACCTATCCGGTTCGTTCGTGTGTTGGTGCGCGCGCGTGTATGACGAAGTCACTAACGGTGAACCAGATAGGATTTCAGATGAGTAACAGTGCAAAGTTTCTCAGTGGAACCATGGAACCATTTTTGTTACTATTCCTAATCACGACGGATAGAGAACACTAATGTCTCCGCGGTTTCAAGGCTTAATATTAAAAATCGCCGGTTGTGAGCTTGTCTTACAGTCACTATGTGGACATGTGAACAAAAGATGTCCACACAATGCAGGTTGTGTTGACGTTATGTGGACTAAGCCCTCTCTGGAAAACAGGTTAAGAGGCATTTTCAGGTTAGGGTTATCTGTCGCAGAAAGAAGAGAAATATTCAAGGAAATAAAAAAAATGGGGGTTGAAAGAGTTTTCACAGTTTAAGTAAAGATATTTTTTGCACCAAGTTTTCTTAACTACACGAAAACAAAGGAATATCCACATAGCGTAGGCCTATGTAAAACAAACATGTGTGTGTTGTTGGAAGTGTCACGTATTCCTCTCTACTCCGTCTTAGGATTGAGTATGATGGCCCCACCGATAGCAAAGGTGATGGTGAAGACGACGAAGCAGACCAAGTCGATGATTCGAGCGAGTTGCATCAGGAACTAAAACAGGGAGAAACAAAAGTGGACAAGAAGTTCAAGAAACATGATGACAATCGAAATGGCAATGATTACCTATCTTTTTGTCACCAAGGGGCAGACGTCCGCACAGTTCCAGCATCAAAAAATGTACGGCTTTTACCGTGGCAATCTTTGGTGGCGCGCTGTATTTAGGAATCGCCCGTACTGGCCAATGCTGGAATGCCAGGCTGGAAGGATCCATAACAGCCAGCGAGTGGCACCCATCATTAAGTGGGCTAATCCTGCCCAGGCATGACTTAAAAGTCAGACTCGTCTAGCTTATCGACAAAATTGTGTGCTCGATGTTACTGATGGGTTATGTATAATATCCGAAGCCTCTTGGGGATGAAGGCAGTCCATGTGCTTAAAAAAGGCAACCGTGTCAACCTTGCCAGTAATCGTAGATAATCTTCTGTTATACAAAAAGAGTGAAACACACGGAACCTACCAAACTTGGCTTGGGTTGCGCCACGAGCTCCTCCCCGTCTTTGGAGGCGTCACCATTATTGTTGCCACTCCCACTCAAGGACCCCCAACTGGAGAGATTCATTGACACCACGCTTTCGATGGCGGCAAAGAAGGCCAAGAACACGCTGAAACAGAGGAAGTCGGCCATGAAGGGGGCGTTGGGACCTCGGATGGGCACAGTCAGGTTGAGAATTGCCAGTTGGAGCAAGAGGCCGAGGATGACGACGGAGCAGAGAACCATCCTCCCACCAGAGAGTGGAGGGATGAGAAAACACAGCAGGATCAGAAGTGATGTGATGATAGAGGGCGTCACAACGCGGACCTGGTACTCGCCCACCGTGCGTTTGAATTGGATGCGGTACGACACGTCGATATACTCTTCATTGGGACAACACGGATACGTAGTCGCAGTCCTAGTCGCTTTGAAGGACAGAATCTCCCACTGGCTGTTGTCACGATGGTATGTCAGGCTGGCTGCTGTCTCATCAATGATAGTCAGATTGATCCTGTTACCGGAATGAGTCCAGGATTGGAACTTAACGTCGCAGGTATGGACATCGTACGGGTAGTCGTTGAAGTCAAAAGAGCACGGTATGGATAAACGCTGCGGAACGTAGGATCGAACAGTCCCGTCGACAAACGCAGCCACGGTGACATGTTCCTCCTCAATCCTAAACAAACAGATGAAACAATGTTATTCTCGTCTTGTTTGGTTGACTAAATTCCTTATCAGATTTCTCCCGCAAGTAAATAAGTTAAGAAACTTGTATCTGTCAATTACAAACTTGTTTGCACATGGCCCCTACATAAGTTGTACAATACTCCAAAATATTACGAACTAGCAAATAATTCGTCTTCAAAACATAGATAACAAAAGTAGCGTCGCCTGCGCGGTGTAGCCACCCGTGTACAGTGCTTTGACTCAGCCATACACGGCTTCAGTATACACATGTATTTATTTTAAAGCTACTTACTTAGCGTAACTTGGGACGAGGTCTGGACGCCAGACACTATTTAGTGGTAGACTCACAGAATATATTCCGCTATAGTTTGCAGGATCCCACTGGAAACGGTGGTCAGACCATGCCTGTAAAATAATGTCCGAAACTCCCTCCAATTACTATTTCCCTCTTGGTGGCGCTATATACATTTAGCGAGAAGCGACGCCATGAGCACATCAAAATGGGATTGGTGAATTGGTGACGGTTTATCAACGTTGAACTAGGTAGGGTGATTTTGTAATTTGAAACTTATTGAACTTATGAATACAAAGATGTACATTTTGAAAATTCTTAATCAAAATAAGATAGTTCGGCATGAATCAAACTGCACATGCGATATCAACATTTTGATTTCTAAATAAAAGTTAAAATAATGAACACAACTTCATGGGGGCGATGGTGACCACATTTACAACAAGATTCGTTTTACGAGAAATTAAAACCTAGACTGATTAAGTGGTCGCGCGAAAGTTTAAAGGACTTCTTGGTTTTGTTCAAAGTAAGAAGGTTACACTGCACATGCAATGAGTGTATGTGTATAAAGAAAATGCACAATATAAATGTTGGTCACTATATTTTCCCCATTTTTATTGTCTTTAATACCATGAAGCAGCCGTCAAAATGAATGTGGGCAATCAAAAGAGTTATAGTAAAGGGGATAGAGTGGTGTTCGTAGCATTTTGGATATGCACTCTTCAAATACAGGAGTGATTAGTAAAAAAACAAAAGGAAACCAAAACGGTGCGCCCTATTAAGAAAGACAAGTTCTGCATGTAGCGCTTTCCAGATCTATATGGCGGTCCATTTCATAAGCTTTCTTTTAGTGAAAGAATGAATCAAATTGCTCACGTTTTCAGTTATGGACGTTTTAACGCAAGCACCGTTTTTTAATCTTGCCCACGGATCACAATAAAGTTAAATAATACCCGCTTTACTATAAATAAGAAAGGGTGTGTATATGTATATGCATGTGGACGTCCGAACAAACGATGTCCACATAAGCCAGTTTTCAGATACTTGTAAGGACTTAGGCTACACATGTCCACTCACGCATGTTTACGTTGCATACGTAGTGTGGACATTCCTTTGATTTCGTATAGTTAAGAAAAGCCTGTGAAAAAAACTCATCATCCCACTGAAAACTCTTTCAACCCATTTTTTTTTTATTAATCCCTTTGGTATCTCTCTTCATTTTGCCACCGATGAACCTAACCCCAAAATACCTCTAAACCTGTTTTCCAGAGAGGGGGAACACTGTGTGGACGCGGGCAGGTCCACACAACGTCGCTGCTACCTGGTTTACGTGGACCTCTTTTGTTCCGAAGTCCACACAGTGAATGTAGTGATTGTACAAGGTTTCCCCTCTCATGAAAACAGGTTTAAAGACATTTTCGGTCGAGGTTTATCCGTCGGAAAATGAAGAGAGACACTCCATGGAATCATAGTAAAACATTTGAGTTGAAAGATGTTTTCACAGTGTCAGTTTCACAGGTTTTTCTTTATTACACGAAAATAAAGGCATGTTCGCACTAGGTGTCCTTGGGTTACTTACCATATCGGCAAAAACGGAAATTCGGAGGATATTTGCCTTCTCGTCCTGCAATTTTAACCAAAATGAAGAGTTAAAGCGATATTCGTATAGATCAAAATTAAACATAACATGAGAACAAGTGTATATTCTGTTGTTTCAAATATGTATGATGTGATTGATTTTTTTCAATACACAAGTACAATACACAAGAAAATGCCGGTTTGCAATTGGTGCATGCGTTAACGAACACGAACGAATTGCCGACGTCACGGCAAGCTTTGGCGCTGCGAAGTTGGGGGGAAAAAATCAACCGTCGAACGATTGCTAAGCGAATGTTATCTCTGTCGAAATTCACTTCAAAGTCGGCAATGCGATCGCATCATGTCTTTCCCAGTGGTCTCTCCGTCTTGCCGTGGATGGGTCGCGGAGTAGTCTGGTTCCCAAACCAAAAGATTCTATTTCTGACTAATTTTAGGTCAGACAGCCACCAATATCACCTGACCAGGTAATTAACTGCATCCAGACTCCAACCGGTCTAAAACATACTGTTTAAAACCGGCCCGCACACATTTATATACCGTTATTAAAAAAATGTTATGTATTCATTGCTTGCATATAAAACATTTGACATTAATCGTACGATGGGCGAGCTATGATGCGTCATGTATTACATTGCATTTTAGAATCTGACGATTCCATGGTGTATTCTAGTCTAGAGGCTAGACGTTGTTATTGTTTGTACGCGATAGCCCGCCGCGCCGCCGCGATAACCGGCCGCCGCGCAAGGGCGCTATCGCGACCAACCGATATCGCCCCTGTGCTTCTCGATGGGTTCGTGGGTGATATCGGTTGGTCGTGATAGCGCCCTCGCGCGGCGGCCGGATATCGCGCCGGCGTGGTGGGCTATCGCGTACAAACAATAACAACGTCTAGCCTCTAGACTAGGTGTATTCCAAATCTCGGCTTCGTCTCCATTTCGGCTTCGCCTGCTTTTTGGGTCTCTTAACTTTGAAGGTTTCAACTAAACATAAGTCAATGTTTCCTT
Source organism: Patiria pectinifera (assembly GCA_029964075.1). Classification (NCBI taxonomy): domain Eukaryota; kingdom Metazoa; phylum Echinodermata; class Asteroidea; order Valvatida; family Asterinidae; genus Patiria; species Patiria pectinifera. Next base: position 16,514,424 of record CM057142.1, on the reverse strand, counting down.
AAATAAAAGCAAGTGACTGTGTTTAAAATCTGAAAACGTTTAACGACAAAGTAAAACCGGAGACGATCCATTAAAAAAACCCACGAGAATCTAATTATCATAGAACGGGTCACCAAATCCGGTGGATCACTAATTTCAGTGCAATGGACTTACCACATCCTCGATTGCGCGCATTGCCAGGCCAAAAGAAAGTTGCACGGGCGTCCTGGGAATGACCAGCTTGTTGTGCACTTCCATAAGCTTCACAATCAGGTCGTGACGATTGTTGTGTTCCACGTCTGTTAAGAGACAGAGGAAGACAACAAATTATTCCACAAGTACATGTACCTTATAGTTTTGCAAAGGACAAATCTAGCGCGATGCCCCCTTAGCCAAACATCTTTCTCATGACATTGACTGTCCGTTTTCCAATTTCCATGCTTGTACATTGTAAGTCACCATTTTCCCAAACATTTCCCCTATCAGCCCCACTATTACTAATACTTCTCTGTTTCGCAACGGGAGCCAAGATATCTTCAACAGGACTAACAGCAGGGTGACCGTTTTAGCCGATTTTCGGCTTACTTTGACGGATTTTTTGTTAAAAAACGAGTTTGACTGAAAATTTGACAGAATGGATATTTTTGGCAGATTTCTGGCAGAATTCTGCAAAAAATGGTTATTTACAGAAAACCATAGCAAATGTAAAAAAAAATTGTTCATTTGTTAAAGAAATCTTCAATCTTTTTCAAACAAACCCTTGCATAATGGGAAAGGTTGGCTGGTCTAGGCGCTGGGGTTCACTGGGAGCTGGACTTCATGCCGCAACCGCGTTTTGCCTGAAATTTACGCAATAATTTCATAACATCTTTATGTGACTATAAATTGTTAATAATGTAATTTGAACCTTAATTTAGTCAGTACTACTAATCTGCATGTGATTTTAAGGGGTTTTAGTGTATTTCGAAGAAATCTGGGGAATTTGGCAGATTTTTGATAAATCTGTCAGATTTTTGAAGCGCATTTAGCAGAATTCTGCCATGACCTTACGGTCACCCTGGCTAACAGTGTACATGTATTCGTGTTGTCGATTACGAACCCCCAAGTGCATGTGGAGTGCAGTTGGGAGAAAATTCAAGCTGGAAGCCGCCGTATCCAAACGCTAAATGAAAAGAATTACAAAGTATTATGAAAACAATTCAAATAACAGCTATTAAAATTGGCAAAGACACGCATGAAAAACAAGCCCACTCTGTAACCATGTAGAATTTTATTTGTTGTATCGTTAATGCTCCTGCCCCCCTCTAGAAAAAAATCTGGCGACGCCCATGAAGACGGAGAGTGCCACTCAATAAGTCTAAAAATATTTTTTTGTAGGTGTGAAAAATATTTTTTTGTACAGCGGCCGCCAATTATGTGGCGGCCGCCACAATAAGTGGCGACCGCTGTACAAAAACAAATATTTTCACACCTACAAAAAAATAAGTCTGAATATATTTTTTGTACGTGTGAAAATATTTTTGTGACCCGTTAAATTACAAACGTTAATCAATGTTTATTAATATTTTGACAAATCTAATTAACTCTGTATATAGTAACTTCTTGAGGTGATAGATTATGTGTAATTAATCACAAATTAGGGAAAAAAATCGAAATCACAAAATATCGATTTTTCGATGTTAGTGTCACTTCGTGGTGACGGTGATGTGGCAACCTCTGCCCCATGTGTGGCAACCTCGTTCCCATGGTGTCGAGCAGTACACAACCACTGGCTGCTCTCTCACCTTAGCACCAAACTTGTCAAAACAAATGTACTTTTGATCAGATAACTTTGTTGTTTATTTTAGATAATAAACTAACATTTCAGATTATGTAAACAAGGCATTACAAAATGTTATGGAGCAAGTTTCATCAGATTTGTGCTCGAGGGTGAGATTTTGGATGATTTATAGGTTACCACAAATTAATTTTGGGAAAACACCTGTTTTGACGACATTGTTTTATAACACGAAACGTACGTGAACCAACTCGTACGGCAGCCAACTCGTACGGCAGCCAACTCGTACGCCAGCCTACTCGTGCTGCGGGCCGAAATTAGCAAATTTAAAGAAATTGAACGATACCATTTCCAGATTGGACGGATGTCAAGAATCGTCGACCATATATAATTTTTATCGGCGCTTACTTTTCAGTTGAAACAGCATTTAATTTCAAAAGAGAACATAATGTGTAATTCTGTTCTTTCCCACCATTACGTAGCCCTCACAAATCGGCCTCACAAATCGGCAACCACAAGGCTGGTATGCATGAGCATGGCTCCATGGTATTATTATTGCTCTTTGGTACTTGTTAACCTCCCCCTCCTGTACAACATTAATGTACATTGATGTGTTGCCAGAGATTTTAAACAGGAGAGACCAGATTATCTGCCTGGCCAGTTGATTGGAATTAATCAATCCATGCTGAATAAAAGCCCAGGTACCAAAAGAACCCCGCACGAGTAGCTTTCGTGAAAACTGGGGCCCGGCTTAGGTTAATCTCCAGGGCATCTACCTCAAAAGCCTGAATGGCGAGCTCATGCATGCACTCGCCCATTTCGTAACACTGAGCGGTCAATCTTCACAGCATTGGCGGCGAGCCATCCGGGGAATGGGGTGGGGCCCTGGTAAGGGGGAATTTCGCAACCCAAATACTTTTAATTTGGCGGGGTGCCAATGGAAAGTTCCACCAATAATTTATCCGTGTGTGTAGATTTTGTACAAGTGTTTGCTTTGAGTATCCCTAAAGTTCTAAGACATTCTGCCACTATGCCTATGTCATGTATAAACACAACAGTTCAATCAATTACGTACAATTTGAAAGGTGCACATGGACATGTACTGCATACATTTTGCATCAACTGTTATTTGAATATTGCCCCTCAATCAGATGCCCCTCAAATGCCCCCCCCCCGTTATATGAAAGCTGTTTTCACCACATCCCAGTGATATTGCAACTGCCCCTCCTGCTTCCCAGTTGATAATACACATGATTCAGAGTTGAAATGAGTCAATGTGTTTTGTGATTCGAGTCAAGTCGAATCATTTTAAAGAAGTAACTGAAGTCGAGTCGATATATTCGAAGGGTCAAGAAAGTCGAGTCAAATATTTAGCCCGAGTCGATTCTGACGGTCACGATTTTTGAACATATTACAAATAAAACAAGAGAAAAAGTTATTTGTATCACTGCAGTTAACAAGAAGTGAAACTTTGATTTTATATGGAAAGATTCCCATATCTGGCTATTTCTTTTTACCCTGTGCACAAACCGTATGTTAAATTTGACTTTTCAGGACATATTATCACTTTCTGATGACTGATAGGTCACTGAAGGGAAAAATAGTGATTGACAGATATGGCAGTCTTTCCAAACAGTTTTCTGATTATTGAAAAGTGCCATGTAACTAGTTGATTAAAAAAGAGGGCATACATTTAGCCGGCGTTCGAATCCATAATGAAATCTCCCAAAGCCAGTGATAAAACTACATTGTAATTGGAATTCTTTAAAATTAAAATCCGATTCCTGGATACATGACCAGCGGCCGCTGTATTAGCCGAACAACATGAACATTGACGTGGGGTTGAACTTTTGCACCGTGAGTCATTGCAAATATTTTCCCCAAAAGTTTTGCTGATATTTTTGTGACTCAAGTCTTTTTAGCCTTCGCTCAAGTCGAGCAGACTTCTTCTGAACAGGGACTCGAGTCGAGTCGAGTCATTTACTCGCAGCGAGTCAAGTCATTTACCCCTTATAGGGACTCGTGTTGAGTCACCAAAAATTGTGACTCGAGTCATTACTACTCTGATATGATTGAATTGAACGTATCTCTAGAATTGTCAGTTTGGAAAGAATGTTGCAATTTGACGCTGCTTTTCCTTCTTCATATATCATCTAAATGACGGTCAATCATTGCAAAAAATGATGGTAAGACGTGAATCTGGCACTGAGAAACATTTTCAACTTTAGAAAATACTTAAAAAAAAAATCTTGAGTCTACAGATGGACTTTGCACGCAACCGCTTAAGTAGCGTCAGCATTCTTTCCGAAAGTTTTTCCACAAACCTGCATTCGATTCACTGCTCTTCACATACAGCAGACACAGCCCCAGAACCACCAACAGAGCACCATCGCGGAACGCCATTTTACTTTCCAACTTATTTTGTTGTGGGTGAGACACTGAGACTAATACAAATCTCTAGTACTGATAATGCAAACACCACCCATCCGCGACTGTTAGTGTTACGCTATTTTTTGTCAACACACGCAAGAGTAGTTTTTTTATTCAAGAAAATTGGCCTGGGTCATGACGTCAGCGCGGACCATACTATTATGCTTAAGGGGTAATTCGCTCGTACCCCCGCCCTGCAAACAGTCCTGTTTGCAGGGCGGGGTACGAGCGAAAAGGGGGTAATTAATAGCATTATACATGTACAAGCTGATTTACCCGATCATAGATCGGGTAGGGCGTAGTGTTGGGGATAAAAATGTGGGGAGTTAAATGTAAATGAGGGATATAGTTGAGGAGACATGCAGTTATAGAAAAGCAATTTCTGTGGTGTGATCTGAGGCAATTTCTGACCACTAAAACTAATTGCAGCAAAAGATCATCTTTTAAAGTTTGGAGTTTGGAGTAATTGAATCAGCTACATGTATTCTGCGCAATATAGAATCATTATTGTAGGCTAAAATTTGTATTCGGGAAGAAAAAGTGTGTGTGTGTGTGTGTGGGGGGGGGGACCCAAACAATGTCCCCCCGTTTTAAAATGGGGGGGGGGGGGGGGGGGTTCCCCCTGTCCCCCGTCGATTTACGCACATGATAATTATGTGTCATGGCAAATGTATGTAAATGTTCCTGTTGTTCTGTTAAATTGGCATTTTGTGAGGCAGTCGCATTTGGAAAACGTAGTAAAAAGGTTACTGGAGTACACAGGCGAAGGCTGATTGTACAGTTTTGACAATAAATCATAATGCAATGAAACGTGAAGGTGTCATTTGAAATGAAAATGTTGAGTGTTACCATAAAATTACAAACGGTCTGAATCATTGAGGAAGGTCATAATTAAGTTTCAGTATTGGAGTCTTCAACAAACGTAAACTTGAACTTCTTACTATTTGCGAGACCGTCTGCGAGGAAAAAAGTCGATTCAATTTTTATTCATGTTGGTTCAACCATCTATATAAGAGCAAGTTTGACTCGGCCTCCGAGAAAATGTTCTGGATCTGCCATTGCAGAGGCCGAAGGGGTATCGCTTTCACACCGATGGAAGGTGCCCCTTTTTCTGGATAAGTGCCCCTTTTTGATGTTCCCACAGTTTGAAAAGTGCTCTGCCGCCCCTAAGCTAGTCGATGTTTATTCATTATAAAATAGCAATGACGTAACACCATTGCTATTACTCAGTCATGCATGAACATTAAAACATTTCAGAGAACGGCTTTCGTCGAGCTGCCACAGTGGCCTAGTGGATAGTGGAATGAACTATGGAGCGCAAGATCTGTGGTTCGAACCCGTGTCCATTTTCATCAAATAATTTTGTTAGTTGGGATAAGTTTATTTGAAGGGAAAACCCTACGAGAACCTAAGTGTTTTCCATCCACACAGTGTGATAAATATTCAGGCTGGGGTGCGTGATGAGATTGGTTGAAATACGATGTAGGCCTACGCTGCAAAACAAAAATACTCGTTCCGGTCGGCCAGGCACAAAGCCATAGCAATTTCTACGCACAATTCGACCAAAGAGAAAACCACTTTTTAATAATCTCATTTTGTAAGACCAAATAATTTTAGTTTTATTTCGTATTACTAGCTCTGTACCAACGGTTTTTGTTATTTAACTCCTATCGTTGTACTCGTACTTGTAATTAATTGTAACTGTAATTGTAATTGTTCTTTATTACAGTGGGGGTCTCCACTCGACAAGCTTATGCTTTTTGGAGACCTCCATCCATCCATCCATACATACACAATGTATGTGTTGGGAAAAATTAAAGATTTGTTTGATTGATTGATCAAAATGACCACCACCCTAAAACCTCGCGCCGACAGTTGGGCCAAGGCTGGTGCGGACGGCCATTGACGAACGCCTTGACCGAGGCTACAAAAACTGCAAAGAAAACAAAATAGTAATTAAACTGACCTGCGCGCAATCTGCGTGAACTGTGCTAACAATGTGACGCTTTAAGTGCCAGGTCAGCTTAACCAGGTTAGATAAGCAGGTCACGTGTCATCCTTCATGAATCAGATTGGTTAACAAAAATATCGCGTCCGGCGGGATCGGAGTGCTGCCCGTCCGCGAATTTTTTTTTCCCAAACGAGATCGGACAATTTCAAAAGAGGGCGCTTTCACTGCGCCATGCATAATTCATGATGTCCGTGGCTTTAGAGAATAAGTTATATAAGAAGAAGTAATGGTGTTTAAATCATCAACGACTGGCGAATGATTCGTGGACTGGTTGGAATTAGTCCTGATGACTTCTAATCAGGAGTTCGAATCTCATTGAGCGTTTTTCACTTCTTCTCAACTAAAGTGAAGAAGGAACATATTTTCTCACAAGACATATAACCTATCTTGGGTTTGTGCTGTGGAGAACAAGGAATTACTTAGATATGCATGCTGTGGACCAATCAGATGATGGGAATCGGACGTCATTTGGGAAATGATTCGCAATGATTCGGATCGCTGCCCGCCCACCATTCTAGTGACTTCGCATCCGGCACAATCGGACTCGAAAAAAAAAATGAAACTGTTTAATTTCATCCGGTCGACCGGTGTGCGATTTTTTCGCAGAGTGTACGATTTTTTTTCTCCCTCTACGATACTTTTATGATACGCACGTAGGTATATAATTATTTGTTTCCCCATATTTTGGCGAGTTGTGCGACAGCTCAGGCGATAGAGGGTAGGATTTTGCACCGCGAGGTTGCGGGTGCGAATGTCACGGTCGGTTTTGCGCCTGATTTTTTTTCCTTTTTCTAAGCTAAGGCTTGGCTTTGGAGGATTTTTTTAAAGGGAAATAAAGTCCGAATTTCATAACGTTCAAATTCACTTTTTTCTAATGTTATATTTTCATTTCATGCTTTTATGAAAGTTAAGTCCAAAACGCAGCGTACATCCATATGTAGATGTCGTTTGGGAGAAAAACATTCGCGACCGGTGTACGGTCAGATCGGTCCGTGTTGTTAGCGCATAATACCTCCGTACGCCGTTGATTCAGTGAACCGGTAAAATCGGACGGGTTGGCGCCGGGCCTTGAATAAACACATGACAGAGCCGCGAGTTCCTGAAGTTGCTCCCCAATTAAGTTCTAGAACCAAGCGCTCCGTGTGCCTGCCCGTGTGCTCTGGTTCTCGTACTATCATTAAACTAATAGATTTATATTCTTAATAATAGATTAATAGATTTTAATCGAGCTTTTACTTGAAACCCTCAACACTGCTCCAAGATGTCACTGGCTCTACCTCAACATAATATTGACAGTGATTGCTGGAGGATTTTGCAGAAGTGGGACAATTGTTTACCCCTCCAAGGACCACATTCAAGAAATAACGGAGGATTTTGCAACGATTGAGGCATAATGCTTTGACATGGAGGCAGTTGGAGGAGTTTGCAGGATTGGGGTTGCAACTTGCACCCTAGCAACAATGCCCAGGGAGTTGGAGGGTTAATAACAGGACGAACCCAAAACCATGTCAGTCCGCTGTGTTCAATTATAGCCAGAATATTTATAACACAGGTTTTCCTGATCAATTCCTCAAACAACAACTGTATTTACATTCATATCTTGAAAGTGGCCGGTTTGAAGTGAACTAGCTCCCTGTTGTCAATCCATGTAAGACGTTCAAATTTGTTTTCACCTGACATGTTTCATGTTGAACACATCCTGTGGAAGTTCTGTTATTCAGTTAAGGCTGAATTATCAATCGATTTGACAATCGGTTCAATTGGTTCAGGGTTATTTGCACGGACGGGATTCTTATTTTCGTTTGCATTCCCATGCATATTCTATATCTGGTACTTTCTGCATTCAAAATGTGGAAAACGATGGCAAGATGCGAGATTTTCAGGTGGTTTTTACCTGTTCATGTGTATATATTGGTTCATTCTAGTTTGTTCATTTTCAAAGTGCCTGTTTATATCTGTCTTAATTTTTTATCTCAAGAAACAAACATGTAAACTAGTGATACGAGACAATTAACCATGAAAGTCGACTTAAGGCATAATCAATGCGCATTTTGGTCTCGAAAACACCTCTAAATCTAATGATCAATCAATCAGTCAATCCACTGATCTTACTTTATTTACCAGATAATAATACAAAACAACATGCCACAAAAATCATAACATTACAATATGTGGATGGGGGTCTCTAAAAAGCAAAGCCTAAACTTTGTGGATTACCCCCGCACCAAATAAATTCCACAGGTAGGCCTACTAAGTACTAGTATAGTGAGCTACTCTCCTGCACGGTGTGACCAAAATAGATTTTACACAGACACCAGATTAAAAAGCTGCCTCGCCAGTTGATTTGAATAAATCAATACATTTTGAAAGCCCAGGTTGATTCCTTTGTGTGAGTAGTACCCAGGTCCGCAAAGAAGCTCTCGTAAAAATATGGGCCTCTTCTGTTAATTTCCTCAGTGGTATGGCATGCATAGCGCTAGCAAGGTCACTCGTACCATAGAGAAAACTCGTACGTTTGAATGCTTTAGTAACTACATTGTATGAGATGACAAAAAGTCTGAAAAGCGAGTGAAATGCACCGTATCGTTGAATAAATGGATTTTTTTTGCAGCCCGAGTCGTCAATCTTCTCACAGCCTTTGCTTTGCAGTAATCATCCCAGGGGCGATGGGTTGTATGGGGCCCTGGTTAGGGGGGATTGACACCACAAACGCTTTTGGGCTGGCGCGCCAATGGCGATGTTCCATTAAAGGCTAAATACAACATTTGCAAACATCAAAAAATAAAACTACCAAATCATTTTGAAATACCTTGCTGGACTGTTAGTGAATGACAGTGTAAAGCATCCTGTAAAATCATGGCACCTGGTAAACTGTCATTTTCACGAAAAGTGGTATTTTTGTATCAATTTCCAACGCTGGTCGGCCGACCAGCGTTTGAAAGACTGGCGCTTTTTTTCAAATACTGGCCCCAATTGACCATCGCACTTGTTTGCAATCGATTACACACCTATGAACGGGTACAAGCCAGCTAGACTGGTTCCCTGACCTTACAATTCCCCAATGTATGTAAACTGCTCTGTTTCTTCTTATATGGAGTCAGGGAACCAGACTACAGGAAAATGATTGTTTTTCTTGGTTTTTATAGCATTTTCGAACCCAAAACCTAAAAAAAGTCAGTGTAACTATATTTGCTATATATTTCCAACCCCCCAATTCCATCCATTTCTGAAAATGACAGCAAAATCAAATGATGTATATTCCCTTTAATAAATATAGCCAAGTGTAAATAGATTTTGTTTTTGTGTTTGCAACCTCCATGGTGCATTGAGCTTGCCAAATCTGTTTGAACATTGCCCCCTCCAATCAGATGCCCCCTCTTTTTTGAATTAGATTTTGACCAATCAACGGGCGCTTTCTATATTGGATCTTCGGTCATACACCGTCATAGACATGGATAACAAAAAGTACCCTATACACAGCAACAAAGGCTGTGGTCACGCGCCCTGTATTATGTAACACAATACGCAAGAAAATCCTACAGAGTCACGAATTAGAACAATATACATGTATATAATTATCTTCTACGATAAAAAGAATGACCATGACCAGTAATAATTGTTATGGGAAGAATTGTCGTACTTTTCATTGTTAAGAAATACTACACACCTCGTTAAACTCATAAACGCTGTTAAGAAATACTAAACACCTCGTTAAACTCATAAAGTAACGCTGTTAAAACAAATACTAAACACCTCGTTGAACTCATAAACGCTCTTAAGAAATACTAAACACCTCGTTGAACTCTAAACGCTGTTAAGAAAATACTAAACACCTCGTGGGACTCATATTTGCTGTTAAGAAATACTGAACACCTTGATTCATTTATACAGGATCTTAAGAAATATTAAACACCATGTTTATTTAATAAACGTTAAGAAATACCATAATCCCTGTCTAACTTATAAAGGCTGTGCAGAAATACTAAACCCCTTGTTTAACTTATGAACGTTGATAAGAAATACCAACCTTGTTTAACTTATAAACGATATTAAAAAATACTGCACACCTTGTTGAACTCATAAATGCTGTTAAGAAATATTGAAATTTCTCGTTAAACTTATAAACGCTGTTTTAAATATACCAAACACCTTGTTGAACTTATAAACGCTGTATTTACAGAAATACTGAACACCTTGTTTAACTTATACAGTTGTTAAGAAATACTAACCTTGTTTAACTTACAGACGATATTACGAAATACTGAATACCTTGTTGAACTCATAAACAATGTTAAGAAATATTTAACACATCTTGTTTCACTTACAAACGCTGTTTAAAAAATACCAAACACCTTGTTGAACTCATAAACGCTGTTAAGAAATTTAAAACACCTTGTTGAGCTTATAAACGCTGTACAGAAATGCCGAACACCTTGTTCAACTTATAAACGCTGTTAAGAAATACTAAACAAAATTATACACGCTTGCTAACTTCCAAGAAACTTATCGAAGGAAACCGAGCATGCAAGAGATACATTGTTTTGGGGTTACCCGTCAGTGGCGCTTTGGTGTGACGTAACACTGTAGGATTTCAGAAGAACAACAACGCAAAGTTTCTCAGTGATATGCAATTGTGTGGCATTATTTTGGGAACGGTTTTCGTTATATGACTTAACTAATCTTGACGGATCGAGAGCATTAATGCCCCAGTTTTCAAGGCTTAATTTACAATGTACCGGTTGTGTGCTGTTTGAAGTGTCTCGCATTCCTCTCTACTCCGTTTCAGGATTGAGTATGATGCCCCCACCGATAGCAAAGATGATGGTGAAGACGACGAAGCAGACCAAGTCGATGATTCGAGCGAGTTGCATCAGGAACTAAACAGGGAAAGACAACAATGGACAAGACGTTCAAAATCACAGTGAAAAGAAACATGTTACGATCGAAATGGCAGCGGTTACCGATTTGTTTGCCACCGAGGGTCAGACGTCGGCACAGTTCCTGTAAAAACTGTACGGCTTTTACGTCAGAAGCTTTGTTTGATGACGTCATATGCTAAATAATGTCATCGTTTCATTAGCTCTCGAATTAACTATATCCTTATTATTGGCCTGATCATTATACAGAGCGAGGTCAGTGTGACTTTCATTTTTAAAGACGATTGCAAATTACAAATGCGCGATACTGAACATGAACAATCTTAACGGTCAAAAGTGGTCACCAACACTTTTGGCTGGCTATCGGTTGTATATAGTCCATCGAGGCCATTTCTGCTTTTGACCAAGTTTGACTCGGCTATTCGACCAAAAGTCAACATCTGCCAGATTTGACCGACTGGAAGCTTAAAAACCAGCGAAAAAAAAACATTAAAACCAGCGAAGCACCCACCATAAGGCTTGTTCTGAACTGGCTAGGCACGACTGAACAGTCAGACTAGCTCGTCCAGCTTATGGACAAAAGTGTGTGTTCAATGTAAGATGATCTACATCTATATGTGTATAACATAGGCCTCTATGGAGATGAAGGCAATGCTCGTGCTAAAACAAGACAACTTGTCTACTTAAATTGCCAATGATCGTAGATAAACGTCTGTTATACAAAAAGACAGAAACACACGGAACCTACCAAATTTGGCTTGGGTTGCGCCACGAGCTCCTCCCCGTCTTTGGGGGCGTTACTGTTGTTGTTGCTACTCCCACTCAAGGTTCCCCAACTGGAGATATTCATTGACACCACGCTCTCGATGGCTGCAAAGACGGCCAGGATCACGCTGAAACAGAGGAAATCTGCCAGGAAGGGGGCGTTGGGACCGCGGATGGGCACAGTCAGGTTGAGGTGGTACAGTTGAAGTAAGATGCAGAGGATGACGACGGAGCAGAGAACCATCCTCCCACCAGAGAGTGGAGGGATGAGAAAACACAGCAGGATCAGAAGCGATGTGATGACAGAGGGCACCACAGCACGTATCTCGTACTCGCCCACCGTGCGTTTGAATTGGAGACGGAATGTCAGATAGATGTACTGCTCAGGCGGATAAATATCCACTGACTTGTTCGCTGTGAAGGACTGGATCTCCCACTGGCTGTTTACCCGATGGTAAAATGTGCCGGCTGCTGACGCCCCACCCAGAGTCAGATTGAGCATGGAACCGGGATTGGTCCAGGATTCCACCCGAATGTCGCAGGTGTGGGCATCGTACGGGTAGTCGTTGAAGTCAAAAGAGCACGGTATGGCCAGACGCATCGGAAGGTAGTGCCCGACAAACCCATCGGGAAACACACGCAAGTTGATGTCATCTTTCTCCTCAATTCTAAATAAACAGATGAAACAAAGAATGTTTTTTTTCATCTTGTTCGTTTGACAAAAGTCCATTTTAAGATTTTCTCTGCGAATAAATAAATTAAAAAACCTTTATCTATATACATTTCAACCTTGTTTGTACAAAGCTCCTGTACATACAAGTAATACAATACAAGATTAATACAAAACTGCAAATAGTTCGTCTTCAAAACGTAGATAATAAAATAGCCTGACCTACGTGGCGTACGTAGCTGCACGTTTAAAGTGCTTAGACTCGGCCATACACAACTTCAAGATATATTTACTTACTGCGAGTACAGCAGTTCGAGGTCTGGATGCCAGATAGCTTTTTTAGGTAGGCTCGCAGAAAGTATGCCGCTGTAGTTTGCTGGATCCCACTGGAAACGGTGGTCAGACCAAAACTGTAAAATGTGAAAACAATGTTCGCAATATATTCCCTTCATTTCTCTTATCCCTCTTGGTGGTGCTATCTAGCGAGAAGCGACTTGTAATTTGGAAATAAACTCTTCAGACACCGTATAACTTGGTTCCATCTACGACTTAAGCTGTTGGGTCCTTTTCGGATTGTTCAACTAAAAATAATCGTGGATTCAACTGGTTTGTCCGTTGGATACTTACCACCGTTGCAAAAGCGGAAATTCGGAGGATATTTTCCTTCTCGTCCTGCAATTAAACCGATCAAAAGCAGCTTTACTCTTATAGAAATATAGACATGAATATACAAACGAACACTTTTGGTAGTTTCAAATCTTTTTGATTTGAAGGATTTTTTTTCTTCAAAACTACACAACTACAGTATACAAGTAAAATTATGCCGGTGTATGCTTGGTGCATGTGACAACGAACACGAACGAATTCCTGACGTCACCGCAAACTTTTGCGCCAACCGTAAATTCAACTCGAATCGAATCGAATCTTCTCCCCCGAAATGTGCTTCAAAGTCGGCAATGCGATCGAAAGTTTTTCCCCCCAGTGGTTTCAACTCTCCCAGTCTTGCCGTTGATGGGTTACTTGTGCATGGAGTAGTCTGGTTCCCAGATTAAACGATTCCGGCTATTTCTGACTAATCTTAGGTCAGGCAGCTGCCAATGTCACGTGGCCAAAACAGGAAAGTTTCCGAAATAGTCCGAAGTTTACCGCATAGCGCTTGGGAATTTCTGGATAGACAAAAGGTTGTATTTACCTGCCATACTTGTTGAATACTATTGTAAATTGTTATAATTATATTCATTGCTTGCATTTAAAAACAAAATGACATCGAATAACGACTTTGTGTACTCTGATCTTACGAGCTGCGAGCTTTGCTGCGTGATGTACTATTGAGAATTGACAACGGTTAGGATTCCAAAACTGAAAACTCCATTTCGTCTCCATTTCGGCTTCGCCTGTTTTGGGGTCCCTAATATAACTTTGAAGGATTCAGTTCAACATAAGCCAATGGCTACTTACAGCAGTATGAAAGTGTATGATATATGAAGCAAGTGAATTTCTTTATAATTGTATCTGAACATAATTGACATGGGAATCTAATTTTCGAGGAACGCTTTACGAAATCCGGACTAGGCCGGTACCATTGACTTACCACACCATCGATCGCCAGGAGGTCTAGTTTGTAGGAAACTTTTAAGGGCGTGCTGGGGATGACTAGGGGGTTGTGGGTACCCAACAGATGTGTCATCAATTCATGACGGCTGTTGTGTTCCTTGTCTGTGTGGGGATGGAGGAAAACAACAAATGGTCTATCAGGATCAGGAAGGTCATGGGCGTCAATCGGTAGGGGAAGGGGGACACGCCCCCACTTTTTAAAGTAGGGGGATATCATAACGGTTTGTCCCCCACACACTTTTCCGTCCCCGAATAAAAATTGTAGCCATGCTCAGAATATCTAATTCAATGACTCCAAACTCAAAAATAATGTTTAAAAGATTATATTTTGCTTACAAAAATTGGTTTAAGTTGTCAAAAATTGCCTCAGATCGCACCACAGAGTGTCTAGAATCCAGAAATTTCCCGGGGCCCTTAAGCGGGCCCCGGAACCCCACGCCAGTAAGGCTTCGCGCTTCGCACTCGCATTAGTGCTGATCAAGGAATGCCCCCGGGCCCCCACGTTTGAGAAGCGATTGACGCCCTTGAAGAAGGTTAACGAAAGTTTTGGTAATTGTCAGTCTTTCACGTCATACTATATTTGCAAGTTTCCAGTTTATGCAGATGTTTTAAAAAACAGTTGTACAAAGGCCTTTTTCGAGGGTGATTTTCTTAAGATTACTGCACCAAAAAAATAATGACAAAGTTCAGAATTTTTGCACGTTGATATTTCTGTTCAGGGTTCCGGAGGTGCGCCACTGTAGGGGTTAACTGTCAGGCTCTATTGCCTTTATTCAAGTCGTCGAAAATCGATTACCCCTTGCTCTGGTTGAACGGAAAAAATGCGCTCCCTTGACCACACAATAACAACCCAATGAAGAATGGGAAACCCTAAAATGAAGGAGGTCACACTATTTTTATCTGTAAAAGTTGTTTGGACCAAATCAGTCGTGTCGAGCACTAAACAGCAAAACTGTTCGGTCAAAGTAAACAATACCACAGGTGCGCGCATTCTGCCAGTGTGGCGGGCATATAGGCCTACAAGTGAGGATAAAAGGTGATTATATCCCATTGGATATTAAGGGAAAGCACAAGCAAGCAGACAACCCAACAAGCAAACAAGCAGACCCAACACCTTAACACCCCAGCAAGCCAGTGCAGCCAGCCAGCCAGCATGAAATCAAGCAAGCACTCAAGCACGCAGGGGAGCAAGCCAGCCAGCTAGCCAGCCTGCATGTAATCAATCAAGCAAGCAAACAAGCCAGCCAGCCAGCCTGCCTGCAATCAAGCAAGCAGGGGAGCAAGCCAGCCAGCTAGCCAGCCTGCATGTAATCAATCAAGCAAGCAAACAAGCCAGCCAGCCAGCCTGCCTGCAATCAAGCAAGCAGGGGAGCAAGCCAGCCAGCAGCTTGCATGCGATCAAGCAATTAAGCAAGCAAGCCAGCCAGCGAGTATGCAATCAAGCAAATAAGCAAGCAAACAATTAATCAATCAAGTGTCGCACCTCGTAATTTGAGAGTCGAAAAACATTGAGGAAACGCGCTCTAAACTTAATTGATTCCTACTTGTTTCTGGACAGCAAAATAATTGCATGCTCTGCGCACACCTTTCCGATACTACTGGATCACCGCACCACCGTTCGGTTTTTTTTCACTGTTCGGTTTAATATTTCCCGCACACAAGCCTGACTCCGTTCTGTATACGTTCCCCAATATGATCCCAAATACAAATGTTCCCCAACCCTAACCCTATAACCTTCAATTCAATTCAAGAATACATTTATTCCACACTCCTTGAGAGAATACATCCATAAATAAAAGAAAGACTGGTAAATAGCAAAATAACAAAATCAATAAATTTGTCTCAAAAGTAATAAAAGTAAAATGCGCTTTGAAGAAATGATACACTTATTTCAATATATGAACAAGAGAAAGTAAGGAGTAACCTTCAAGTTAACCCTAACCCAATAGCGTGTCCTGCTTTTGATGTCAGGTGGGAAACCGCACATCCACGCTGAAATGTAGACAAGTTTTTTTTTTTTTCGGACACTTGGCCTCCGTAAAATCAAATACCCATACCCTTTGCGCGAATTCGTGAAATGCTTTTGGCCTATTTCGTCCATTTGTGAAAACACTGACGAAGTGTGCGCTTTATGTTTCCCAATAGTTCCAAGATATCCTGCCACACTTTTGTCGTGTAAATGCAACAGTTTCCTGCGTGAAATCGACGTAAAACTTAAAAGGCGTTTATTGGCATGTGTACTAATGCATACTTAATTTGAACATTGCCTCCTCAAATTAGATCCCCCTCTTTTTTTTCGAATCTCCTAAGCTGCTTGTCCCCTCCCTCCCCCTCCCCTCCTAAAGTTGTGACAAGAAATTGCCCTTCCTGCTTCCTATTTGATAATTCACAGGATTGTACAATGTATTGTATATACATTCCAAATATTCGGGGCACTGGGGGTCTACCCGATGTTCCCCAATACCTATGGTCCCCAATACCGATGTTCCCCGAAATCCTTAGGATTAGGGTAAACGTTAGGGTTGGGGAACATCGGTATTGGGAAACATCGGTATTGGGGAACATAGGTATTAGGGAATATATAATATATATGCGATATCCACACACCGTGACATTACTGGAAGGACAGAGGCAACATCAGCGCTACAACAGCCAGACTCGGCTTGACCACCTGCAGCAATTGCAACAACAGGACTGGGCTGTACAACCACAGCAGGCGCTGCAACTCTAAGAAGGACTGGCCTACGGCGCAAAACTCTATTGTATCTTGAGACAGACGGATGCCAACAGTAGAGTAAACGGGGTAAAACAAAGACGGCCTCACCTTGTGACGCTGCACCTGCGCCGCCCTTCACATACAGCAGACACAGCCCCAGAACCACCACCAGAGCACCATCGCGGAACGCCATTTTACTTTCCAACTTATTTTTGTGTGTGGGTGAATTAACTTTAGTATTCATCACCACCCGTCCACCTCCCGTCAGCGCGAACCATATGCTGTTATGTGTATTTATTGCTTTGATGTTGGTGTAAAAAAACCTTTTTTTTCGCAAAAGTATCGATCGTGCAACCACGCCACTAAAGTATGGCATGCAAATGTAACACTTAATACCTAAATAGAGATATTTCTATCTTAATAATGATATCTCTATTTCAAATGGTATAGAGGTATCTCTTTTTTCCAATAGAGATATCTCTATTTTCAATTTTAGATCTCTATTTCAAATAGAGATACATGTGTCTCTTTTAGCAGGGGCGGATCCAGAATTTTTGCGGGGGGGGGGGTTTCATCAATACATCATGGCTGAAATGTAGACAAGTTTTTTGGTCCAGACACTTGGCCTCGTAAAATCAATATGGGGGGGGGGTGGGGGACTCGTATCATACTTTCAATGGGGCGCTGTTCAAATCCGACGATTTTAACTCTATATTACAGAATCCTGTACAAATACCCCCTAAAAAATATAATTTGTGCCCAGGCGGAAAAATAATTAACAGTACAGTTTTTCGGGGTGTCAGAGCGGGGGGGGCGTTTTCGGGGTTTTTTTGTAATGAATTTTGGACAGAGCTGGGGGGGGGTTGACCCCATCCGTCTGATTGAAATAGAGATATCTCCTCTCTATTTGCAATAGAGATGAGTCTTCTCAATTGACATAATATCTGTATCTCTGTTTCTGATACGGATATCTCTATTTGAAATAAAAAATATATCTGAATAAAATAGATATATCTTTATTTCAAATAGAGATATTTCTATTTTTAATAGGGATATCTGATAGAGATATTTTCTATTTGAAATAAAGATATCACTATCAGAAATAGAAATACATGTAACTCTATTAGAAATAGCGATATCTTAATTTTGGAACTTAATGTTCAGTTTGCACGCCATACGCGAAGCTGAGCGATGACTCTTGTCGACATAGTCTACTTGTGTTGCGTATTGTAACGCTCTCCATTACATGAAGGCCTATCTATTGTTGTCGGCTGTGTATTATACTTTGCCAGAAAGAGCTATCTATATGCAAGGCCGCAGGTGATTTTTTTTTTCTCCACACGATATCCGTATGGGGTGCACGCTATGACGTTTTGGACCTTACTTATTATAAAATCATGAGAAAAAAATATAAAATTTGGGAAAAAAAGAAATGATTTCTAAAGTAATGAAATTCGGACTTTATTTCTCTTTTAAAAAGTCCTCCAAAGCCTCAGATTAGAAAAGAAAAACACTCGGGTAAAAATGGTGCTTCGAAATCACGATCCTATCCAACTGAGCTATCGAACTGCTCGACAAATCCTGGAAATTCATGGTAATAGACGTACGTATCATAAAAGTATCGTAGAGGGCGCTCAACATGTATTGCGGATGCTGTTTGGGAAAACATAATTCGCCGCCCGGTGAGATACGGTCAGATCGGTCCGAATTTTCTGCACACTTTTGTTCGGTGACACGACGATGATCCGATGAACTGGTCAGATCGGAAAGGTGTGCGCCGGGATAGACCATTATCATGTTGCGGCCATCATGATGTGTTCCCATTCAAATCAACGTAACCAAAGCGAGGCTGGAAGGAAAAATAATCTGGTTCCTTTTTGCACAAAAAAGGTTATCATTCAGGACAGTTATTGGATGCAGGGAACATGACTGAAAAGGTGGCAGCATGATAAGGGTCTATTATTCCTGCTATTCTGTGAAGCTCAGAAATCGCTATTATGCGGGGCACCACACGTGCATCAAACCATGGCGCATGGCCTCAAATGGAATTTCAGCTATGTTGGGATTAAAAAGTGCACAGACCGAGGGTCGATCTATTCTAAACTCAAATAAGATTGAACTTTATATGAAAATTTAAAAAAAGACAGAGAACAAAAGAAAGAAACGCGAAAAATCCACTGCTTGATCCAGACTCAGTTTCGTTAGATCAGGGTCCCTGCTAAGCACAAAAATTTGCTTAACATAAAGACAGTCTGGCTTATAAAAGCAGGTTACCAGCCAAACACTCCACGTGATTTTCATACTAAGCACACATCTGAATAACACGAACAATATATATCACACGGAAATTTGGTAGGTAACCTGCTTTTACAAGCCAGACTTTTTTTGTGCAAAGCAAATTTTGTGCTTAGCAGCGCCGTGCAATTTGACCCAGTGCAGTGACACAGTACACGGGACAATGCATAGTACACGCAACCTCGTCCCCAGGGTGTCGAACATTACGCGCCCATCACTACCTGCTCTCTCACCCTGGTATTGGATCATTTGCATGTGCAAGATTTTTGAACACGTATGCAAATGAGAAATAGTCTGGTGCCTGAATATGCGTTACATTGGCGTTTGTTTTTGTATGCGGTGTCTTGGGTAAAAACAGAGTCAATTCGTCGTAGCGCGAGCAAGGCGTGAGTTACGAAAACACGATTTTTAAAATTAAACTGTTACGATCTTATCGAGACTACATTCAGTATCATATTTCATATTAATATTAACAAATTGGAAAGGAAATTAGCATAATTTTCGAGAAGGCGTGGACGAATGATCGCGAAAACACGTACTGCACGTTGTGAAGGATAACACCAAGTACACGATAAAAATGCATTACTAGCCAATTGCGGTATCGAATCAGGATACAGGAAGAAAGTTTCCTATCCAGGGTTTACTATTGGAAACGAGGTTGGAAATAAAGTAAGCACTGGGGACGAGGTTGTAGTACACGCGGCATGTACGGCATGTACTGCACGGTCATACTGGCTATTCATAGCGCCCACCTTGATTGTCAAGCTTTAAATGGTAATCTTTTCTAACGGTCAATTGCATATTTGGTAAGTTTTATTGCCCCCCCCCCCAAAAAAAAGTAATGTGTCGTTAAATGATTTTATAGGGGATTTTCTAAAAAAAAAATTACAATTTAAAAAGTGACAAATCCTGGAGACAAAAATTGAGAGAAAATTACCAGAATGCATTCTTAATGGACCGCTTAAGCTTACTGCCTTAAGACCAGTGTTGTAGTCGAGACCGGGTAGCCCGAGACCAACACCAAGACCGAGACCTGAAGTTTCGATACCGAGACCGAGACCGAGACCGAGACCAGCCCCTTCAAGGCAGACCAAGACCGAGACCGATATGGTCCGAGACCGAGACCGAGACCGAGACCGAGACCGAGACCAGCCCCTTCAAGGCAGACCGAGACCGAGACCGATATGGTCCGAGACCGAGACCGAGACCGAGACCGCGGACAATAAATAACAATAATCTAAATAAATAACCAAGACACATAATTACAGCTGAACAGTCTATCCTTGAGATGATGATGTTGAAGGCAGGGATGTGAAGGAAGTGTTTGAACACTAGGAATCACTTGTACTAGTACCTGCTTGTGTCATGCGAGTACTCTTCATGTTTGCTTCATACCTTAAATTTCGCACTTGTGCGAAAATGTTTACTTATATTTTTGCAATGTTAAAACTTGACAAAAGTAAAATGTTTAAGGTGGATGTTTCATCTTTTATACATGTACCGGTAGGAACTCGGATACTAAACTGCACAGTCGAAGTCACCCCCTTAGTGAGTGATAATTGGTAAGAGTGTGTGAATTCATTGCTGGAAAATCAGATACAAAACCGTACTTTTTCTCCAAAAATACTATCCCAAATTAAAGAGAAGATTGTGTGTGTTGAAAATGTCACTAATTTGGAGTAGCTCATTTATTTAAAGAATAAATAAAATACAAGTGATTATGCCCACAAGGGTGGGCTAAACTACACAATCCCCCAAAATTGGGCCCTTATTACAGCTAGCTGCAGCTTCACATGTACTTTGGGGACTTTCCAATGTGCAGTCTGAACCAACCATGATATATCTCTATTCGTTAACGGGTTGACAACATGATCTAGGGGCTAGCAAATTTTTCATTATCAGCGGTACTGAACGAAGTGAACACAAAGTAATCGATCGAGCTATTAAAATGCTACATATTGCCGGTCTCGACTCAAGACCAGCCAAAATATAGAGACCAAAGGGGACCGAGACCGAGACCAAGACCGAGACCACAGCTCCCGAGACCGATCTCGAGACCTACGACACTACTTAAGACGCATTTACACATATGATGTATAAGGGAAAAGATCTGTTTCCCGAGAAATACGAAATTTCCCAGACGTCTTTACTCCTTTACCTATATACGCCGGCCAAATAACGATTTGCCTGCCCTTGAATATCCGGTTTCAGAGCATTTAAGGGCCATTTTCGTTCGATGTCTCATCGGAAAGCTCATAACTAATGCAATGCTAGAAAATTATCAATTCAATTCTGTCTTTAGGTGGTGCCACTCCTAAACAGTACATATCTGTTTCTGAATTTTGTTTGCTCAATTATGGTGAGTATGATGCTATAGTCGAAGCTTTATCTCAGATTGACTCGAGTCTCCACAAACTGCGCATTAGATGTAGCCTTGTTGCCATTTTACAATATGCTGCGGCGGCACTTACAGTATCATGGTGATATTTAGGGTTGGGAATTAGACCTAATGAAACTTTGGACTTTGCTTTCCTTTCAAAAATCCTCCAAAGCCACGATTTAGAAACAAAAATGATGAAATCAGACCTGAAGACATTTCGGTTTTTATTTCCCTTTGAAAATCCTCCACAGCCACGAGTTAGAATTTGTTTTTATATTCTGCCATAAAAGTAAGGCCTAACTTACAATTCTAATTAAAAGAAACGTTATCGTACTTTTTTAACATACAAAACACCTCTTTGAATTAAAAAATGCTGTTAAGAAACATTAAACACCTTGTAGAACTCATAAACACTGTTTATAGAAATACTTAACACCTTGATTGATTAATAGATGTTGTTAAAAAATATTAAATGCCTTGTTTAATTAAACACTGTTAATGAATACCATGAGCATTGTCTAACTGATAAATGCTGTTAAGAAATACCATACACCTTGCTTAACTTATAAACGCTTTGCGGAATATAAAACATATTGTTACACTTATAAACGCTGTTAAGAAATACTAAACACCTTGTTTAACCTATAAACGCTGTGCGAAATATAAAACATCTTGTTAAACTTATAAGCGCTGTTAAGAAATACCAAACACAAAAACCTAAACACGCTGTGCGGAATATAAAACATCTCGTTAAACTTATAAACGCAGTTAAGAAATACCAAACACCTTGTCGAACTTAAAAATGCTGTACAGAAATATTAAACACGTTGTTAAGCTTATAAACGCTGTTTAAAAATACTAAACACCTTGTTGAACTTATAAACGCCACTATAAGAAATATTAAACACCTTGTTGGACTTACAAACGCTCTTAAGAAATAATATAAACACCTCGTGTAACTTAAGAAATACTGAACACCTTGTTTAACTACGCTGTTAGGAAATACAATGAACCGAACTACTCGTTTAATTATATACACGCTTGCTAACTTCCTAACTTCCTTGAAATGTGATTGGTGTTCAAGTGGCGATATCTGTTTTATCGTAGGAAAATGGAATGCAAGGGATACTCAGATAGTCGGGTTGCCCGTCAGTTGCGCTTTGGTATGACGGCACAGGTATTATCTACAGGGTGAGTCAAAAAAACGAAACCCAAATGACGGAACTATTGTTTTAGTGAAGTTCTGCATGTAGCAGTTTCAAAATCTAGGATGTAAAAGCCCAATTCATTAGCTTTCTTTTAGTACAAAAATCGTTCAAATCACTTACATGTACTTTTCAAGTTACGGAATTTCACACACAACCACCGTTTTAAAGTTCTGTCCACGGATCACCAAAAAAGTGTACGTTCTTTTAGCAAAACGAATACAATTCACACACATCCCTATGTGGTTTGTTTTCGTTTTGCTAAAAGAACACTGAACTTTTTTTTGTGGTTCGTAGACAGCAATTTATAAC
Organism: Patiria pectinifera; assembly: GCA_029964075.1. Taxonomy (NCBI): domain Eukaryota; kingdom Metazoa; phylum Echinodermata; class Asteroidea; order Valvatida; family Asterinidae; genus Patiria; species Patiria pectinifera. The sequence goes on along the minus strand of CM057142.1, from coordinate 16,491,393 downwards.
GATGGTTGTGTTTACAATTCCGTAACTTGAGAAGTACATGAGTGATTTAAATGATTCTTGTACTGAAAAAAAAAAGCTTATGAATTTGGGTTTCATATGCTAGATTTTGAAGTGCTAGGCCTACATGTAGAACTTCACTAAAACAACAATCCTGACATTTGGGTTTCGGGTTTTTTTTTTAACTCACCCTGTATAGAAGGATCCAGATGACCAACAATGCAGAGTGTCTCAGTGATATGCAACTGTATGGCATTGGGGAAGCATTTTCGATACTAGTCCTTATCACGACAGATCGAGAACATTAATGCTCCCGGTTTCAAGGCTTAATTTACAACGAGCCGGTTGTGTGCTGTTTGAAGTGTCACGCATTCATCTCTACTCCGTTGTAGGATTGAGTATGACGCCCCCACCGATAGCAAAGATGATGGTGAAGACGACGAAGCAGACCAAGTCGATGATTCGAGCGAGTTGCATCAGGAACTAAACAGGGAAAGAGAAAGTGGACAAAACGTTCAAAATCACAGGGAAAAGAAACATAATTAAAATCGAAATTAATTGCAACAACTACAGATGTGTTTGCCACCGAGGGTCAATCGGCACAGTTCCAAAAATGTGCGGCTTTTTTTTGGAAGCTTTGTTTGCTGATGACGTCATGCCATTATATGCTAATGACATTTTCTTTGCTCTCGAATTCAAAAGATATCTGTATAGGCCTGATGATCATAAATGACTTTCACTGGCAAGACGATGGCTTATGAATTACAAATGCGCGATACTGAACATGAACAATCTGTAGTAACGGTCAAATTGGTCACCAACACTTGGCTGGCTATTGGTTGTATTCAATGAAGTCGATCGAGTCCCTATGAAAAGGCGCCACAGGCCCATTTTGGCCATTTCTGCTTGTGACCGTGCTACTTGGCTTTCCGACCAAAACTCAACCTCTGCCTGACTTGACAGACTGGAAACCAGCGAAGCACACACCATAAGTGGGCTTGTCCCGAACAGACTTGACTGAAAAGTCAGACTAGCTCGTCCAGCTTATGGACAAAAGCGTGTGTTCAATGTAAGATGGTCTATGTCTAAAATATATATCCAAGGCATCTTTGGGGATAAAGGCAATGCATGTGCTAAAAAGGGCAACTTGTCAACCTTGATCGGGCCTATACAAAAAGAGAGCAACACACGGAACCTACCAAATTTGGCTTGGGTTGCGCCACGAGCTCCTCCCCGTCTTTGGGGGCGTTACTGTTGTTGTTGCTACTCCCACTCAAGGTTCCCCAACTGGAGAGATTCATTGACACCACACTCTCAACAGCTGCAAAGACGGCCAAGAACACGCTGAAAGTGAGAAATTTAGCCATGAAGGGGGCGTCGGAGCCGTGGATGGGCACGGTCTGGTTGAGGTGGAACAGTTGAAGCAAGAGGCCGAGGATGACGACGGAGCAGAGAACCATCCTCCCACCAGAGAGTGGAGGGATGAGAAAACACAGCAGGATCAGAAGCGATGTGATGACAGAGGGCGCCACAAAGCGGACCGTGTACTCCTTCACTGTGCGTTTGAATTGGATGCGGTACGACAGATTGATGTACTCCTCGGTGGAGTAATTTGGATACTTGGTCACTTTCCTATTCACTTTGAAGGACTGGGCCTCCCATTGGCTGTTTACACGATGGTAGGCTAAGCTGGCTGCTGTCTCATCTTCAAAGAAAGTCAGATTGATCAGGGAACCTGGATGGCTCCAGGATTCCAGATAAAGTTCGCAGGTGTGGACATCGGATGGGAAGTCCTTGAAGTTAAAAGAGCACGGTATGGCTAGTCGCAGCGGAAGGAAGTGATTGACAGTCCCACCGGCATTCGCAATCAAGTTGACGTCATCCTCCTCCACAACCCTAAATAAACAGATGAAACAAAGTTATTTTCATCTTGTTCGGTTGACAAATGTCAATCTTAAAATTGTCCCTGTGAATAAAATATATTCAGAACCTTGTTTGCACATTGGCCTAGCTCCTTTAGTACAAAATTCCAAAATTACTACAAAACTGCAAATAATTCGTCTTCAAAACATAGATAATAAAAGTAGCGTGACCTGTGCGGTGTTGCAGCATGTTTACAGTGCTTTGACTCAGCTAAACACGGCTTCAAGATAAACTTATTGAAAGGCTACTTACTGAGCGTACAGCATTCTGAAGTCCGGATTCCAGATACTATTTCTTGGTAAATTCACAAAAGATATTCCGCTGTAGTTTGCTGGATCCCACTGGAAACGGTGATCAGACCATAGCTGCAAAATGTAAAATAATGTTCGCCATAAACTCCCTCAAATACATTTTGTCCCTCTCTGTGTCGCCATATAGCGCGAAGCGGCAACATGACCACAGGTGGCAGCGGTGGGATTGGTGAATTGGCGAGTTATCAACGTTGAAATCCGTATGGGGATTATTGGTATAGGCAGGGAAATTAATTATAAGTATTTAAAGAAGGGTTACACTGTATGATTGCAGAAAAAAAAATGCACAATATAAATGTTGTTTGTCAGCTTTGTTTTCCCAGAGTTTAATAGTGTTTAAAATATGAAGCGGCCGTCAAAAAACGACAGTGCACAACCACAAGAGGGCGTTATTGAAAAGGGGGACTGAGTTCTGTTCAAAGCATTTTGAAAGTTAAAATTGACACTTCTCGGATTGTTTGACAAAAACAATAATAATGGATCAAACTGGTTTGTCCGTTGGTTACTTACTATCGACGCGAAAGCCGCAATTCGGAGGATATTTTCCTTCTCGTCCTGCAATTTAAACCAATCAAGAAGTGTATTATTCTTAGCAAAAACAATATACATAACATAACATGAGCACAAGCGTTTACTTTTTGTAGGAATTTTTTTCGAAAGCGCACAACAACAGTATACTAGTAAATGAATACTAAAGTAATTGGTGCATGCAAAACGAACACGAAAGCGAATTTCTGACGTCATGGCAAGCTTTCGCGCTGCGAAGTTGGCAAAAAAATCAACTCGGACGAATTGTGAACCGAACGTTTCCTCCCCGAAATTCGCTTCAAATAGGGATATTCCAAAGGGATAGGGATATCCCAAAACTCGGCTATGTCTCCATTTCGGCTTCGCCTGCTTTTTGGGTCCTATAACTTTGAAGATTTCAGCTCAACATAAGTCAATGTTTTCTTACAAAAATGTGAAACTATATGGTATATGAGGCAAGTGATTTTCTTTAATATCTGAAAGCATTTAACGATAAAGCAAAACCGGATATGATCCGGTGTAGCATGAATTTAGGTTTTATGAAATACGGACTCGTTGGTGGTATTGCGCATGCTTATGCATAGATAATTAGGAGAGGGACTGGTCACGTGAGAGGGTTTAACCAATAAAAGGGAAAAAGAGTCCGATTTTCATACGAGTCTGATTTTCATATGACACCGGTATCGAAACATGAGAATCCAATTTTCGAAGAACGGGTCACGAAATCTGGTGGATCACTAATTTCAATACAACGGACTTACCACACCCTCGATCGAGAGAAGTGTTAGGCCATAGGAGACATTCACGGGCGTCTTGGGAATGACTAGCTTGTTGTGCACTTCCATCAGCTTCACAATCAGGTCTTGACGAATGTCGTGTTGCGCGTCTGTGTAGAGACAGAGGAAAAAAAACCAACAGATTGATCTACCAGGAACTCTGAAAAATTGTCTGGATTAATTTGACCCAATAAAGGATGACAACTGCAACTACCTAAACTTGGGTTGTTCAGTTCTATAACCAATTGTTTGGGTTAGAATTTCTGTTAAATATTATCAAAACTGGTGGTCATACAAGACCAAATTCAATTTGGTCTTGCATGACCACAATGACCTCAACGACCTCAACCATTTTTTTCAGTGAAGGTTAACGAAAGATTTGGGAATTTTCCTAGACCTTGACCATCTCAAGCCCCGGCTTCGATCTCGGGAAGGTTTGTATGTGGTTGTAGACCAGTATATTTGCCTGATATTGCCTATATTGTCGAACCCTGAAGAGCACTGTTAATACAAGATACTGCCTATAACAAGCACATTTTTAGGTCCCAAATCTTTGGTTTTCTTTGTTTTCCATTGTTTTCCGTTACTGTTAATAAAAGGTACCTGTTATAACAAGGCAATTCGTAAAGTCCCAAGGACCTAGTTATAAAGGTGTTCGACTGCATACATGCCCTGATTTGCATGCCCGCAATCTTTTTTTGCTATGTAAGCATTAGTTGGCCATAAATTTGAGGGTTTGTAAAAAAACAAAACAAGAACAAAACAGTGAAGAGGACTGCGCGCTCGCATTTCTGTGAAATTCAGATGAAATTGGGCCCTAAAATCGCTCTAATTTGCAGTGGAGCGCAGGCGTCATTTTTCAAAATGGCGATGGGTTACAGGACTACTTTCAGGTGTAACTTTTAGGGCTGATCATTTTTAGATGGAACTACCTCCCAAATGTCATTGGTAAACCCAAAATAGTTGAAAAGAAAATGAATGATGATGAAATAAGCTTTAATCCGGAAGAAGGTGCAGCACTGCAGTTCTTTGGCAGTTTATTTATTAGTCTGCAACCATGTACATGTGTTTTATAGCTCCATGATGTACCTAAGTTGCTACCTCGTCCCCTTGGTGTCGAGCAGTACAATCCCACTAGGTTCTCTCTCACTCTAGTGCTTGATAGTTTGCCTGTTAAGTACTCGATTATTAGCCCCATGTTCAATGATTACCACGTGAATTCGTCGTTGTTTGAGATCGGCAAACATGATGCATAAAGTTGTAGTGTTGTTAAATCTTACCCAGCCACTTGCATTATTTTGCTTTCCTAAATTGCTATTATTATAACAGGCAAATTGGACAGGGGGTTAGTTTTTTTGGGGGACGATTGCTTTTGAGGAGGGTTGGACGAACGTAGGCCTAATAATTCACAGCGAACGTTAGATTAATTTCTCCCCAAAAAATTGTTTATCACAAGGACAATTTAGTCTCCTATTCAACTTTCAGTTTTTACCCAATGAGCGTCATACATTTTCTTCGTTGTACGAGTACACCGAGTTCCACTTGTCAAAAGTTATTTTAGATTTTCGGACCTAAAAGTGGTGGGCGCCGCGCGTGTAGGTCAGGCAAAATCAAATACGTGTTTATAAAAGTAAGGTAGCACTTTAAGTGATAAGGTTTGGTAGCTACAACTACTTCATCAGATGCACTGAAGAGGGGCTTCATCATACAATGTTTATATGTAGGGGTACATGTACAGTAAAAACAGAGGGTGCTGATCATTCCTGATCAATGGTGTATGTGACAAAAAGAATTTAGGAAGTGAAAGGTCAGTTTTGGCAGGATATTTCTCTTTCACGTCATGCGATTTTTCAGCTTCCTTAAATAATGCTCGTAACAATTTTTCAAAGACCTTTTTCGAGGGTGATTTTCTTAATAAATCAGTGTACCAAAAAAAAATTGCACTTTCATTTTCCTATTCAATGGGTCCGGAGGTGCGCCACTGTATGGGTGAACTTTCAGGCTCTATTGCCTTTATTCAAGTCGCCGGAAAAAATTACCCCTCGCTTCGATGAAAAAGACCACCCGTCCCGGACCAAACAATGCCAAGCCAATTGAAGAATGGAGACCGTCACTATTTTTACCTGTAAAAGTTGTTTAGTACCAAGCCAGGCATGAGCACTTAAAACAAAATTGTTCGGTTTAAGTAAACAATACTACTATAAAGGCACGCACATTCTTTGATCTGTGAGTGTGGGAATTTAGTTGAGGAAAAAAGGTGATATATGCGCAGTAGGATAAAATGGGGCAGCACAAGCAAGCAAACAAACCCAGCGCGCAAACAAGCAAACAAGTAATCGTGCATAGCAAGCAACATGCATAGCAAACATGCATATCAAGCAAGCGTGCAAGCCAGCCAGCCAGTAGCCTGGTTCCCAGACCAAAAGATTCTGACTATAAAATGGGGCAGCACTAGCAAGCAAACAAACCCAGCGCGCAAACAAGCAAACAAGTAAGCGTGCATAGCAAGCAAACATGCATAGCAAGCATGAATATCAAGCAAGCGTGCAAGCCAGCCAGCCCGTAGCCTGGTTCCCAGACCAAAAGATTCTGACTATAAAATGGGGCAGCACGCGTAATTTTTTTTTCCTAGGAGGGTTAGGGGCAATGTCATGAATAATTCAGTTTTTCCTTTGAATCATTGCAAGACTTAGGTTCTCGTTCTATTTTCCCCTTAATTTAAAATTATCTCAGTGATAAATTTGGAGAAAAAAATAGCTGATGAAAATGAGCAGCGACGACGTGGATTTGAACCAGGGATCTTTGTATCCATAGCTCATCTCGCTATCCACTAGGCTACTGTGTGGTAGCTCGACGACAACCGTTCTTTAAAATGCTTTAATGTATTGTAACTAGTTGAGTAACTAACAACAATGCTGTTGATGTCATTGTCCGTTTTATGGATAAACATGAATTATTCATGACATTGCCCCTAATCCTCCTAGGAATAAAAATTACGCGGGCAGCACAAGCAAGCAAACAAACCCAGCGCGCAAACAAGCAAACAAGTAAGCGTGCATAGCAAGCAAGCATGCATAGCAAGCATGCATATCAAGCAAGCGTGCAAGCCAGCCAGCCAGTAGCCTGGTTCCCAGACCAAAAGATTCTGACTATAAAATGGGGCAGCACTAGTAAGCAAACAAACCCAGCGCGCAAACAAGCAAACAAGTAAGCGTGCATAGCAAGCAAGCATGTATAGCAAGCATGAATATCAAGCAAGCGTGCAAGCCAGCCAGCCCGTAGCCTGGTTCCCAGACCAAAAGATTCTGACTATAAAATGGGGCAGCACTAGCAAGCAAACAAACCCAGCGCGCAAACAAGCAAACAAGTAGGCGTGCATAGCAAGCAAGCATGTATAGCAAGCATGAATATCAAGCAAGCGTGCAAGCCAGCCAGCCAGTAGCCTGGTTCCGAGACCAATAGATTTTGACTATTTCTGATAATCTTAGGCCAGGCAGCCGCTAGTACGGCCAGGCGCGGATCCAGGGGTGCCCCCCGTCAAATTGAGTCCACAAAAAAAGGTGAATAAAACAGGGGGAAAAAGGGGGGAGGTGAGAGAAATGGAGGGAAGGAGGAGGGCAACCTTCTAACAAAAATGCCTGCGCCGATATTAAACATCAGCGGCCTGCAAACATTGTGTACTGGCCGTATGACACAGGGAACTCGAGAAGCTTTGAAGTAAACCGCGATCCCACCGTACGTATCCATACGTAACCCTGCATGGTATATGGATTATGAAACGCGATTCATGTGAGCGTACGTACCGGTACGAAAAACACTACGTGTGACAGCCGATGTGCTGTGTTTAGCGCGATGAGCGCGACATACACGTTGAACCACGGATCAGATCCGTGGTTGAACGCTGCTCTTTGGACCACACTATTGGTCAAGGGGTGTGTTTTCGTATAACAATTTGCCAGCATTTCTTCCACGCGCTTCCAAGGAGTCCAAAACATGTCCGTTTCAGTAAAAAATGTCCGTAGAAAATCTTATCTTATTGATAAACTGAAAATTTATACTTGATACAAAACATTAGAAAGTATCCTTGCAAAAGTTTACAAACTAAGTCTATACAATTCCGTTTCAAAAATGCACGAAAACAATTATGCAAACGAAAATGGTTATCAAGTGAAAAACAGAAGAAACTTAAAAGGCTTGTTAAAGCAAGAGTATACATGTATATTAAACCAATGAAAAAAATCCTTATTTAACTTAAAACATTTTGCTCAAATAACTCAGGGAAAGAGGGGCCAGATATCGCCTCAGATTGCACCACAGAGCATCCAATTATCAAAAAAATTCCCGGGGCCCTTAAGCGAGCTTAACTAGGCTTGTATTAAGAAATACAAGAGTACAATTTCAAACCAATGAACAAAAAATAAAATAAAAACATGGTGTTACCGCAAACCGAAGCGATAATGAAAAAAAAAATCCTAATAATCTTCACAACATTTTGCTGAAATGGGGCCAGGAATCGCCTCAGTTTGCACCACAGAACAGTATAGAATCAAAAATTTCCCGGGGCCCTTCAGTGGGCCCCGAAACCAACGCCGTAAGACACTGCTTCACGTTCGCATTAGTCCTTGGAGCAAATGCCTCAGCGCATCGCCCGTTGCAATAGTTTACAATCTAAGTCAATACAATTCCTTTTTTGTTTAAATACAATGCAAGAAATTATGAAGACAAAAATACATGGTTTGCAACTTTGAAGAACACAGTAGCTTAAAATTTGTAAAAACAAGAGTATATTGAAAAAAAATCCTTACAAGATTATCAACTTTTGCACAAATAATTCAGGGGGAAAGGGGCCAGGAATCGCCTCAGATTGCATCACAGAGCATCTAGAATCCAAAATTTCCCGGGGCCCTAAGCGGGCCCCGGACCCCACGCTGTAAGGGTTTCGCGCTCCGCGCTCGCATTAGTCCTATGAACAAATGCTCTAGAATGTGCCCGCCCCCCCCCGTCAACAGAAATCCTGGATCCGCGCCTGGTGACAAAAACGAAAGAATATCTTTTTTTTCCGAAAATGTCCGAAGTTTGCCGAATTCATTGCGTCGACAATCGGATAGCGCCCGGGTATTTCCGAGTATAATATAGGTTTTATTAACTGCCTAGCTTATTAAATACTTTTAAATGAGTTGATAATGAATATATTTTGCTTGCAATTAGAAAACTTGAAATTCAATGACGATTTTGTGCATCAAGTGTGCACTCGGATCGTATATGAGGGGCGACCTTTTAGCTGCGTTATACTTTTGAATTTGACGACCGTTACCGGGATTTTCCAGAACTTGGCGTGGTCCCCATTCGGCTCCGCCTGCTAACAATGCTATTTGGGCGCCTAACTTTGAAGATTCCAGGTCAACTTTAGTCAATGTTTTCTTACAGAAATATCAATTTGTATATCATAACTGTATGACCTATGAAACAAGTTATTTAAAAAAAAAAAATATGATCGGGACATTAAAAGCTATAAGTGATAAAGCAAATTCGGAAGGGCCATCAATGTCGTCATTTTTAGCCGCTGCCTGACCTACAATTTGGACGTGAGCGTCGGGAATAATTGTCAGGTCTGGGAACCAAGCATGTCCCCCCACCCCCAACCAGTGAAGGATGGGGGACACAATATCAGATTTCTGAACTCGTGTGTCTCATTTATAGGGCCCTTTTATATACTTTCACCAGATTATAAGTAGTTCTAACTATAGGCCTATTATTGATTTGCGCTCGTCAGCTTTACACTCGATGAAAAATACAACTCAAAAATTGAAATCCCAATTGATTGATAAATTTTCATTTGCGGAAGTGAGAGGTCATTTTTTGGCACGATATTTCTCTTTTTATGTCATGCGATTTTAAAGTTTCCATATTATTGAAATGCTAGTAACAATTTTACAAAGGCCTTTTCCGAGGGTGATTTTCTTAAGAAATCAATGAACCAAAAATAAATTTTAAACACTCCGACTTTTACACGCTATAGTTTTCCTATTCGAGGGGTCCGGAAGCGAGCCACCATCACGGTTCAACTTTCAGGCTCTATTACCGCCGCACAAAGATGAAACTTCCACGGTCAGTGAGCGTTTTAGCTTGTCCCTGTACATTGTTGTAACGCCAGAGATTTTAGGCGGAGAGCGGGATTAGCTGTCTCGCCAGTTGATTTGAATAAGATCAACCATTGTCATTTTTGTTTATTTGATCGGGCTCGGTATACACGTCTATCGGCTACCCATGAGATATGAACGAAACGAAAGAACACTCGTTAGAGAATTGGAAAGCTCGACCCAGGTACCATTATCCCTTTGTGTGAGTACCATGGAGGTAGCTCTCGTAAAAACATGTTCCTCTTCGGTAAATCTCCTCGGTTGTATGGCTTGCATCTCAAAAATTCTGAATAGCAAGGTCACAAGTCCCTTTGTGTAAAAGTTTTTGCAGCCCCAGTCATCAGTCAATCTTTACAGCATTGGCGGCTGCATGCCTTAATCTGAATATTTTTGTGCGTTTAGGCTTTGAATCCCATATCCTACATCAGTTCTGCACACGAGTAATTTTTTTTTTAACCTATACAGGGTGAGTAAAAAAAAGCGAAACCCAAATGTCTGGACCATTGGTTTAGTGAAGTTCTGCATGTAGCACTTTCAAAATCTAGGATATGAAAGCCCAATTCATAAGTTTTTTTAGTACAAGAATCATTCAAATCACTTATTACTTTTCAAGTTACGGAGTTTTAAACACAACCGCGGTTTTAAGGTTCTGTCCACGGATCACAAAAAGTTGAGTGTTCTCAGCAAAACGAAAACAAATCACAAAAGGCTGTGCGTGAACTGATTTCATTTTGCTGAAAGAACGCACACCTTTTTAGACATTTAAAACGGAAATATTCATAAAACTTTAAGCAAAACCACTCCTTCTGCAAGATATACTTGTTCCTCAATTGTTTTAAAGAAATAAATACCTCAGGATATATTAACAGATGGTATTGTGCAGGATTTGTCGTGATAGTTGAAGTATTTACCCGGGAAATAAAAATCGAATGTGACACCTTTTCGACGAGAACACCGTTTACCCAAATATAGATTTTAATTAGGATTTCATCAAAAAGTTTTAGAGAGATGTGATCCCGAACCAATAAAACAAATAGGACTTTTCACAGTTCATTTTAAAACTAAAGATATTGTGCTCGGCGTTAACATGGTTATGTAGTTATCACTTATCAGACTTCAATAATCAAGGCCAAAAACATAGTATCATGAATATTCAAAAAAAATATAATTAGCTGGCTTGACAGAATTCGACACCAGATCGAGCGCAGAGCCCTGCAAATTTGAAAGCCGCCGTGCGCGGCTAGTGAAGCGGGTAAGCTGTTTGGGTCTTTGTTGACGAGTGTTCGTGGTAATTGCCACCTTACGGGCCGTTATCACGCGCCTAAACAGGAGTTTGGCCGAGTCGTAAATCCTTGTGTGTAGGATCCGTGGGCCTTGAAATGTTGGTTTACCTTGTGTACGAGGGAGCGGCTTCAAAAGACACGCCGTGCTATTTCCAACTTGAAAAGTTATGTTTGATTTATATCAGTTCATAATGAGTTAAATATCAGACACAAATGTCATAAGTAACACAGGAAAATCATTAATCGTACTAAAGAGAAAGAACATGATCAAACATTATTATCATACAGACCCCTAAATAAAAAGGTTTCTCGGACTTCAAAAATCTAGTAACTGAATGTGCACAAACTTGATGAAGCAAAGTGTGCCATTCAATAAAATAATTATCCAGGGGGTGAGATGGCTAGGGAGCGAGTCGGCTGGGGGCGAGTATGTAAGGGACGAGTCGGCCAGGGAACGAGTTGGCTTGACACCAAGTCGAACCACGACGTTTGAAAAGTTGAACCACGACGTTTGAAAAGATAAAGTACTAGGCCTACTATACGACGTTTGAAAAGTTGAATCACGATGTTTGGAAAGTTAAACCACGACATTTTCAAAGTTGAACCACTAGGCTACCTGTCCGCCGTTTTAGAACACCATACTTGTGACCGGCTGCTGTGCAGCTAACTTACTAGCAGCAGCAGCCAACCAGCCTATAGCAGCAGCAGCAGCACCTACACGTACACCTTGTAAATGCGTTAAGTCTACACTGGTCCTCACCGTGCACGCCAAGCAAATTGACGAGATATCCAATTGGACGCACTGTTAATTCTGAAGTCGATCAGATTTACGAAAGTGGCAAATGAAGTATATACATGTACTAGTTGATAATACACATGATTGGATGATGTACATTCCAAATCTTCGGGATACTCTTCTTGCGATATCCACATACGATGACTCTAAAGGCGCGGATGGGGGGGGGGTAAAAAAAACAGCTCTGTCCAAAAAAATGTCCATACAAACTCATGGAAAAATGCGAACCCCCCCCCCCACGGGCTCTGCCACCCAATTTTTTTACTGGTTGATGACCACCCCCCCTGCGAAAATTCCTGGATCCGCCCGTGCTCTGCTGGTATACGGGGTAAAACAATGACAACCTCACCTTGCGACTCTGCAGTCGATACACCTACGTCGCCCTTCACATACAGCAGACACAGCCCCAGAACCACCACCAGAGCACCATCGCGGAACGCCATTTTACTTCCAAATTATTTTGATGTGGGTAAAGAAAACTTTTTTATCACGCAACCGCCACCCGTCCACGACGTACATACTAATTACCGTCAACACACGTCAATACGCACAGCTACCGTCAACACACCATCGACACACCATTGACACACCTTCAACTCCTCCAAAACACATTCTTAATTGGCAAATGCGATAATGAAACATATTTTGGCTTAACAACGAGAGGTTAAAAGTCTGACAATTTCATATTTTTTAGAAAATTTGCCGCTGTGCAGCTCAAAAAACGGCAGCCATGTTGCCTCAGCGGGCAGCGCGGACCATTATGCTTAAGGGGTGATACTTATAGCATTGTACATTAAACCAACCGCAGAGGGCGGCCGTTGTGTGAAACCGGCATGCACGTTTGCCACAATTACCTGCACACCCATACTTTTAAAATGGCATAGTCCGGGCTCCTTGGGAAGGCAAGAAGCGGCCAACCACCGTGCTGTTTAGATATCATTACTGGGTTTCTTTTTCGCTTGAAGAGAAATCCATTTTCATATTAAACTGAAACGCAACCTAAAACCGATCGAAATTATATTTTAGCTCATGCATTGCAATTCTATGCCTCTTTTGTCAATTTAAAATGTGTTTTGAGGGTGTTGCCGGTGTGTTGACGGTAACAGTGTGTGTTGACGGTGATTAGTATGACCCGTACTCAAAGCTGCACAGTGACGCTTGTGAACCTCCGTGACGGGAGTATCTTCACTTATACTCGGCTTTATTTATCAGTTACCGCTTTGGTGACTACATTGAGGTTTTGCCACAAAGGAAGCCCCAGGCAAGGCCACTTGTGGCATGATTTCTAGTTTAAGGCCCCCAAAAAGTCTCTGATTTCTGGTATGGAGCTTGCCCCAAAAGTGGTGCAGCGACGCGGTTTTTTTTTTTTACCTAACTTTTTTTTCTCTTCAAATGTCGGCTGATGTTGCAGATGACGCTTTGATCCCCTTAAAACTCTCAAAATATCCTTCAGAGTGCAGCTTGAGGTGACCTCAGTAAGGCCATAAGGCTTGAGAAGTATATTGAGCTAATTAAAAAGCGTTTACAGGTTCCAACTGCACAACCATCGCTCCGTCAGTCTGGCTTCCAGACGCACAGAAAAAATTACAACACCGTCTGCAAATGGTGCCCGATTAAAATTAGCGCAAAATATATCGGAGCCCAGAGAGGCAACACAAGCTCATACTCGATCGTAACCCCATCTAAAAACACGTTTAAATTGTGCAGCAGCAGGATTCCAGTCAAACCAGTGAGTTTGACGGTTTTGAGACATCATCTTACATTGAAAAAAAAACCCCGCATGGCTACGTGGCCTAAGAATTGGGTTTTGCGTATTAGCATGAGATACCATGCATATAGGCGTAGCCAGGCCGGGGGAGGGGGTTTAAGAGGAGTAAGCTGAAAGATTAAGCTGAAATTCGGAATATACTTAGATGATATAAGTGTTCAACTACTTTTGTACTCGCGAAATAACAAATTGGAGAAATTCCCAGAAATTGATATAAATACATAGATTTGGAGAAGTTTTCGAACGATTTCTTCCAGACCTGAAGGTCAGCTTTACCAGTAACCCGTATTGACGTTTCGGCATCGATGATGGGGATTTTTTTTCACTGACATGAAGTTTAGAATTTCTTCTTCCGTTGTAATTTAACATTTCAGTCATACTGTGCATAATTTCTGAGAAAAACACAACGTTCAAAAAGGCCATGTTTTTTGGGGTTCACGAATTTCACTGCTCTGTTACAGAGTCTAGGTACGTAATCGGATTAGCTTTGCTTGACAACCGGCACGCTTTCGCGTTCGCAACCACAAGGCTGGTAAAGCCCGGTCTGGTTCCCAGACCTGACAATTATTCCGTTCCGTTATTGCGTTCGAACGAAAAAAATCTGCGTTCGAACGAAAAAAATCTGCGTTCGAACGAAAAAAATCTGCGTTCGAACGAAAAAAAATCTGCGTTCGAACGAAAAAAATCTGCGTTCGAACGAAAAAAAATCTGCGTTCGAACGAAAAAAAATCTGCGTACTTGGGCTGCCGGCCGGAGACACAGACGCTCCAGGTTTGGCAGTGTGGAATGTACATACAGAATGTAGTATTTGGTTTGGTGCTTGATCGAAATGAAAGAAACAAATATGGGATAAGATAAAAAAAATATGGTTCTTATTAGGATTGAAACCCAGGACTCTTTGCAAGGGCCGTCACAGCCTGCACTATGAAATTAGAGAAGGAAAAAATCTGGTGGTAGTCCCCCTGGTCAGTGTTTTAACTGTGACAGAACTGATTGAGTGCCCCCCCCCCCAAGAAAAACAGGCCCCCAAGTGCCCCCTGCAAATTATAGCCCAATTATGAAACTGGTCTTTGTTTGGAATCCCGATGATGAACAGGTGCTTTTCTCTCCCATGTTTAGTTCGATAGTGATTTGGCACCACAATATTTCTGGCCTTTCCTGCAAAGTAGGGTCCTGAAAGGTTCCTGTTATTACACAAGTTTTAAAACCTTTAGCCAAACCACGAGTACTTTAAAGTAAACAGCAATGTCAATTTACAAACTCACAAAAAGTCACCGAAAACCAATGATTTAATTTCATGTTTAGGCCTATAAGATCGCTTTTCTTTATTTGCAAGTCTGTAAGGCTCATGCATAGAGAAAGCCCAAACAAACACGGCTTAAGCCATTAGTAGATATACTTAATTGTTCAAAACATCTTTCGGGAACACTTTAAAAAAAAAATGCATGCTTCTTACTCCATAGGCCTATCTTGGTGGATGGTCTTGCTTAGAATTTCATTCGAAAGCTAGTTGTAGTCGCCAGGCACTGATTTAGAGATGAGTTTTGAACTTTCAAATAATGTAGAGGTATGTCGCACTAAATCAAATTTCACCTTTGCAAATTATGAGGCGCACATTAGAAAACTACATGTATATTTCTTTTATTTGTATGCATTTACAATTATTTTGAGGATGGAAGTAGGATGACAAGTGCTCCCCTGTGAAGATGAATTGGACCAAGAGTGTAACATTTATCATAATCAGTCCAAATCGTTTTCATTCATGATACATGAACACATTTCAAACACATCTGCATCACATGGTAAAGGCTGTCGAAATGTGCACTCCTGCTTGCAGAGTTCCACGTCTGCATCTGAAACTTGGCAAATGTAGTCATGGGTGCCATATAAACCAGGCAGTGAGTATAGTATCAAAGGACGTCCACTGGGGCTTCTTGAATTGTGCACCTGTCGAATCCGATGACTGTTCCACGTCTCCAAAATAGCATCCAGATCCCTCTACATCAAAAATGGATGAGAAACAACTTTACAGTTATTTTAGTGGCTCAAACACTGCAACATTGCATACAACTTAACTTGGAGTGACCATTTTTTTTAAAATCAGTTTTAGTGTACATGTTTAAGTTTGCCTAATTGTTTTGCGACAGTTCCACTGTAATTGCCTTCAATAAAATTGTCTTCAGTGCTGGTCAACACTTTATTCAGCTATACCTTATGTACTCACCGGAGATTCAAATATACCATGCTCAGGCTGCCATTTAAAAAATACAAAAATGATCAAGCATGTCTGAAATAGTTAGAGAATTTCCCTTCAATTAATATGAGAGAACAACCTCACAACAAATTATTCATTTTAATTTGATATTCAACTGAACAGTAGGAACTGTATATGATCAAACTTCTTTGAAGTCCGGTGCCAAATAGTGTCGAACATATTTCCCCATTGTACATGTATACAGGCACTGACCTGTATAGTAGTTTTAAATTGGGGCGTAGCTTGAAATTTGATTGCGGGATGTTCTTGATCATGTGCTTATATAATTGAACGATGCTCTCAAAGTGCATTAAATTTCCCACAAGAACGTTTGTATTTAAAACAAATTTGGGTGGTTACTTTTTTACATTGACCCCCAAAACCCCATAATACACCAACAATGTGCATCCATTTACAGCAAAAACAGTCCTGCCCCTTCCTTTTGCCCCCCCCCCTCCCGCCCCTCTGAGAAAGCCAAGCTATGCCACTGCCTAAGGGAATGCACTGATAGGACATACAGAAGTAAATGTCGCCTGCTCACCTGCACGAGGTGCATGAAGCAATACTGCAACAGACCAACATCCAAGAATCCCCCGTCAAAATCACCCGCAGCTTCAATGTCCCGGAAGAGACAAATCCAGAAGTCAGTGCACTCCCTGCGCAGGAAGTTCCACATATACTCTATTCGTTGGTTAGCTGTACTGGGACCTTCCAGATAGCTCTTTTCACCTGCCCTGTTGTCATTGTCATTGCGCCGAAGATACCTTTGGAACAGACGAACAAATACATTCTCAGTTCCAAGGTCACCTCGTATCACCAAAGGACATCCACCCAGTGATGAGATGGCTTCCATGAAGTAACTGCCAACTACTCTTGGATTGCTGCTTGTGATGTAACAATTCAGCCAGACAATATACCTGGAGAACCCATGCATCAACACATCCATTTATGCAAAATCCGAAGCGTTTTAGTTTGTCATATGAATCAAACTGCCATAAAAAGTTTGGACCTTAGGAAATGTACGATCGTCTTAGGAGGCGCCGCCCTTTTCTTTGCTGTGTTCCCGCTGGATCAAGCATGCGAAGACTGATGCGGACTTCTTCCTGTGTACTTTTTAGTCCGCTGACTTTACACTTCTGTGCCATCCAGCGATAGCCATGTTGCTTGCCTGACTCATTTAACTGGTGCTCAACGAAGCTAATGACATCAGTGATGTCACTGTAATCCTTTCGCCGTGACAGTCCCATACCCTTCAAAATACGCTTTAAGTGTCTTTCACTTATTACCGTTTGATGATACTGTGCCAATGCGCGTAGGATATCTGAATATATTAATCCCATTTCAAAGTAAACCTTGATCATGACATTTCTCTCAGTTGCATCCATTCCATCCATTGGAGGCCACAGCATTCAGAAAGATACCAAACCATATGAGTCTGCTCTGAAATAGACAAAAGACAACAAGGTGGTCGTTATTATGAAAAGGAAATATTTTACTTTAATACCCCCACTATATTTTCCTTATTACAGCTTATCAACCACCAAAAAGTGAAATTCTGAAGATAAATCATGATTTTAGCGTGGAAAGATTTAAAAAAATTCTTAGAAAAAACTTAGATTTTTTTAAATGAGGTCCATTGGGTTTGTACATTGGGTTAAAAGTGCAGTGGGGGTATTAAAGTAAAATCTTTCCCTTTGAAACTGGTGTAATTTGAAGTTACTAAGAGATAAATTTGTACATACAGCGCCTACTGGCTCATGAAGAATTCAACCTCTGACCCTGAACTTTTTGGCACTAGAGGGCGCTATATCAAACAACAGAGTTTTTAAGCTTTACATGCATACAGCACAAACAATATACAATGTAAATGTAATAATAATTATGCGATACACTTTTAGTACAAAAAATGCAACTAATAATAATCATATGAGTCAGTACAAAATAAACATGTTGCCGCTACACAGTTTATGCAATGATTTCATTTTGCACCCTCACAATAAAATATATAATTATTCAAGAAGACTGAGCAGTGAAAAGCTTTTATCATTCCAGGATATTATAAGACATCGACAACCCCTACCTTTTAGAAAGGTAGAAGTCCAACAGAGACATTTAAATGATTCCCTAAATCTATGATGGGCAAAGACCAAAACCATCTGTTTAGCAGCACCATGAAATTAGGCCTGTCTTGGATAACCACACTTTGTTGAATAGTCTTACTCTTACCTATAGGTTCCCGAATCTGTTCGAACGCAGATTTTTTTTCGTTCGAACGCAGATTTTTTTCGTTCGAACGCAGATTTTTTTCGTTCGAACGCAGATTTTTTTCGTTCGAACGCAGATTTTTTTCGTTCGAACGCAGATTTTTTTCGTTCGAACGCAGATTTTTTTCGTTCGAACGCAGATTTTTTTCGTTCGAACGCAGATTTTTTTCGTTCGAACGCAGATTTTTTTCGTTCGAACGCAGATTTTTTTCGTTCGAACGCAGATTTTTTTCGTTCGAACGCAGATTTGTTTCGTTCGAACGCAGATTTGTTTCGTTCGAACGCAGATTTGTTTCATTCTTACGATGATTTTTTCAATTTTTTTTTTCACCTATGTCCCTTTAAAAGCTCCGTACATATGCCACCCGACGCACTACATTATTCCGTGTTCCACGAGCCATAACGAATTTATCTTCAAGCAAACTTGACGTCGAATGCGTACATTGCACGTGGCGATGGATGTAGGTGCATAGTGTATCGGACCGTTCACCAGCAAATAAAAAGAACACAATACATACATGTACATGTACATTCGTTATCTGGAGTGCAATATAGCTGTGCAATATTATATCAAATCACACTGTTGTTGCTATAGATGGACTAATCAGGGTCTAGGATTCAAGGTTGCTTGAAGATAATACTCAATATCGCAATCAAAGTTACCTTACTCATTCATCACTATGCTTCTTGAAATTTAATGAGTCTCACAGACTTGGCATTTTTTTCCTTCGAGATAAATTTCACCTGGATGTGTAGCATAGAGCTGTTGCGTACCCTAAACAGTAACAGGGGGGGGGGAGGCTCGAGGGGCTGGAACCCACCGACCCCCCTCCAAGGTTGTCAATTTGTTTGTTTGATTTTGGGGTAATTTCGTTTTTCAATCTTCTACAGAAATTTGAAAACAAACAAATTATGAGCCCCCCCCCCTCCCCCACAAAAAAACCCACAAAATCCTGGGTGTGCCACTGCTGATAATTTATATTTTGAGTCTGGTTATACCTCATCAGCCCTAAAGATGAGAAATTCTCAAAACAAGATTAATTTAAGTACCTTTAGAAACAGAATGGTAAGTTGTGTGGGTGGCTTTCGAATGTAAAGTCTATAAATTGACTCATTTGTAACCCACCAACTGTACAAAAATAGTCATAAAGTTGTAAATCGCACATGCAGGCACCAGAATATTCCTCATTTGCATACGTGTTCAAAAATCGTGCACATGCAAAATAATGATCCAATACCACGGTGAGCTGCTACGTTCAGTTTTGCGAGGACACTTTAATTCCATCTAGAAAGGTGAAAATATTTCCTAACAACAAACCGTGGATCACAAAATACGTTAAAGAGGTGATAAACAGGAAAAAAGGAGTATTTGGACGAGGAAATAAAGCTGAGCTGAAGGAAATACAGAAAGAACTAAAACGCGCCATTCGCAACGAAAAGAAAGTTTATAAAGAAAAGGTTGAAGAACACTTCACGGACAATAACATGCAGCAAGTATGGAACGGTCTGCGTATGATGAGTTGCTACTCTAAGCCTAGCAAATCCCATCAGCTTCCTGCTGTAACAATTGACTATGCTAACGAGCTGAACTCATTCTATAACAGGTTTGACTGTCATGATTTTACGAATAAGCATGGTGACCTGCAGAGATCATTCAATATAGGAGTTACTTTTGACCCGTTTTTAACTGTTACTGAGGATGAGGTACATCGGCAGTTTCTAGGGTTGAAACAGTCTAAGTCTGCTGGTCCAGACAGACTTTCTCCTCGCCTCCTCAAAAAGTGTGCTGATCAATTGTCATACATTTTTACTTTCATTTTTAATCTTTGTTTCACCACCCAATCAATTCCGAACATCTGGAAACGGTCATGTATTATTCCAGTTCCTAAAAAGTCAGTGGTCACGTGCAATAATGACCTTAGACCAATTGCGTTAACCTCCGTGGCAATGAAGATATGTGAGCGTTTTGTTTTGAATTATTTGAAACCATTGATTGCTGATTTTGTCGATCCATTGCAATTTGCTTATACCAAGGGGCGTTGTACTGAGGATTCAATTTTGTTTTGTTTAGATAAACTTTATTCTCATTTAGAACGCACTAGGTTTGGAAACTCTGCTCGTATTATGTTTTTCGATTTTTCTCCGGCTTTCAATACCATGCAGCCCCACATTTTTGCACAGAAACTACTTGACATGTCAGTTGTACCCCATACTGTTGTGAGATTCATTTTAAATTATCTGACTTGCCGTTCACAATTTGTGCGTCTTAATAATTCCACCCATTCTGATGTTATAGTTTCTAGTACTGGAGCTCCGCAAGGCACTGTTTTAGCACCGTTTCTGTTTACTGTGTACACAGCCGATATCCGCTCTACTGATGTGAGTTGTCCACTGGTAAAATATGCAGATGACACTGCCCTTATTGGTCTGATTCAAAAGAACAAAGAGTCCATTTACATGGAGCAAATTAGTCGGTTTGTCGAATACTGTAAACGTAACTTCCTCGCAGTGAATCTCATAAAGACGAAAGAAATGTTGGTTGACTTCCGCAAAGCTTATAAGCTGGTGCCGGATCCAGTTATAATTGATGGACATGAAATAGAACGTGTTGCCGAGTATAAATATCTTGGAGTTGTTTTTGATGATAAGTTAGACTGGAGCAACCATGTGAGTCATGTAGGTAAAAGATTGAACTCAAGAATGTACTGTTTGAGGAAACTGAACTCATTTGATGTCAGGAAGGAAATCAAGACAATATTCTATAACTCGGTTATTTGTAGTGTATGGACCTATTGTTTGTTATGTTGGGCTGGAAATACCGATAAGAAAGTGAACAAATTAATTGACGATACCATCAAACGAGCTAGTAGGATACTCGGTGAGTGTTTGCCATCAGTGGACACGGTCTACAACCAACGGCTGCGTGACAAGCTACAACTGGTGTGGGGAGATGCTGGTCATCCTCTCCACAACCAATTTAAGGATAACATCATTCCACGCAGCGGAAGACTGAGACCAGTGGTTGCACACACAAACCGATATTCTTCATTTTTCACAGACAGGGCCATTAAGTGTCATAATGATGATTTTACAAGATGATTTTTATCCAAAGGATTAATTTATTTATTCTGGTATCTGAGAAGCAACGGGTTTTCACAGTTTTTTACATAATTTTTATACTTAGTCCTTTATTCTGATTCTACTTTGGGAATGGGTTTGGCATTAATTTCACATGTGCGTTTTTTACGCTTTAACCCTCCGACGCAGAAAGCCCATTTACTAACACGCTTACAGTAAGGGGTCCCTCCGGGGACCCAGATATTTAGCGCCTTGGTTTGAGGCTACACAACACTGTATCTATATGTATACAATCTCGACATGTCTGTAGACTATAAATAAGGAGGTCATTGACAGGAAACGGATGTTGTATACATAGTCTGTGGTCAAGTCGTGCACTTGGCTACCCGCAAGTGACTTTGTTTTGTGCACGAGTATATGGGCAGCCCAAGTTGTCAGGCTCAGAAATGCCTGACACGGGGTCACACACTAAAGGTGACTGCATATATCCGTAGAGGGTGTCTCTGGCTAGGATTAGATGGAAGATCACCAGAATTGGTTGGAAATTTTTTTTTTTATTAAGGTAATTAACCAAATTGGGTCCCCAAAAGGGCTAGTTTCTGCGTCGGAGTGTTAAAGTTTTTAGTGCTTTATACTGTGTGCAATTGTAATGTTTTGATGTGATTGTGTATTTATTTCCTGAATATTGTAGCGTATGTTGATTTTTTTATATTTTTAATGAGAGACGACAACATGTAATTTCCAGTTTTGGATTTTAATAAAGTTTATCTATCTATCTATCTATATCTATCAGGTAGTGGTTGGCACGTACTGCTCGACACCCTGGGGACGAGGTTGCGGCGCACACCATTCCGATTTTACCGGTTTCTCGGATCACCCATCACCGGTACGGTTTCTCACCGTTGCGGTTAGACTGCAACGTTACCTGCACACATGGCCGATTCCGTCTTTTGAATCGGTCACATGATTATCAGTCACATGACGACAACCGTATATGACTTCATTCGTGAATCTGATTGGTTAACATAACTATTGCGTCCGGTGATATCGGATCCGGTGAAATCGGATGCGAAAAAAATCAACTTGAATTTTGATTTCAGCTGGTCGCCCGGTCAGATACGGTGAGATTGGTCCGAATTTTCTGCACACCCTTGTGCGGTGGCACGATGCTGATCCGATGAACTGGTGAAGCCTCAGTCACACATTCACGGTTTAAGCTACGAATATCCACGGTTTACCAAGAATCAATCGATCACGATGAACCGTCGAGATTCGTGGAGAAATCGACTTTCTAAGAATGCACTACGGTTTCAGGACGGATAGCCACGCCTGTCCTAAGGTTTTTCTACGAATACACCACGGTTTGTCAAGAAAATAGCAGATTGATGAAGAATACCGTTAAACGACGTTAAACGCCACGGTTGTCTGCGACTGGGCCACGGTTCTTCTACGCCATACTCGTAGTACAACCTAAGACTAGGTTTACACTATGTTCCCGACGGCCACGGCAATCACGTTTCTGGCTACCGTGGCCAAAACGGTATGGACGTGAGACAACGCCGGGGACGGGGTGGGCAAACGCGACAGTCCGTGATTGCCGTGGATGCCGGGCCAGATTTTTAAACTGTCAAAAAATTTGCCACGGCAGTCACAGTGCGGATGAGAAACCCAGTATAGTCAGGTGGCATATGGTCGGAATCGTGACCGACTGGTCCAAAGCACCAAACTTGGCAGATAGATTCTTATAGCCCTAGAGAAGATATTAAGAAGGGGTGACACCTGAAATTCTTTTGGGAAGGGTGCCTAATTTGCATAAATCGTTATTCCCTGCCGTGTAATATATTAACTCCCCTATTTTGGTATATTTTAATTTTTTTAATTTTTTGAAAAGTGTATTTTGGTGATTCTACTTGCATATTCTTACTTCAATAACATTTTGTAAAACATATAAGTGACTGAATAATTAGGAGGACATAGTAAAGAACCAAAATTGTTACTATTTTACCCTAAAGTTACGCGCATTTACCTTTTCCTCAGATATCATCAACTAGTCTCGCCAAACGTGGGTATTGATGAGCTTCAAATTCACAAAGTTACTTACTGGCATAGTTACCTTAACAAAAATAAGTGGGAAATCAAGTGAAAATTGATAACATCTTGATGTTTAGCCCAAAAGACCAAAAAAGGGGAGAAAATGTGGTGTCCGTAAATTGGGCTAGTACGGGAAGGGTAACGTGGGGACTTGAACAAGTTCAGCGAAATCCCCCTAAATAAGAGATTATTGTTGTTTACAATAATTTTGTCTACGCCAAAACGTTTTCTCAACAATAATTTTGGGAATTTCCTTGAACGTGTTCCAGTCTCCCATGTTAGGCAACCCTTCACCTACTTGTTAGTCTAATTTATGAACACCTCGTTTTTCCCAGTTTTTGTTTTCTGGGCTAAATATCACAATGTTATCATTGTTCACATGATTTTGCATAAGGTTTTAATAGGGTAACTGTACCAGTAAGCTACTTGGTGAATTTGAAGTTCATTAATGCTGATGTTTGGCAAGACTAATTGATGATATCTGGAGACAAGGTAAATGCGCGCAATTTTAGGGCATAATAGTAGCCATTTTGGATCGTTACTATGTCCTCAAAATTATTCAGTCACTTATATGCTTTGGAAAATGTTATTTAAGTAAAGATATGTAAGTAGAATCCCCAAAAAAACACTTTTCAAAAAAAATTAAAAAATGGAAATATACCCAAATATGGGAATAAATATATTACACGACAGGGATAAACGATTTATGCAAATTAGGCACCCTTCCCAAAAGAATTTCAGGTGTCACCCCTTCTAAATATCTTCTCTAGGTCTATAAGAATCTATCTGCCAAGTTTGGTGCTTCGGACTAGTCGGTCACGATCTTGACGAAAATTAGATCTAAGCCACCTGACTAGTAGGCCGTAGTAAAACGGGGTGAACGCATCAAAACGTGGCAGTACGTGATAGGCCGCAACAAAACTTGGAGACGGTCCGTACTGGGACGGGAAGCATGTGCATTCCCCGGCATCTTACAGGTCCTTTCAAGTTTTGTCAAGTTTTGTCACGTTCTGCCGCGTTTAGCGGGCGTTTTGTCACGGTTGCTGCGCGTTTTGTCGCGTTTTGCTTCGTTTTTCACGGCAAGCTAGGGTGTACGGTAGCCGTTTCGTCGCGTTCAATCACGGCGCGTCCAGATGTGTGACGGTTTACAGGTCCGGTGCGATGCGGCGCGTTGCGTTCTACTACGGTCTGATACGGCGAGCGCGGTCTGGGAGGGAGTATAAAAGCATACAATGATTACTATTGCTTGGGAGACCTTCTTTTCATACCGTGGGCACAAACTTGCTCCGAAGCGAAAAACGTGTCAGAGTTTGATTAGAACATGAGGACCGTGAGGGACCCCAAAGGGACCCTATCAGAACGTGACAGGCCGGGAGGAAACGTACTGGCATCCGTGGTAGACCGCGGGCCGAACCGTAGTGCGCCTTTGAGCCTCCGGGACTCAGCAGCCCCTTTTCCTCACGGCCCATGACGGATACTGTGATAGACCGTGAGAAAACTTAGCAGGACCTAACAAAACTTGACTACGGAGAAAAAAAATGCCAAAATCCCACGGCGCACTACGTTTCGGGTAAACGGGGCTGCCGCGCCTGACCGCCGGGAACATAGTGTAAACCTAATCTTAGCAGAACCCTAGCACATCCGGGCATATCCGTAGGACATTCGTAGCGAATTCGTAGAGATTTATACCACGAATGAGCTACGAATGAATCTCCAAGAATATGCACGAATAGACGAATAACACTGCGAATAAATACACTGTTGTCCTGCACGGATGTCCCACTGTTGCACTATGGATACATTTTCACGACGGTTCACCACGGAAGTTATGAACAGTTTAAAACTTCCGTAGCCCCTCATCGAATACCCAAGGAAGTGGCGGATAACCACGGATGTACTGAGGATGAATAAGGTACTCCAACGGTTTATCACGAATTTCAAACCGTGAAGATCCGTAGCTCCAAAACCGTGAATGTGTGACTTGGGCTTTAATTCGGAAAGGCGTGCACCGGGTTTATCTCTGCTATTCTGTGAAGTTCAGAAATCGCTATTATGCGGGGTCACCACGTGTGCATCAAACCATGGCGCATGGCATCAAATGGAATTTCAGCTAATGGGATTTAAAAAGTGCAAAGACCGAGGGTTGGTTCTACCCTCAATAAGATTGAACTTTATGAAGAAAAAACAAAAACAGACTGAGCCGTTGAACAAAAAGGAGCGCGAAAAGCCACTGCTTGATCTAGACTTGGTCCAATGAGACATGAACTACCTATAGAATACGGATTAACGTTTTGGGGCAATTTAAGCTTATTTGCATCCATTTTATAAGACTGTCAAACTTCTGTAACTTTGCGAGAGTCACTCTTCACCGTCGGGCACACTATTTAGGCCGCCATGTTTGTTTGTGTTATTTGCCTGGCTTTGAATTGATAGTCCAGTCCATATTACTTGGTCTGCAACCTAACGGTCTGTTGGCGTGTGGCTGTGGGTGCTGGTGTGGGTGTGGGTGTGTGTGTTATATACAGGCGTGATGCTCGTTGTGGGAGGCATCGTCTACATCCTGAAGACATGCAAAGACCGCCCTCTATCGAAGACAAAACGGGGAGACGTTGACAGGAAGCAACTTGCCGAGGAATTCATGGGAGAACAGCGAGACTGATTGGGGCGCACACATGCAATGGGGGCCTTGCATGCATGCGCTTATAGTTCTTTGTTTAAACATAAGAGAAACTGATGCCATTTGAAAGCAATTGGCTATGGGTGCAGGCCAGTAAATCGACCCGAAATTACCTACGCCGGCCAAATCACGATTTGCATGCCCTAAAATTCTTCAGTATTAAAGCATTTTGAAGGCCGTGAACTAGATGATTTGTAGAAAAGAAGGTTGGGGGCCGTGCAGAGGATTGCGAGCTCGTATTTCTGTGAAATGTGGATGATGATTAGGCCCTAAAATGGCTTTATTTTGCAATCGGGCGAAGGCGTCCATTTTCAAAATGGCGATGGGCTTCAGGATTACTTTTAGGGGTGATCATCTTTGGATGGAATTTTCTCCCAAAAGTCATTGATTAACCCCCAGAATATGAACAGAAAATGAAAGATAATGAAATAAGCTTTAATGTGATGTACGTCTTGAACACCTCAGAGAGTTGTGAGTATTTTTCCTGAATTTCTGAAGTGGGGGCATTTATCATTGGGGTCTATGGAAATTTATTTACTGGTTTGCAACCCTATAGGTCGCTTGTGCTGCATCCATTCTGAGGTGTGTGCTTTTGCTTAACAGGGTTACGCCCGGGCAGACCTTTTGTGCGCTCATTGTTAATGAATTAACATAACAAAACACACCTCAAATATGGGTGTTGAATGCAATCGGTCTGTTGATGAGTTGCGACAACCGGCCATGTTTTGCCAAACGGTGTGCGGCGATCTCAGTGTATGCGATTAGGGGTTCAGATTTGTAAATAGGCCCAGAATTGCCTATATGCCGGCCGAATCACGATTTATACGCCCACAAATTAGAGGCCCATGAATTTGAGGATTTGTAAAAAAAATACTTGAAAAAAAGAAAGGATGGGTAGAAGCCATGCACATTAGGGGTGCAGACTTATAATAGACCCAGAAGTGCCTACCCCAGCCAAATGACGATTTGTGTGTCCTCCATTACTTTGCTATTCAAGCATTTTCATCAATTTGAATGTTGGGTGGATGCCATACACTAGCGCGAGCTCGTATTTCTCTGAAATTCAGATGAAATTGGGCCCTAAGATTACTCTTTTTGCAATAGAGTGCAGGCATCCCTTTTCAAAATGGCGAGGAGCCACCGTGGACTACTTTTAGGGGCAACCATCTGATTGGATGGCATTTTCTCCCAAAAGTAATAAGGTTACCACCAAAAAAAAAAATGAAAAGAATATGAAAGATGATGAAATAAGTTATAGGTTGAACCTTGAAGTGTTGCGAGTACATATATTTCAAATATTATTACTTATATCTATGAGAGTCGATTTTCAGGTCTGCATCCTATGATCTAAGTACAGTACATAGACTTAAGGCAAGTGAGGGCATTGCGTGTAGAAACCATCAAAGTTTCAATCCGAAGTAGAATTTGTAGAGGGCGCCCTCTTTTCACGACGGCAAACGCGATCACGTCAGTCTTCATTGTTGATCTGCTTTGCCTTATATACTTTTATGCAAAAACGTGGTAATAAAACTACCATTAAAACAAACATGTTTTTATGCGTCGTTGGGTGCTGCAAATATGCTGCTACATTTTGAGTGCGGACTCAAAATATACGTATTTAAGTGTGTAATTTTAGCCGAAGGGGGCGCTGTTCCAAATGTTGGACGGCAGGCATCTCGATTGCTGATGACAATGCATGTATTACCTTGATATAAATGTCTGGATATTTGTAAGCTTTAATCTTTAAGATATTATAGTGTCTGTTTTTTTTCACAGTGTCAGTCGTCGTTAAAAGAATTGCAGACTGATTAAGCCTTGAATATTTATCTCGGTTATTAGATCGTAATTGTTACTCTCGGAATCCCAAAGAGTTACAATTCACTCCATTCAAGTGAAGATTCACTCCTACAGTCGGAAAGTAGGGACTAGACGTTTTAGAGTGAAATTCCTTCAATGGAAAAAATCGAGTTTTCACTCAAACTTCGACTGAAGTGGTGCTTTTTCAGACTACTTGAATTGAAAATGAGAGTGATTTTCACTCTAAAACGTCTAGTCCCTAATTTCACTCTTTAGAATTTAGAGAGTAATTTTTTGATGTGATTTACTTTTGTAGTTTTATTTAATTGGGGAAGACCCGTTTCGTGGGCTATTTGGAGATTGTTTTCCCAGTGTTTATGATATACTGTACCAATCATGAGACACTTTGACGTTATTAGAAGAGAAAACAAACTTTGGCGTGCTGCTAGTGATTTTACTACTTATGAAGAAATTACAAATAATTATATTTTTACATACTGAGCTGATGGCCCACACTGACATGGGCAATCATGTAAAACAACCACCACTTTTGAGTTTTTGTTTTAATTGTTCCAATAAAACTTTTAAAAGGGAGTATATGACCTGACTACTCAATTTTTGTAGCAGGTTGTGACAACAGAATTAGCCTATTGCATCATAACAGCGAATCCGAATTAAGGCACTCTATAGAAGACGGTATGTTCACATTAGGTTATAGAAATTACTGGCGATTTTGCAAATGTAAAACAAAATAGGTGTGCTCGGTCATTATTATGGAAGATGTTGCATACATTAATATTAGCAAAGAGACCACAATTTTGATGTAGGACGGTGCGAAAACACATTCGAAACTGCACAACTAGATGTACACTTTATTGTGTTTTGTTCTTGTGGACGTGGTACATCGAAAGCATATCACGCACCAGTAATAGCGCCATCTTTCGGCAGTAGTGAATAATGGTATTTTTGAATGGGTTTGCCCTTTTGATTTCTTCGTCCATTTTATTTCACGTCACATCAACATGATAAAATCAACACAACCCGAGTCCACGAATGGATGCGTGTTTCATTTGGACCACCCCGCCGTTTCATAAATCCAGTTACAGTATACCTAGTGCGGCAGATAGGTGATTATTGTGTCTTTCATGATAATATGGAATTTGGCACACCGTCAGAGTATGTCATGAGAAAGATATTTGGCTATAAGGCCATGGCAGATTTGTCCTTTGAAAAAATATAGGTATAGAATGACAATTAATGGCAGCCATTTTGAAAACTTTGATAATCATTGCTTGTTATTCTACCTACATTTTTCCAAAGGACAAATCTGCGATGGCCTATATTTCATAAGACATACTTCTGACCGTGTGCCAAATGTCATGCTTGTACCGTCATAGGCACAATTTCCCCCAACATTTCCCTGATATATAATTGCCTACGGGAGGAATTGTTTGTCCATCCGATTGACAGTCGGCTGGGGGGGGGGAGTCAGGGTAGACTAACTGGCAATTATGCTTTGAAGTCTGTATTCCCCCGTATTTTTTGTCCCCCTAATTAGTAGGAACTGCCTGCTTACGCTGTGAGACTTGGTCCCAGCCTTGACCTTCAGAATGTAGTCTTGGTTCCCGGACGTCCTTAGGCCGGTGGCCAATTTTTTTGGAGGAATTTTCTTAAAATGGAAATAAAGTCCGAATTTCATAACGTTCAAATTCACTTTTTTTATTACTAATTTTATAATTTTTCCTCATTTTTTTTTATTTTATAAAAGTTAAATCTAAAACACCATAGCGTACACCCATACGTGGATGTCGTTTGGGAAAAAAAAAAATTGCAGCCCGGTGCGATGTTTGCGCGCATAGCATGGGTTATTGAACTAAACCTTTTGCAGCGACTCACCGTAGAGGGCGCTCTCGACACACACACCCACACACCCACACGTTCGTTTTACATACCTAGTGTAGACATTCTTGTGTTTTCGTGTAGTTAAGAATGAACAGTGAAAAAGACTCGTTTTTCTCAAACTGTGAAAACTCTTTCAACCAAAGTTTTTTCTATGATTCTCTTAAGTGTTTCTCATCATTTTGCCACAAATAAACCTAACCCCAAAATGCCTCTAAACCTGTTTTCCAGAGAGGGGGAAACACTGTGTGGATGTGGGCAAGTCCACACAACGTCGCTCCTACCTGGTTTACGTGGATCTCTTTTGTTCAGAATTCCACGCAGTGAATGTAATGCTTTTCCACCCGCATATCCACCCACACGCCAGCAGGTCGTTATAGTTGCAGACCAAGAAATATGGACTGGCAATAGGCCTATAGACCTTTCTCAGTGTACGCTTGAAAATCACAGCGGTAATGATAACGCAAACAAGCATGGCGGCCTAAATAGTGTGCCACGGTAAATGAGTGACTCGCGCAAAGTTACAGAAGTTTGACAGTCTTATAAAATGGATGCAAAGCTTAAATTCCCCCAAAACGTTAATCCGTATTCTATAGGTATAGTTCATGTCTCATTGGACCAAGTCTAGCCTGCAGTGGCTCTTTGCGCTTTTTGTTCAACGGCTCAATCTGGGTTATTTTTTAATTTCAGAAAGTTCAATCCTATCAAGGGTAGAACCGACCCTCCGTCTTTGTACTTTTTAAATCCCAACATAGCTGAAATTCCATTTGAGGTCATGCGCCATGGTTTGATGCACTCGTGGTGACTCCGCATTTAGCGATTTCTGAACTTCACAGAATAGCAGGAATAAACCCGTCGCACACCGGCGAATTCAAGTCACACATTCACGGTTTCCCTATCCAGGGCTTACTATATTTGCGAGGTTGGAAATAAAGTAAGCACTGGGGACGAAGTTGTGTGAGCCGGGCTTTACCAGCCTTGAGGTTGCGAACGCGAAAGCATGCTTTTGGCAAGCAAAGCTAATCCGATTACGTACCTAGACCCCGTAACAGAGCGGAGAAATTAATGGAACCCCCCCCCCCCCAAAAAAAAAAAAGAAACCATGGCATTTTGAACGTTGTGTTTCTCAGAAAATTTGCACAGTATGACTGAAATGTTAAATTACAACGGAAGGAATTCTAAGCTTCATGTCAGTGAAAAAAAAAATCGCCGTCATCGATGCCGAAACGTCAATACTGGTTACTGGTAAAGCTGACCTTTAGATCTGGAAGAAACCGTTCGAAAACTTCTCCAAATCTCCAAACCTATGTAGGCCCCCTTTTTATATCAATTTCTGGGAATTTCTCCAAGTTGTTATTTCACGAGTACAAAAGTAGTTGAACACTTATATCATCTAAGTATATTCCGAATTTCAGCCTAATCTTTCAGCTTACTCCTCTTAAACCCCCTCCCCGGCTTGGCTACGCCTATCCATGGTATCTCACGCTAATACACAAAACCCAATTCTTAGGCCACGTAGCCATGCGCGTCGGGAAAATTGAACAGTATTTTTCAATGTAAGATGATGTCTCAAAACCGCCAAACTCACTGGTTTGACTGGAATCCTGCTGCTGCACAATTTCCACGTGTTTTTAGATGGGGTTACGAGTATGAGCTTTATGTGGCCTCTCTGGGCTCCGATTACTTTGCACTAAATTTAATCGGGCACCATTTGCAGACGGTGTTGCAATTTTTTGTGCGTCTGGAAGCCAGACTGACGGAGCGATGGTTGAGTATCTGGAACCTGTAAACGCTTTATAATTAGCTCAATATACTTCTCAAGCCTTATGGCTTTACTGAGGTCACCTCAAGCTGCACTCCGAAAGGAGTTTTAATTAAGGGGATCAAAGCGTCATCTGCAACATAAGCGTCATCTGCAACATAAGTTAGGTTAAAAAAAAAAAAAGCGCGTCGCCGCACCACTTTTTGGGCAACCACCATACCAGAAATCAGAGACCTTTTTTGGGCCTTGAACCAGAAATCATGCCAAATGTGGCCTTGCCTGGGGCCTCCTTTGTGGCAAAATCTCAACAGTAGTCACCAAAGCGGTAAATGGTAAATAAAGCCGAGTACAAGTGAAGATACTCCCGTCACGGAGGTTCACAAGCGTCACTGTGCAGCTTCGAGTACGGGTCATACTAATCACCGTCAACGCACACACTGTTACCGTCAACACACCGGAAACACCCTCAAAACACATTTTAAATTGACAAAAGAAGCATAAGGCCTTTTCACACTATCTCCGTTTCGAACCGTGTTGAAACCTACCCGGATCCAACCCGGTTCAGCCCGAGTAATTTTCGACACGGATCGGAGAGACGCGACGTTCACACTGTCCTTTACGGGAACGGCCGCTACGTGAACCGTGTAACGTTCAATCCGGCTACGGTCCCTGTGAATTCACACTACAAATTCTCGACACGGATCGCATTCGGCACAGGGCGCTGCGATGATTTTCTCAATCCCATAATGCATTGCGACGCACGCGGCTGCTGCCCGCACGAGGCTTACAGACAGGCCGGTGTGTAGCGTGAATTTACTACTCTGTGAAATACGGACTCATTGGTAGTATTGCGCATGCCTATTAGGAGAAGGACCTGTCACGTGAAAGGGTTTGACCAATAATAAGAGAGTAAACGAATCCGATTTGGGAGTCCGATTTTTGTACGACACAAGCGCAGCTGTGTGCAATAATTTCCAAAATGGCTCCGGTCATTTCGTTAGACGATTCGTTCTATTTAACATTAGAAATGTACATTTTTGGCAGAGTTGTAACGAGTCACTGATTTTTGTGACTCGAGTCGAGTCGAGTCATTTTAAAGAAGTGACTCGAGTCGAGTCGAGTCATTAGGTCAACAAGGTCGAGTCGAGTCGAGTCGAGTCACAGAGTGTGGTCGAGTCGAGTCGAGTCGAGTCAAGTATTTAGCTCGAGTCAATTCGAGTCACAAATATTTGAACACTATAAATTACAATAAAAAGCAACAAACACAAGAGAGAAATACAAGGCACCTGTCTATTACGAAAATCAAAAGACATAAAGTATGCTGTATGGTACCCAACCAACAGTTTCCATTGCTAGCTCACGTCACAGATAAGAAGATGTGAAACTTCGGACTTATAACTGGTTTGGCTTCGGGTCTAGATTTTGTTGTTCGCTGATCGCTGACAACGTCAAAACCTAATTGCATTATACAAAACTGTTTCTGATTATTTAAAGGTGGGCCCGTCCGTATCCATTTGTTTTGTGAAATCGGGACATAAATTTAGCCAGCGTTCCACCAAGAACTTCAAAATCGCCCGAAACCAATGATGAAACCACGGATTGAGAAATACGTTTTAAGTCTGGTTCCGGGTTTAGCATTACATGCTATAGAACCACAAGGTGGGAGTCCGCGACACGGTGTATGTTTGTTGTATCATTATGGAGGAAGGAAAACAGACGGCCGCTGTATATGAACGTACATTATTCGCGAACATTAACGTGACGTGAACAAAAACTGGCAACGCGAACGGCGCGGCGTAAGTCATTGCAAATATTTTTCTCAAATAAGTTTTGCTTTTATTTTTTGGGACTCGAGTCTTATTAGCCTTCCTCGAGTCGAGTCGAGTCATTCTGATGAGGGACTCGAGTCGAGTCGAGTCATTTGCTCGCAGTGACTCGAGTCGAGTCGAGTCATTTACCCGTCGGGACTCGAGTCGAGTCGAGTCGCCAAAAAAAGTGACTCGAGTCGGACTCGAGTCGAGTCATTGACTCGAGTCATTACAACTCTGATTTTTGGGGTACATTTTGCGGACCTAATACAAGCCCAGACTAGGTAAAGGATGCTCCATACACCGATACATTATTGGATGATAATTAGGGAGCAATTGTTTCGTGATCGGTGTTGTGACGGCGATAGTGGTGGAGGGAAATATTATGCACGGCGTGTCAGATTTTCGGTAAAATGTCGGCCTCAACTCAACACGGATCGGCCGTCAGTGACTCAACCCGGGGCGGTTCACACTATCATTTTCGACACGGTTCACGCCGAAAAATGCAATTTCGATCCGGGTTGAGATTTTCAACCCTGGTCCCTCCCAGGGTTGATTTCGATCCGGCTAGAGCACGCTA
This sequence comes from Patiria pectinifera, assembly GCA_029964075.1. Taxonomy (NCBI): domain Eukaryota; kingdom Metazoa; phylum Echinodermata; class Asteroidea; order Valvatida; family Asterinidae; genus Patiria; species Patiria pectinifera. The sequence continues at coordinate 16,457,661 of CM057142.1, read as the reverse complement.
CCCGGGTCGGAACCGGGTTGAAATTTTAGAAGTGGGAAAAGGGTTGAAAAAAATCTCGGGGTTGGAACCGGTTCCAACCCGGAGATTTTGGACAGTGTGAAAAGGCCTATAGAATTGCAATGCATGAGCTAAAATAGAATTTCGATCGGTTTTGCGTTTCATTTTAATATGAAAATGGATTTCTCTTCAAGCGAAAAAAACCCAGTAATGATCTCTAAAGAGCACGGTGGTTGGCCGCTTCTTGCCTTCCCAAGGAGCCCGGACTGTGCCATTTTTAAAGTATGGGTGTGCAGGTAATTGTGGCAAAGGTGCATGCTGGTTTCACACAACGGCCGCCCTATGTTTGTTTATTGTATAATAATATCACCCCTTAAGCATAATGGTCCGCGCTGCCCGCTGAGGCAACATGGCTGCCTATTTGGGAGCTGCACATGATGCAAATTTTCAAAAAATATGAAATTTTCAGACTTGTAACCTCCCGATCATTCCCAAACATGTTGCAGTACCGCATTTGTCAATTAAGAATGTGTTTTAGAGGAGTTGAAGGTGTGTCAATGGTGTGTTGACGCCTTGACGGTGTGTTGACGGTATTTGTATTCGTATTGACGCGTGTTGACGGTAATTAGTATGACCGTTGCGGTCGGTACGGGTGGCAGTTGCGTGATTAGAAAGTTTTCTTTACCCACATCATATCATTAAGTTGGAAAGTAAAATGGCGTTCCGCTGTGGTCCTCTGGTGCTGGTTGGGCTGTGTCTGCTGTATTTGAAGGGCGACGTAGGTGTATCGAGTGCAGTGTCACAAGGTGAGGCTGTCATTGTTTTACCCCGTACACCAACAGAGTCATGGTATGTGAATATCACTAGGAGAGTCTCCCGAAGATTTGGAAAGATTTCCATAATTATCTGGCCATCACTAATATTCCCCTTCAGTGACCTATCAGCCATCAGAAAGTGATAATATGTCATAAAAAGTCAAATTTAGCAGGGAAAACATTGAAGTATAGGTTTTCCCGCTCAAGTTTATTATTTTATCACTCGAATAAATTTCCTTCCATTCAATTTAAGAGCTTTTGGCCACAGCAGGCTGCTCAGCGATTTCAATTGAACGATCTGCAGATGTAGGTTTCAATCTTTTGCATTCAAAAGTCTAGACACGGCCACTAGCCGAATTCACTGTTTTTGTATTCCAATGAATCCTCTTATGACGTTTTTTTTATGAATCCGTCATTCAATTTCGACTGCGCGGTGGCATGACTAAAATACATGCAGTCTCCACAAATTCAATTTCATTTCGTAAGATTCATTTTTACATAATTTAAACTCAATTTAATTGACAGGGTTTATTCGTTTTCTTTGCCTTTTGTTCTTAATCACTTATTGCACACACTTTTACTTCAATGTGGCTACCCACACTATCTCCATATCTTTATGTTATGCTCGTTTTACTCTGTTGCTTTTTACCCTTACGGTTAAACTGATTTTTCACTTTCTTCTTCTTCTTCGTCTGTCTTATTGTACAGCTTTTCTTTAAGATGTTTGTTTTGATATTTCCACTGACCATTCACTATTTTCAAATATTTAGGCATATAAATCTTTGTGTATGGTTGCTGTATTAATTGTTTTTTTTTTATTCCTTTACTCTTTTCTTTCATCGTTATGTAGGGGGGGGAGGAGATTCCGGGTCTATTTTGCTTTTGTATCCTTATCCGTTTGTATCCTTATCCTTCTATCTCCTTTCGGGAATGTTTTTTTTCTCTAAACTCTACTACCACATCAACCTTAAACGTGTTTCTGACTGAAATAGACAATAGAAACCATAGAAATCGTGTGATCAAAACGACACCATGAATTTCAATGTAAAAATTTCCAATTTGAATATGTAGTCCTGAAAACGAATGCTGGAAATGCTGCTTTCGCAAGACAGCCGCGAATTCGAATGACAAGTTTGCATTTTAATACGCGTTTTATTTCGAATGTATATTGTAATCATTTGGATGACAAAAAGGCTTAACCGAATTACGAAAGTCAAGATGTGAATGACTAATCCGACAGTTGAGGTGGCGTCGCGGCAAAATGAGTGCACTTATTATCAAATTGAATGGAAAGATGTTTAAAGTGAGCGGGAAAACCTATATTAACTGAGAAAACACAGGAATGTTCAGACCAGCCTCATAGGGTTTGTGCACAGGGTGCCAAGTGATGGTCAGATATGGGAATCTGTCCCAATCCTGTGTAACTTCATTGTGTAATTTGTATTGCCTTGTACAGCGCTGTGTTACTTGAAAGGCGCTTTATATATGCCCATAAATTGTTGTATTGTGAATGGTTTTCGTCGTGACGCACTAATTTTATAAATGGGACTTCCCCCCACTGGTGAAATGTTCAAATTCACTGGTACCCACTGCCCTATTCATTTCAAAGTTGCTGGTAACCGTTCACGCCACAAATGTTTTTGAAGGAAATTTTATCACAAAAATTTAGATCACACGGATCAGTGCTCTTAGTACGGCAGTGCGTTGGAAAGAAATGTTTGAAGGTATATGCATGCGTACTCGTGACGTCAACCTGTAGGCCTACTAATTGCTTTGAGGTTTATAGGAAATAAACTTGAAAACACATCACCTTTATTTCCCATTAAACTTCATTTTCAGTCTTATATAGCTATTTTGGAAGGTGTTTGGTGCCCTCTTGGTTTTTAAGTTAATACAAATTTCGATATTCAAAACTGTGAAGTATAGTAGTTCGAGGCATGAAAGTCAGTATTGGGCTGCTTCAGCACCAAAAGTCACAATATTTGTTTTTAATTTTTTTGTCGCAGCAGCAGAAACAGCAGCAGCAGCACCACCACTAGCAGCAGCATCATGCAGTACAAAGCAGAATTAGCCTAGAGTAAAAAAGTTTGGAACATAGTTTTTGAAAAACCGAATGTATTTTTTGCAAACCTAACAAAGTTATGTTTTTACGATTTCGAATGCATTTCAAAACCGAATGAATTGTACAAAGGGCCTCGGCTTGATTGATTGATTAATTTTTACGATTCGAATGCATTTCAAAACGGAAATAAATTTTATATTTACGAGTGGTTGCTTCGCGTTCTGCCTGCATTCCTAGAACTTTAGTCACCACCAAAAATCCACAATTCCTTTCAATTTTAGGATGGCTGTCCCTCCCTAGAGTAAAAAAGTTTTGGACATTTTGCTCATCGCAAAACTATTTTGGATCTAGATGCTCTGTAGTGCAATCTGAGGCATTTCCTGGCCACTTTCCCCTGACTTTTTGAATGAAATGTATTCGTGTTTTAGTGGGTTGGTCTTCAAAGTTGATAAATTACATCACAAGCATCACATCAGAACTGTAGCTTGTCTCTCTTTCTAGATTTGTGCTCTTTAGCTTGATCCATGATTGTGTTTACAGGGAAAGGGCGTAATTATACATGTCGCCATGCACTACAAGTTAGTTAAGTTAAATGGAATTTAACCATGAATTTTAGTTTTCCTCAGACTTGTACTTGTGTTTTCTTAAAAAGATATTCATGATTATTGAAGTCTGATAAGTACTTGTGTTTTCTTAAAAAGAAGTGGTTTTCTAGCTGAGAAAATAGCAAGGAAGAACCGGTTTTGTGCAAGCAAAATAAAAAACGGACAGATAGATAGTGGTTCAACTTTGAAAATGTCGTGGTTTAACTTTTCAAACATCGTGGTTCAACTTTTCAAACGTCGTATGCCTACTTTATCTTTCAAAACGTCGTGATTCAACTTTTCAAACGGCGTGGTTCAACTTTTCAAACGGCGTGGTTCGACTATGTGTCAAGCCAACTCGTTCCCTGGCCGACTCGCCCCTAAACTCGCCCTCTAGCCGACCCGCTCCCTAGCCGTCTCACCCTTTGGATAATTATTATATTGAATGGCGCACTGAGTGCCTCATCAAGTTTGTGCACTTTGAGTTACTAGATATTTTAAGTCTATCATTTTTGTACATTCATGAATTTTTTTTGGTGACAGGTTGATATGAATTATTCTCGGTGTATTTTATGCAAAAAAACCTTTTGTTTGATCATGTTCTTTCTCTATGGTACGATTAATGTGTTTTTCTGTGTTACTTGTGACTTTTGTGTCTGATATTTAACTCGTTATTAACTGATATGAATCAAATATAACTTTTCAAGTTGGAAATAGCACGTCGTGTCTTTTAAAGCCGCTCCCTCGTACACAAGGTAAACCAACAGTTCAAGGCCCACGGATCCTACACAAGGATTAACGACTCAGCCAAACTCCTGGTTAGACGCGTCAAATTTGCAGTGCTCGATCTGGTGTCGAATTCTGTCAAGTCAACTAATTATATTTTTTTGAATATTCATGATTATTGAAGTCTGATAAGTGATAACTACATAACCATTTTAACGCCGAGCACAATATCTTTAGCTTTAAAACGAACTATGAAATGTCGCATTTGTTAGTGGATCAGGACCACTTCTCTCTCAAACTTTTTGATGAAAGCCTAATTAAAAACTTGATTTGAGTAAACGGTGTTCTCTTCGAAAAAGGTGTCCCATTTGACGTTTATTTCCCGGGTAAATACTTCATCTATGACGACAAAAACTGCACAATACCATCTGTTGTATCCTGCAGTGTTTATTTTTTTAAACAATTTTGGAACAAGTATATCTTACATAGGGAGTGGTAGTGGTTTTGCTAAAGTTGTATGAATATTTGCGTTTTAAATGTCTTGCGAAAAACCGACAAAATGGCTCACCTTGAATATTCGCGATTAACATGCCAACGGGTGTAGGCTCGTTATCACCCGTCCAACCAATTAAGGTCCTTTCAGTGCATTTTACGGAAGCGTATTTAGGACATGACCGAAAATATTTTTTAGGCCCACTACTTCGCCCGGGCGGATTACTATTTCACCAAGGCGGATTACTATTTCGCCCGGGCGGATTAGTATTTCGCCCGGGCGGATTGGTATTTCGCCCAGGCGGATTACTATTCCGCCCGTGCGGATTACTATTCCGCCCGGGCGGATTACTAATTCGCCCGGGCAGACTACTAATTCGCCAGGGCAGATTACTAATTCTCCCGGCCGGGCAGACTACTAATTCGTTCGGGCAAATTAGTAATCCGCCCAGGCGAAATAGTAATCTGCCCAGGCGAAATGGTAGTCTATAGCTTGTAAAAGTCGGAGTGTTAAAAATTTATTTTTCGTTCATTGATTTCTTAAGAAAATCACCCTCGGAAAAGGCCTTTGTAAAATTGTTGCTAGCATTTCAATTTATGGAAAATTTAAACAAGCATGTCGTGAGACAGAAATTTCGTGCCAAAAACTGACCTCTCACTTCCGAAAATGACAATGTATCAATCAATCGGAATTTCAATATTTGAGTTGTATTTTTCATCGAGTGTTAAGCTGACGAGCGCAAATAAAAAAAGGCCTACTTATAAGTTAGAACTACCTATAATCTGGCGCTGATATGCATGCTTGGTATACCGTAGCTTGCATGCTTGCTCCTCGGGTTGCAGGCCAGTAAATCGGTCCGAAATCGCCTACGCCGTATCACGATTTGCATGCCCTCAAATTCCTCGCTATTTGAGCATATTGTGGGCCGTGAACTTGAGTCTTTGTAAATACGTAAAACATATGAGTGAAAGTCGTGCACATGCTGCAGGACTGTGAGCTTGTAGTTCTGTGCAATTTGGATGCAATTTGAGCCCTAAAAGCGCTTTATTTTGTAATGGAGTGTATGCGTCGTTTTTCAAAATGGCGATGGGCTTCAGGACCATTTTAAGGGGTGATCATCTTCGGATGGAAATTTCTCCTAAAAGTCATCAGTTAAGCCCGGTTCATACTTCATGCGAATGCGAATGCGAAGCAAATTTGACGTCATGAAACATTCGCTGCGAAATTCGCCCGAGTTGAAATGTGTTCAACTTTTGCGAATTCGTAGCGCGAATACTTGCCTTGACGTCACAGATTCGCGCTCGCTTTCGCTTTCGCATGAAGTATGAACCGGGCTTACCCCCCCCCCCCCCCAAAAAAAAAATTGGAAAAGAAAATGAAAGATGATGAAATTAGCTTTAATTTGATGTTTGTCTGGAATACCTTGGAGAGTTGTGAGTATTTTTCCTGAATTTTTGAAGTGGGTGCATTTATCATTGGGGTCTATGGCAGTATATTTACTGGTCTGCAACCCTCGGCTGGCTGAGTAGTCTGGCTCCCAGGCCTGGCAATTATTCCCGACGCTCACCTCTAAAGTTTAGGTCAGGCAGAAACTGCGGCTAAAATATACATGACGACATTGACGGCCCTTCCGAATTCGCTTTATCGCTTATAGCTTTTAATGTTCCGATCAAATTTTTTAATAAATCACTTGTTTCATATGCCATACAGTTTGATATTTCTGTAAGAAAACATTGACTAATGTTTACCTGGAATCCTCAAATTTAGGCACCCGAATAGCGCAGGCGGAGCCGGATGAAGACCACGCCGAGTTTTGGAAAATCCCCGGCCGGTAACGGTCGTCAAATTCAAAATAGTGCATGACGCAGCTAAAAGTTCGCCCCTCGTATACGGATCCGAGTGCACACTAAGCCTTGATGCACAAAATCGTCGTTGATTTTTAAGTTTTGTAAATGCAAACAAAATTCATTCATTATCAACTCATTTTAAAAGTATTTTATAAGCAACTAGGCAAATACCCGGGAGCTATCCGATTGTCGACGAAATGAATTCGGCAAACTTCGGACATTTTCGGAAAAAGGAGGCATTCCTCCCGTTTTAGTCACGTGACGTATGTATATATTTTGTAGGATACTAGCGGCTGCCAGACTTATAGGCCTTTCTTTTGTTTGTAAACATTGGCGCCATTTTGTATGGGCTGCCGTAAGCGCATAAATTGAAGCCGTGGTTTGCAACATATTTTTTCAAACAAAAGTCCTCATAACGCCATCAATACATAGTAAAAAGACATATGTAGGAATTATTTTGTAGCTTTGTTGAAAATGTTGTATTTTCAAGTATCAAATATTATTTTGGTGATCTGTAATAACTCTTCTTCATTTTTGCAGTGTTGGACCTTTCATAGTTTTGCAGGCCGTGGTTGGCAAAAATGCAGTTTGCCAACCAAGAACAGAAAGGTCTTATTATAGATTCACCAAAAAAGCTTGCACGCTTGCTTGATATGCACGCTTTGTTGCTTGCTTGTTTGCGCGCTGGGTTTGTTTGGCTGTTATCCTACTGCGCGTATATCACTTTTTGTTCAAAGAATGTGTGCGTGCCAGTAGTAGTGTTGTTTACTTAAACCGAACAATTTTGCTTTTAGGGGCTCATATCATGCCTGGCTTGGTACTAAAAAAAAATTTTACAGAGAAAAATTACAATGGTCTCCATTCTTCTTTGTCTCCATTCTTCATTGGCTTGCCATTGTGTGGTCTGGGACTCGGGGTCTTTTTTTCACTGTGGCGAGGGGTATTTTTTTCCCGGCGACTTGAATAAAGGCACTAGAGCCTGAAAGTTCACCCCTACAGTGGCGCACTTACGGACCCATTGAATAGGAAAATGAAAGTGCAATTATTTTTGGTACACTGATTTATTAAGAAAATCACCCTCGAAAAAAGGTCTTTGTACAATTGTTACGAGCATTATTTATGGAATCTGAAAAATCGCATGACGTGAAAGAGAAATATCCTGCCCAAACCGACCTCTCACTTCCTAAATTCTTTTTGTCACATACACCATTGATAATTGATTGATCAGCACCCTCTGTTTTTACTGTACATGTACTCCTACATATAAACCTCGTATGATGAAGCCCCTCTTCAGTGCATCTGATGAAGTAGTTGTAGCTACCAAACCTTATGCACACTTTCACTCTTGTTAGTCACTAAAAGTGCTACCTTACTTTTATATGTACACGTATTTGAGTTAGCCTGACCTACACGCGCGGCGCCCACCACTTTTAGGTCCGAAAATCTAAACTATCTTTGGACAAGTGGAACTCCGTGTACTCGTACAACGAAGAAAATTTATGACGCTCATTGGGTACAAACTGAAAGTTGAATAGGAGACTAAAATGTCTTTGTGATAAACAATTTTTTGGGAAACAATTTATCTAACGTTCGCCAGTGTCCCTAATTCCGTGGTATGTTGTGTTCTAGCGGTGGTTCAGGGGCTGTGTCTGCTTATTTGAAGGGCAGCGTACGCATCCACTGCAGCGGGTGCATACCTACAGTATGTTCTCCAATACATGCATGTACCTATGTTCCCCAAGTGATTTTGAGGGTAAGCGTTGCGGGAAATGTAGGGATTTTTGTAGCTTTTTGAAGAATGAAAGTTGTCTGGTTTATGCAAGCCGCCATATTGTTTGTGCGTTAATCAAATGGAAGCCTGAGGCCAGCGAAGCGTGATGTTATGTACATGTATGATGTAGTGTGCATCGCACTGTACTACTGTGCTTATATTTGTGTGTGGGAGTTCAATATGACACGTAATACATGTACATGTACTACTTTCGACGTGCCTGAGGCTTTTTGTTTGTAGAGATGTGTTAGGGATCTCAGACGTTCTCTTAATTTTAAATGTAGGTCATTTGTTTCTGAAACAAATCTATTATGAGGACCATATGATCAATTAGTGCAAGTCCTAAAATATAGAAGAGGTAAGCTCTTTTCTGAGAGAACGTAATTCAACAACAACAAAAATCATCAAATAAGTAGGCCGTAAGATAATACGTGTACAATGAACTTGGCTGCGCGATGCCGAAACTGATTTTTTTGCATTTCCGATATGTGTGCGTATGTATGTACGTGTGAAGTCCTACGGATACGTGCATTTTTTACCGTTTGCCGAACCTCTCTATTATGTAGGCATTAGCACACGTGCCCATTTGCACCTTTTAAGTTTTAGGTAGTTAACTGTTGTGTTTATTTTACAACTTTTTGGGACACACCATGGAGGTAACAATTAAACACAAAAACAAAATCTATTTACACTTGGATATATTTATTGGTGGAACATCGTCATTGGCGCGCCAACCCAAAAGCGTTTGTACAATCCCCCTTAACGAGGGCCCCATGCAACCCATCCGCCTGGGATGATCGCTACAAAGCAAAGGCTGTGAGAAGATTGACGACTCGGGCTGAAAAAAAAAACCCATTTACTCAACGACACGGGTGCATTTGACTCGCTTTTCAGACTTTTTGTCATCTCACACAATGTAGTTACTACAGCGGTCAAACGTACGAGTTTTCTCTATGGTACGAGTGACCTTGATAGCGCTATGCATGCCATACCACTGAGGAAATTATCAGAAGAGGCCCATATTTTTACGAGAGCTACTTTGCGGGCCGGGGTATTAGGCCAACAAAAAAAAATAAGTCGGTCTCTGGTCAGCGCGCGCGTCGATTTTAATCATGCGCGTCAATCTTTTTTTCCAAAATGTTCCGCGGTAGCTCCAACAGCGCCCTCTATTGCCGCACCTCCTCAATTTTTTTTTACCAAAGAGCACCAAGGAATGGGAAATTGCACCAAGGCAAATGATCGAAAGCACCAAGGCAAATTATGGAGGGCACCAATGAACATGGGGACACCAAAAAACAAAACAAAATAGTACCCCACCTTGTCTGTACAATCCAAGCTTGAAAAAAGAAAAAAGAAAAAAAAAGAAACCGCGTCGCCGCGTCAATTCCGGAACTTTGGTCTGACCAGAGACCGAATATTTTTTTGGCCTTACTCACACAAACAAAGGAATTTACGGTATTATACCTAGGCTTTCAAAATGTATCGATTTATTTAAATCAACTGACGAGGCAGCTTCATAATCTGGTGTCTGTGTAAATTCTATTTTGGTCACAACAATGTGCAGAAGACTAGCTCACTATACTAGTAGGTCTACTACCTGTGGAGTTTATTTGGTGCGGGGTAATCCACGAAGTTTACGAACGTACGTGCGTCTTGCAAACCAATTGAAGTGATTGCCAAGTTGAATTAAGTGGGGTCACTACTCGACAAACTTTGCCTTCAAGAGACCCCCATCCACATTATTGTGATCTTTTGATTTTCTTGGCATATTGTTTTGTATTGTCTGGTATTAAATTAAGTAAGATTGATTGATTGATTGATCATTAAATGTAGAGGTGTTTCGAGCCAAAAATGCTCATTGATTATGCCGTAAGTCGACTTTCATGGTTAATTGTCTCGTATCATTAGTTTGTCTCTTGACAAACTTTGAAAATGAGCAAACTAGAATGATACACATGAACAGGTCAAAACACCTGAAAATCTCGCATCTTGCCTTCGTTTTTCTCATTTTGAATGTAGAAAGTACCAGACGTAGAATGCACGGAAATGCAAACGAAAATAAGAATTACGTGCAAATAACCCTGAACCAATTGAACCGATTGCCAAATCGATTGATAATTCAGCCTTAACTGAATTACAGAACTTCCACTTAGGATGTTTCAACATGAAATATGTCAGTTAATTTGAACGTCTGAAATGGATTGACAACCTAGGGAGCAGGTTCACTTCAAACCGGCCACTTTCAAGATGACTGTGAATACATTTTTTTGTGGAATTGATCAGGAAAACCTGTGTTATAAATATTCTGGATTTTGTACATAGGAGACTGACATGGTTTTGGGTTCGTCATGTTATTAACCCTCCAACTCCCTGGGCATTGTTGCTAGGGTGCAAGTTGCAACCCCAATCCTGCAAACCCCTCCAACTGCCTCCGTGTCAAAACGTTATGCCTCAATCACGCAAAATCCTCCGTTATTTCTTGAATGTGGTCCTTGGAGGGGTAAACAACAATTCCACTTCTGCAAAATCCTCCAGCAATCACTGTCAATATTATGTTGAGGTAGAGCAGTGTGGAGGGTTTCAAGTAAAAGCTAGATTTCAATTCATGCGTGGCTATAGGCTGAGCACCGTCACAAAGTCCGGCCCAAAATCTCGATACGGTGCATCCTCCGAACGCACATTTTTTTGTCCTAATAGCCTCAATCCTGCAAAATCGTCCATTTTGCAAAGAGGATGTTGGAGGATTTGGGAAGGTGAGGGCTATTACTATAAATGTTTACATTCATGTACTGTGAACCATTCGGTATGTTATTCACCTTGTACAAGAGACTTTCCAACAAATTAACCCCAATTTGTGCAATGAGCTTAGATCAGCATATCGATACACGAGCAAAATAGAGCTGTCTGGAAAATAATGGATTTCAAATAACCAGTCGGCAAATCCGGGAAAACGTCGTGACCACGAAGAAAGTATTCCAAGGACCACTGCTCAGAGTCGAAAAACTTAGAGGACTAATTTAAGCAAACGACCCATCTTCGGAAGCTCAATCGGACGACAAATAGCTTTGTCATTGCTGCATATTAGCCCCGCCCTCACGTCACGCGAGGAGGTTGGACTATGCCATTTGTAAGTATGGGTACCGGGAGTGCGGGATAAGGTTGTCAAGCGTGCATGCCGGATTCGCACAACGGCCGCCTTCTGTTGGTTCATTATACATGTATAATGCTATTAATTACCCCCTTTCGCTCGTACCCCCGCCCTGCAAACAGGACTGTTTGCAGGGCGGGGGTACGAGCGAATTACCTCTTAAGCATAATAGTATGGTCCGCGCTGACTCGGTCCCATTTTCTTGAATAAAAAACTACGCGTTGTGTGTGTTGACAAAAAATAGAGTAACAATCGCGGATGGGTGGTGTTTGCATGATCAGTACTAGAGATTTGGATTAGTCTCAGTGTCTCACCCACAACAAAATAAGTTGGAAAGTAAAATGGCGTTCAGCGATGGTGCTCTGTTGGTGGTTCTGGGGCTGTGGAAAAACTTACGGAAAGAATGCTGCAATTTGACGCTACTTAAGCGGTTGCGTGCAAAGTCCATCTGTAGAGTCAAGATTTTTTTTTAAAGTATTTTCTAAAGTTGAAAATGTTTCTCAGTGCCAGATTTAACATTCGGTTTGTGCACAGGGTAAAAAGTGATAGCCAGATATGGGAATCTTTCCATATAAAATCAAAGTTTCACTATTTGTTAACTGCAGTGATACAAATAACTTTCTCTCTTGTTTTATTTGTAATATGTTCAAATATCGTGACCCGAATGGACTCGAGCTAAATATTTGACTCGACTCGACTTTCTTGACCCTACGAATGAATCGACTCGACTTCAGTTACTTCTTTAAAATGATTTGACTTGACTCGAGTCACAAAACACAAGTGACTCGTTGCAACTCTGAATCATGTGTATTATCAACTGGGAAGCAGGAGGGGCAATTGCAATGTGGGAAGGGGGGAAAGCAGCTCAAGTTCATAAAACCGGGGGCATTTGAGGGGCATCTAATTTGAAGGGGCAATATTCAAATAACAGTTAATGCAAAATGTACATGTACGTGTATGCAGTATTATGTGCATTAGTACACATGTCCATGTGCACCATTCAAATTGTACGTAATTGATTAAACTGTTCTGTTTATGCGTGACATAGGTATTGTGGCAGAATATCTTAGAACTTTAGGGATACTCAAAGCAAACACTTGGAAAAAATCTACACACACTTGGATAAATTATTTGTGGAACTTTCCATTGGCACCCCGCCAATTTTAAAGTATTTGGGTTGCGAAATTCCCCCTTACCAGGGCTACACCCCATTCCCTACTACACTCCACATGCACTTGGGGGTTCGTAATCGACAACACGAATACATGTACACTGTTAGCCAGGGTGACCGTAAGGTCATGGCAAAATTCTGCTAAATGCGCTTCAAAAATCTGTCAGATTTATCAAAAATCTGCCAAATTCCCCAGATTTCTTCGAAATACACTAAAACTCCATAAAATCACGTGCAGATTTGTAGTGCTGACTAAATTAAGGTTCAAATTACATTATTAACCATTTATAGTCACATAAAGATGTTATGAAATTATTGCGTAAATTTCAGGCAAAACGCGGTTGCGGCATGAAGTCCAGCTCCCAGTGAACCTCAGCGCCTAGACCAGCCAACCTTTCCCATTATGCACGGGTTTGTTTGAAAAAGATTGAAGATTTCTTTCAGAAATGTACATTTGTTTTCACATTTGCTATGGTTTTCTGTAAATAACCATTTTTGCAGAATTCTGCCGGAAATCTGCCAAAAATATCCATTCCGTCAAATTTTCTGTCAAACTCGTTTTTTTAACAAAAAAAACCTGTCAGTGCTAACACTAACAGTGCTCTTATCAGGGTTCGACCGTACTTTCTGAAAAATGGCAATTCATCAAAGGAATGTGTTTTCTTTTTCGGGATGAAACTTGAAAATAGCACTGGAAAAGCATGTCCACAGTAGCCCGAGACATGACGTACATAGGCCATTATGTACGACGGTTATTGTGTAAGCGTCTGTAAAATTTCACCAGACAGCATGGTATGCGTGCATTATTTATTTCCACAAAGAAAGTCTGCAACAATGTACTTTTTTATGGTTCGTGGTACGATGGTTATCCTCCATGCATAAATGCTTTTTATTGGGGGTAGTTGCTCACATGTATCAAACACCTGCATATCCATATGCACACCGTGAATTTAAGGAAGGTGCGAATTTGTTGACGATTAATCAGTAATTTAGTTTTTCTTAAAGGGTTAACCGTATGCCCTCCGATTTTAGATCCACTTTAAGTACCAGATTTGCCTTAAATACCCTACCCCTGTAGAAAATGTAACTTACGGGTCAGAGTGTGACTGGGATACATTGTACATGTTCATTGCATGCAGGGCATATGCCTCATGCCTGTGTGCACGCTCGACTCGTTGGTCATCATCCCCAAAGCGGAGATCGAGAGCTTGGGTCGTTCACATTTTGATCACTGCCATGCATGATGTCTATTCTAGACAAAAAATCAATCGAAGTTTTCAAAAGGGATGGCTCGAGGAATAGCCTATTTTAACATCAGTGAACCGATGCTTTCTTCAACCTTTTCAATGACAGATAATGTAACTGAAAGGAATCCAGAAACAAAATAACATATAGACTCGTTGCAATGTGCTTTTAATAACTCATTGTGCAGAGATTGCAACCTTTTATCTAGCACTTCTGCAGACCGATTCATATCAAAAACAAGATAATTCGTTAAACCAAAGTAGAAAACTTTGAATATCGTGTACATCGCCCCGCCAGCAAGAAGTTTGTGCAACTTCACTGGTCAGCTCTTTTGTGGTGTGTAGTGGGACTGAAAAAGGACTGTAATTGCCTAAGTAGCGCATGCGCACTATAGTCCCCCCCCCCCATTTCAGAGGAGATTTTACAAATTGCCTATGACGTCCGAGTGTTCCTGACAGGTTCGAGGGTGATATCGGTTAGTCGTGATAACGCCCTCTCGCGGCGGCAGGTTATGGCGTATATCAAATTGCAATGTCTAGCTATGGACTAGGTTGCGGACTAGTAAATAAACTGCCATAAAATCCAGTGATAAATACGCCAATCGTTTTCTGTTTATATTTTGGGGGTTAACCAATGACGTTGGGAGGAAATTCCACAGCCCTTAAAGTCATCCGTACCCCTAAAAAGTAGTCCTGTTGGTGGTATCTGGGCTCCCGTTACGAAATAGAGCAGTTTTAGTAAAAGTGGGGCTGCTAGGGGAAATATCTGGGGAAATGGTGCCTTTGATGATGCAGTGTACAAGCATGGAAATTGGAAAATGGACAGACTATGTCATGAGAAAGATATTTGGCTTAAGGGCCATCGCAGATTTGTCCTTTGCAAAACTATATTGGGTACATGTACAACAATTTGTTCTATTGTCTCTACACAGAAGTGGATCACAACAGTCGTCACAACCTGATTGTGGAGCTGATGGAAGTGCACAACAAGCTAGTCATCCCCAGGACGCCCGTGAATGTCTCCTATAGCCTAACACTTCTCACGATCGACGGTGTGGTAAGTCCGTTGTATTGAAATTAGTGATCCACCAGATTTCGTGACCCCGTTCTTCGAAAATTGGATTCTCATGTTTCGATACCGGATCATATCCGGTTTTGCTTTATCGTTAAATGCTTTCAGATGTTAAAGAAAATCACTTGCCTCATATACCATACAGTTTCATGTTTTTGTAAGAAAACATTGACTTATGTTGAGCTGAAATCTTCAAAGTTATAGGACCCAAAAAGCAGGCGAAGCCGAAATGGAGACGAAGCCGAGTTTTGGGATATCCCTATCCCTTTGGAATATCCCTATTTGAAGCGAATTTCGGGGAGGAAACGCTCGGTTCACAATTCGTCCGAGTTGATTTTTTTGCCAACTTCGCAGCGCCAAAGCGTGCCATGACGTCAGAAATTCGCTTTTGGATGTGTTTGTTTTGCATGCACCAATTACTTTAGTATTCATTTACTTGTATACTGTTGTTGAGCACTTTTGAAAGAACTCCTACAAAAAGTAAACGCTTGTGCTCATGTTTTGTTATGCATATTGTTTTTGCTCAGAATAAAACACTTCTTGATTGGTTTAAATTGCAGGACGAGAAGGACAATATCCTCCGAATTTCGGCTTTCGCAGAGATGGTAAGTAACCAAACGACGAACCAGTTTGATCCATTAATATTTTGTTTTTGTCAAACAATCAGAGTTTTTACAACAGCTTTGGCCTGGGATGGAACCATCAGGAGCTAACTTTCAAAATGCTTTGAACAGAACTCAGTCCCCCTTTTCAATAACGTCTTCTTGTGAGTGTTCTCTGTCGTTTGTGATGGCCGCTTCATATTTCATATTTGCGCCTCCAAGAGTTGGCAACGCGTTGGCCAATTACAATGCGCGAAATCTTCTACCCAATGCGCGTTTGGAAAAGGTCGACTGATTTCGCGCATTGTGATTGGCCAACGTTGTGCAAACTCTTGGAGGCGCACTACTGTGAAACGACCGTTTTCACCAATCCCACCGCTGCCACCTGTGGTCATGTTGCTGCTTCGCGTTATAGCGCCACAGAAAGGGAACACAAATTATTTGAAGGAGTTTATTGCCAACATTATTTTACATTTTACAGATATGGCATGATCACCGTTTCCAGTGGGATCCAGCAAACTACAGTGGAGTAGACAGTGTGAATTTACAAGCAAGTAATATCTGGAGACCAGACCTCCGATTTCTGTACTCTCAGTAAGTAGCTTTTCAATGAGTTTATTTTAAAGCCGTGTATAGCTGAGTCAAAGCACTGTAAACATGCAGTGCGGCAACACTGCACAGGTCACGTCACTTTTATTATCTATGTTTTGAAGACGAATTATTTGCAGTTTTGTAGTAATTTTGGAATTTTGTACTAAAGGAGTAAGGCCTACGAGCAACCAAGGTTGATACAGGTCATACATATATACATATATATACATGTTTCTATAGATAGATAGAGAGAAGGAGAGATAGAGAGATAGAGAGATATAGATAAATGGTTATTTCTGAATTTTTTTTCATTCACAGGGACAATTTTACGATTGACATTTGTCAACCAAACAAGATGGAAATAACTTTATTTCACCTGTTTATTTAGGGTTGTGGAGCCAGATGTCACCGTGATGGTGCATCCCGATGGGACTATCAATTACTTCCTTCCGATGCAAATAGCCATACCGTGCCCTTTTAACTTCAAGGACTTCCCGTTCGATGTCCACACCTGCGACCTTCGATTGGAATCCTGGAGCCATCCCGGTTCCATGATCAATCTGACTATCCTAGATGGTGAGGCACCACCTGCCTCATTAAAACAAAAAAACAGCCAGTGGGAGGTCCAGTCCTTCAAAGTGAATAGGTCAGTGATTGAGTATGAGGATTACACCACCGTGCAGTTCATCACTCTTTCGTACTACATCCAAATCAAACGCACGGTGAAGGAGTACACGGTCCGCTTTGTGGCGCCCTCTGTCATCACATCGCTTCTGATCCTGCTGTGTTTTCTCATCCCTCCACTCTCTGGTGGGAGGATGGTTCTCTGCTCCGTCGTCATCCTCGGCCTCTTGCTTCAACTCTTCCACCTCAACCAGACCGTGCCCATCCACGGCTCCGACGCCCCCTTCATGGCTCAATTTCTCACTTTCAGCGTGTTCTTGGCCGTCTTTGCAGCCATTGAGAGTGTGGTGTCAATGAATCTCTCCAGTTGGGGAACCTTGAGTGGGAGTAGCAACAGCAACAGTAACGACCCCAAAGACGGGGAGGAGCTCGTGGCGCAATCCAAGCCAAATTTGGTAGGTTCCGTGTGTTGCCCTCTAGGCCCTAACAGACGTTAGCAAGGTTGACAAGTTACCTTTTTAAGCACATGCATTGTTTTTATCCCCAAAGAGGCCTTGGAAATATTTTAGACATAGACCATCTTACATTGAACATATACTTTTGTCCTTAAGCTGGACGAGCTATAGTCTGACTTTTCAGTCATGCCTAAGCTCGGGACAAGCCAACTTATGGTGGGTGCTTCGCTGGTTTCCAGTCTATCAAGTCAGGCAGAGGTTGACTTTTGGTCGAATAACAAGTCAAACTTGGTCACAAGCAGAAATGGCCAAAATGGGCCCGTGGCGCCTTTTTCATAGGGTCTCGATCGACTTCATTGAATACAACCAATAGCCAGCCAAGTGTTTGGGATCACTTTGACCGCTACTACAGATTGTTCAAGTTCAGTATTTGTAATTCGCAAGCCATCGAATTTCCAGTGAAAGTCACACATGATCATCAGGCCTATAAGGATATCTTTGGAATTCGAGAGCAAAGAAAACGTCATTAGCATATAATGGCATGACGTCATCAGCAAACAAAGCTTCTAAGATAAAAGCCGCACATTTTTGGAACTGTGCCGACTGACCCTTGGTGGCAAACACATCTGTAGTTGTTGCCATTTCGATTTTAATCGTGTTTCTTTTCACTGTGATTTTGACTATTGAACGTCTTGTCCATTTTCTCTTTTCCTGTTCAGTTCCTGATGCAACTCGCTCGAATCATCGACTTGGTCTGCTTCGTCGTCTTCACCGTCATCTTTGCTATCGGTGGGGGCATCATACTCAATCCTAAAACGGAGTAGAGAGGAATGCGAGACACTTCAAACAGCACACAACCGGCACATTGTATTAAGCCTTGAAATCGGGGGCATTAATGTTCTCGATCTGTCGTGATCATAAAAATAGTATCAACAATGCTTCCCCAATGCCATACAGTTGCATATCACTGAGACACTCTGCATTGTTGCTCATTTAAATCCTTCTATACAGGGTGAGTAAAAAAAACTGAAACCAAAATGTTGGGACTATTGTTTTAGTGAAGTTCTGCATGTATCACTTTCACAATCTAGGATATGAAAGCCCAATTCATAAGCTTTTTTTTTAGTATAAGAATCATTCAAATCACTTATGTACCTTTCAAGTTACGGAATTTTAAACACAAACCTCATTTTAAAGTGATGTCCAGAAATCACAGAAAGGTAGGTGTTCTTTCAGCAAAACGAAAACAAATCACATAGGATGTGTGTGAATCGTTTTCGTTTTGCTGAACACTTTCCTTTGTGATCCATGGACAGAACTTTAAAACGGTGGTTGTGTTTAACATTCCGTAACTTGAAAAGTACATAAGTGATTTGAATGATTCTTGTACTAAAAGTGAATTGGGCTTTTAAATCCTAGATTTTGCAAGTGCTATATGCCGAACTTCACCAAAACAATAGTCCCGTCTTTGGTTTTCCATTGGTTTTACTCACCCGGTAAACCATGATTACCTGTGCCGTCATACCAAAGCGCAGCTGACGGGCAACCCAAACATCTGAGTATCCCTTGCATTCCATTTTCCTACGATAAAACAGATATCGCCACTTGAACACCAATCACATTTCAAGGAAGTTAGCGAGTTAGCAACCGTGTATATAATTAAACGAGTAGTTCGGTTCATTGTATTTCCTAACAGCATAGTTAAACAATTAGGTGTTCAGTATTTCTTAAGTTACACGAGGTGTTTATATTATTTCTTAAGAGCGTTTGTAAGTCCAACAAGGTGTTTAATATCTTTAAACAGCGTTTATAAGCTTAACAACGTGTTTAATATTTTTGTACAGCATTTTTAAGTTCGACAAGGTGTTTGGTATTTCTTAACAGCGTTTATATGTTTGATATTCCGTACAGCGTTTATAGGTTTTTGTGTTTGGTATTTCTTAACAGCTTTTATAAGTTTAACAAGGTGTGTTGTATTCCGCACGGCGTTTATAGGTTAAGCAAGGTGTTTGGTATTTCTTAACAGCGTTTATAAGTTTAGCAAAATGTTTAATATTCCGCAAAGCGTTTTTTATAGGTTAAACAAGGTGTTTGGTATTTCTTAACAGCGTTGATCAGTTAGACAATGCTTATGGTATTCATTTACATCGTTTAATTAAACAAGGTATTTAATTTTTTTAACAGCATCTATTAAGTAATCAGGGTGTTTAGTATTTCTTTCAACAGTGTTTTTAAGTTCAAGGAGGTGTTTTGTATTTTTTAACAATGAAAATGTACAAAAAAGTTTCCTTTAATTATAACTTTAAGTCAGGTCTTACTTTTATTGCAAAGTATACATATTGTTTTTCTAATTCTAATTCTAATTCTCATTATAGCTTCGACTATAATACCATGCTCACTATCATTAAGCAAACGAAATTCAGATACAGATGAACTGTTTAAGAGTGGCACCATGCACCTAAAGACAAATTTTCGAATTGAATTGATAATTTTCTAGCATTGCATTAGTTATGAGCTTTCTAATGAGACATCGAACGAAAATGGCCCTCAAATGCTCTGAAACTGGATATTCAAGGGCAGGCAAATCGGAAATGGCCTATGATCTATGCATCTGGCTGCAGCAGTAAGACAATGTGGGCAAATGCTATCCGAAAACTTTCCGTATTAGAGCGTGAATTCATCACCATCCAATTCATCACTATCCAATCAGAGCGTGAATTCATCAGAGTATCCCAGCGTCCTGTTTGCAGGGCGGGGGTACAAGCGAGGTTTATTACCATAAATTTCCAGGATTTGTAGAGCCGTTCGATGGTTCAGTTGGATAGGATCGTGATTTTGAATCACCATTTTTGCCCGAATGTTTTTCCTTTCTAATCTGAGGCTTTGGAGGATTTTTAAAAAGAGAAATAAAGTCCGAATTTCATTACTTTAGTAATCATTTTTTCCCCAAATTGTATATTTTTTTCTCATGATTTTATTATTAGGAAAGTCCAAAACGTCGTAGCGTGCACCCCATGCGGATATCGTTTGGAGAGGAAAAAAAACACCTGTGGCCTTGCCATGTAGGCAGCTCTTTCTGGCAAAATATAGTACACAGCCGACAACAATAGATAGGCCAACATGTCATAGAGCGTGTTATAATACGGAACTCAAGGATGTCGACAAGAGCCACTGCTCAGCTTCGCGTATGGCGTGCAAACTGAACATTAACTCTCAAAATTAAGATATCGCTATTAAAATAGAGATACATGTATTTATATTTCTGATAGCGATGTCTTTTTTTCAAATAGAGAATATCTTTATCACATATCCCTATTAAAAATACAGGTATCTTTTATAAATTAAACATATATCTATTTCATTTAGAGATATGTTTTATTTCAAATAGAGATATCCGTATCAGAAACAGAGATAAGTCAATGGAGAGGAGATGTCTCTATTTCCAATCAGGCGCCCCCCCCCCCCCCCCCCGCTGTGACACCTCCAAAAATGATACTGATAATTATGTCCACCTGTGCAGGAAATACGGCTTTTTTAGGGGGTATTTGTACACTATTCTGTAGTATAGAGTTAAAATGGTCGGATTTTAACTTATACTACTTTAGCGCCCCCATTGAAAGTATGTTACGAGCCCCCCATTGATTTTACGAGGCCAAGTGTCCATACAATAAAAACTGTCTACATTTCAGCAATGATTTGCTGATGAACCCCCCTGCAAAAAGTCTCGATCCACCCTGCTAATAGAGATACACCTATCTCTATTTGAAATAGAGATCGAAAATTGAAATAGAGATATCTCTATTGGAAGAAGAGATACCTTTATACTTTTTAAAATAGAGATATCATTACTAAGATAGAGATATCTCTATTTCGGTATTAGGTGTTACATTTGCATTCCATACTTAAGTGGCGATGATCAATACTTAGGCGCAAAAAAGGTTTATTTTTCACCCACATCAAAGCAATAATATACATAATAGCATGGTCCCGCGCAGACGGGACTGTTCGACGGGTGGTGATGAATACTTATTTCGCCACACACAAAAAAGTTGGAAAGTAAAATGGCCTTCTGCGATGGTGCTCTGGTGGTGGTTCTGCAGCTGTGTCTGCTGTATTCGAAGGGTGGCGCAGGTGCAGAGTCACAAGGTGAGGCCGTTGTCACATGAAAATCCGACTCCTATGAAAATCGGACCCCTATTTCCCTATTATTGGTTGATCCCTCGCACGTGACCGGTCACTCTCCCGAAACGATCCTAAAAATAGCATGGTATCGTACTCACGCGTGCGCAGTACTACCAATGAGTTCACATTTCATGGAGTCGGATATTCACACTACACCGTCATTGTTTTACCCCGTTTACTCTACTGTTGGCATCCGTCTGTCGAGAATGACAATGGAGTTTTGCGCCGTAGCTCAGTTCTTCTCAGAGTTGCGCAGTGCCGCATACACTCTTTACTAGCACGCTGTCGTAGAAGTAGAAAACGAGATTTTTTTTTGTTTTATCAAGAGAGGGATTCGAGTTAAGGAGGATTAATTGGAAGCAAGGGCGGATCGGGGGGGGGGGGGGGACAACGGGGGCCATGCCCCCGCCCCCCCCCCCAAAAAACCCCCTCCCCGAACCAACTTAACAGTCAGTGGCCGTGTAACGCACGCAGCCTTGTTTGACCTCAGTTTCTTGTCCTGAGGTCACGCACGCATGGCCCAAAAGCGCACGCGAGATTTTACGAGATGTATTCGAGACTACAGAAAAAAACACAAAAAGTACCTGGAGACGTGCACTGTTTGGCCACGATGGCTAAAATATTGAAAAGTTGAAATCGTGTGCTTTGTTTTGATGCCAAAAATAACTACTTTGGACAAATATAAAGTGTTATTACGGCCTGTCAAACAAAATCATATTTATGTCAACAAAAGCGAGGGCCGATAGTTTTTAGGTGTACATTCGATTCTTAAAAACGGCCAAAAGAAATGGCAAGGCTCAGTGGATAGAGGAAAGTATTCGCTTCTTTTTCATGTGAAACACATGTAGGAGACTTCTAATGTTTGGTCCAAATCGCCGGTTGAAAAATGAAGACTTTTGCGAGATTTCATGATTCGCAATCACATTAAGCTTATAGCAATATGAAAGTGTTATGAAGCAGGTGAATTTCTTTAAGATTGTATCTGAACAAAATTTACATGAGAATCCAATAGACCATTATCATGTTGCAGCCATTTAATTTTTTTCCCATTCAAATCACTGTAACCAAAGCGAGGCTGGAGGGGAAAATAGTCTGGTTTCTTTTTGCAAAAAAAACCATTATCATTCAGTACTGATATTGGATACAGGGAACATGACTAAAATGGTGGAAACATGATATAGGTCTATACAATGAACTTACCACACCCTCGATCGCCAGGAGGTCTAGTTTGTAGGAAACTTTTAAGGGCGTGCTGGGGATGACTAGGGGGTTGTGGGTACCCAACAGATGTGTCATCAATTCATGACGGCTGTTGTGTTCCTTGTCTGTGTGGGGATAGAGGAAAACAACAAATTGGTCTATCAGGATCAGGAAGGTCATGGGCGTCAATCGGTGGGGGAAAGGGGATAAGCCCCCCCCCCGCCCCCACTTTTCAAAGGGGGGGGGGTATCAAAGTGTGACGACTTGCAGTCGTCTCTGTTTATGATGTTATTGTTTATAAATGATCTTGGCATTAAGCGCCGTGGAGAGCTCCTACTGCGCATGTATTTTTGTGCGAGTCACGCCCATTTTCCACAGGTGGAAAATGAGTGCGCCCTCTCGTGACGCGACTCAGCAGTGGCCACGCTCACGAAACTTGCAGCCAATCAGGGAAACGGGAAGGGTAGAACAATCCAATCACAATTCAGGGGCGGGGTTTAAGACAACTAATTGTAAGCATCCTTGATTGTAAGTGAGATGTAAAGTATGTGTTGAGTTAAATAAACGAGGAGAACTAGTTTAGAGCTGAAACCATACAGACGGGTCTGTGTCTCTCTCTTGCTGTTGTAGGTTATTCAAATACATGTACATGCAGTGTAAGTGATAATTTCTAGTCTGCACTACTAAGCAAGGAGATTGGAATCGGCAATGTCGCCACGCTACCCAATGATAGACAGGTGCCGATTCCAACCTGATAAGACTACGAATATCTCTAATGATAAACCGCTCGGATGACAGCAAAGGTCCGTTACAATAGTGTCCCCCCCCCCCCCACACACACTTTTTTCGTCCCCGAATAAAAATTGTAGCCATGCTCAGAATATCTAATTCAATGACTCCACACTCGAAAATAATGTGTAAAAGATGATGTTATACTCACCAAAATTGGTTTAAGTTGTCAAAAATTGCCTCAGATCACACCACAGAGTGTCTAGAATCCAGAAATTTCCAGGGGCCCTTAAGCGGGCCCTGAACCCCACGCCAGTAAGGCTTCGCGCTTCGCACTCGCATTAGTGCTGATCAAGGAATGCCCCCGGGCCCCTACTTTTGAGAAGCGATTGACGCCTCGAAGAAGGTTAACGAAAGATTTGGGAATTGTCAGTCTTTCACGTCATACTATATTTGCAAGTTTCATGTATATGCAGATGTTTTATACAAACCAACTGTACAAAGGCCTTTTTCGAAGATGATTTTCGTAAGATCACTGCACCAAAATAATAATAATGGCAAAGTTTAGAACTTTTGCACGTTGATATTTCTATTCAAGGCTCCTGAGGTGCGCCACTGTAGAGGTCAACTGTACTCAGGCTCTATTGCCTTTATTCAAGTCGTCGAAAAATCGATTACCCCTTGCTCCGATGGACAGAAATGCGCTCCCACTAGTGACCACACAATAACAACCCAATGAAGAATGGGAAACCCTAAAATGAAGGAGGTCACACTATTTTTATCTGTAAAAGTAATTGTTTGGACCAAATCAGTCGTGTCGAGCACTAAAAAGCAAAACCTGTTCGGTCAAAGTAAACAGGAGCGCGCATTCTGCCAGCGTGGGCATTATAATAGGCCAAGTGAGGATAAGAGGTGATTAGGCCAAAATGAAAGTCTCCGGTTTCTGGTATGGAGCTTGCCCAAAAGGTGGTGCGGCGATGCGGTTTTTTTACCGGTTTTTTTTCTTCAAATGTCGGCTGATGACTGCAAATGGTGCCGGACTAAACTTAGTGCAAATATATGAAAGTCCAGAGAGGCCACATAAAGCTTATTTTCGAACGTAACCCCATCTAAAAACACGTTAAAATTGTGCAGCAGCAGGATTTGAGACATCATCTTTCATTGGAAAAAAAAGTTTTCATTTTGCCGACGCGCATGGATACCGGAGACTTTTTTTCGCCTGATATCCCCTTGGATATTAAGGGAAAGCACATGCAAGCAGACATCCCAACAAGCAAACAAGCAACCCAACACCTAAACTTACATGGGCGTCGCCAGGATATTTTCTAGAGGGGGCAAAATTTGTTTTTACCAAAAATGTCTGTATTTCTCAACACATTCTCGATTTATCAGTTTTAGAGCGGGGGGGGGGGGCAGGGACATTTTGCCCCCAACCCAACCCATTTAATGTACACACTATGACTTCGCACCTCTTTTTCTTTTCTTTTTTCTTCCTTTTTTCTTCCTTTTTTTTCTTTTCGGGGGCAAGTGCCCTTGGCCTCCCTTGCGACGCCCATGTCCCAACTGTTCTAAGGTATCCTGGCACACTTTTGTCGTATGAATGCAACCGTTTCTGCGTAAAATTGACGTGAAACTTTAAAAGGCGTTTACTGGCATGTTTACTAATGCATTCCTTATTTGATCATTGCCTCCTCAAATTAGACCCCCCCCCCTCTTTTTCGAATCTCCTAAGCTGCTTGTCCCCTCCCTCCCCCTCCCCTCCCAAAGTTGTGACAAGAATTTGCCCTTCCTGCTTCCTATTTGATAATTCGCAGGGTTGTACAATGTGTTGCAAACATTCCAAATATTTGGGTCACTGGGGGTATACCCGATGTTCCCTGGAATCTTATAGGATTAGGGTTAACGTTAGGGTTAGGGTTAGGGTTGGGGAGCATCGGTATTGGGTAACATAGGTAATAGGGAACATATGCACCCCTTTTCTTGCGACATCCAAACACCGTGACATTGCTAGCAGGACAGAGGCAACAACAGCGCTACCAACAGCTAGGCTGGATTTCGCCTGCAGCAATTGCAACAACATTACCAACACGTTGTCGTAAATGTTAGTATTTAGACATTTCTGTACAAAACTCCCTACACCCGGGGTTTGTTTAGAAAATATCACACGGTTATTTAGTACTCCTCCGATCACGCTCAATTAAACTCGGCAGCGACCGCAAACCCATTTTAAAGAATGAGGATCAAGGTATCAACTTTTGCGACAACGTGCTAGTAATCCCGGACAATGCTGGCAGAACTTTTTTGGGGCGCGCGCGGAGGGGAGGGGGGTATTTTGTTCCCGAATACTCAAAACTTCCCCCCCAAATTTCGATATGAAAAGCTGGAAGGGTTCCAATGTATTGCTTTTGTTGAGTTTTATTCTTATTCAAGAATAAAACTCGTTTGGCCAGACCCACAAAGAGTGCCGATAACGTCATTATAACAGCGATTATAATTAACAGCGATATCCGACTGGTCCGATTAGAACGACCGAGGACGCAATTAGTTGGTATTTAATTGCGCACAGTGAGTGAGAATTCAGTCTATGCGAGTTCATTAGCATGAAAAGTGGCCCCACAAATGTTTTTTAGGAAAAAAAACCGCATGGCTTAAAAAAACCACGGTGAAATTGTGGATTTCGGGCTTCCATCTGAGGGTAGAATAGATAAAATTACGGTTGAAAATGGGTCCTATTTGCCTGAGAAAGTGTAGGGATGCCATGTGGTTGCACGCAGGCTTGGTTCTTGGCCGGCGGCCATTACCAACACATTGTTGTATAAAGGTTGGTACATGTATCTAGACATTTCTATACAAAACCTCCTACACCGAGGTTCGTGCAGAAAATATCAGACGATTATTTATTACTGCCCCGATCACGCTCAATTAAATTCGGCAGCGGCCGCAAGCCCATTTTAAAGAATAAGTTAAGAGAGGATAAGGTACCAACTTCTCAGGCGCGGTTCTAGGGGGGGGGGGGGGTAGCCCCCCCCCAAGTTTGCCCAGCCCCCCCCCCCAAAAAAATCCATAAAATTTAAGAATGTGACGTACATGCGAACGGTCTCCCCCTAAAAAAATAGTCTTGAGAAGGGCGCATTTGTATACTTTTAGCTAATATAGTGTGTCTGATTTAAGGATTTTATCAGCGCTCCCCATTGAAAATACGGCAAGAGCCCTCCCCCCACCCCCACCCCTATTGATTTCCCGAGGCCTAAGTGTCCGGGGCAAATAACCAGTCAGCATTTCAACACGCTTCCCTGCAAAAAATCTGGATTCATCCTGCTATCCCCACCCCCTCCCCCTCCCCCAAATATTGGCTCTAGAACCGCGCCTGCAACTTCTACGACAGCGTGCTAGTAAAGAATGTATATGCGGCACTGCGCAACTCTGAGAAGAACCGAGCTACGGCGCAAAACTCCATTGTCAGTCTCGACAGACGGATGCCAACAGTAGAGTAGACTGGGTAAAACAATGACGGTGTAGCGTGAATATCCGACTCCATGAAATGTGGACTCATTGGTAGTACTGCGCACGCGTGAGTACAATACTATGCTATTTTTAGGATCGTTTCGGGAGAGTGACCTGTCACGTGCGAGGGATCAACCAATAATAGGGAAATAGGGGTCCGATTTTCATAGGAGTCGGATTTTCATGTGACAACGGCCTCACCTTGTGACTCTGCACCTGCGCTGCCCTTCACTTACAGCAGACACAGCCCCAGAACCACCACCAGAGCACCATCGCCGAAAGCCATCTTACTTTCCAACTTATTATTTTTTTTGTGGCTAAATAAGTATTCATCACCACCCGTCGACCTCCCGTCTGCGCGGGACCATGCTATTATGTATATTATTGCTTTGATGTGGGTGAAAAAAATCTTTTTTTCGCCTAAGTATTGACCATCGCCATTAAAGTATGGAATGCAAATGTAAACACCTATACCGAAATAGAGATATCTCTATCTTATTAATGATATCTCTATTTTAAAAAGTATAAAGGTATCTCTTCTTCCAATAGAGATATCTCTATTTCAATTTTCGATCTCTGTTTCAAATAGAGATAGATGTATCTCTATTAGCAGGGGTGGATCGAGACTTTTGTGCGGGGGGGGGGGGGTTCATCAGCAAATCATTGCTGAAATGTAGACAGTTTTTATTGTATGGACACTTGGCCTCGTAAAATCAATGGGGGGCTCGTAACATACTTTCAATGGGGGCGCTAAAGTAGTATAAGATAAAATCCGACCATTTCAACTCTATACTACAGAATAGTGTACAAATACCCCCTAAAAAGCCGTATTTCCTGCACAGGTGGACATAATTATCAGTATCATTTTTGGAGGTGTCACAGCAGGGGGACCGCGCCTGATTGGAAATAGAGACATCTCCTCTCCATTGACATTATCTCTGTTTCTGATACGGATATCTCTATTTGAAATAAAACATATCTTTAAATGAAATAGATATATCTTTATTTCATAAAAGATACCTCTATTTTTAGTAGTGATATGTGATAAAGATATTCTCTATTTGAGATAAAGACATCACTATCAGAAATACAAATATGTATCTCTATTAGAAATAGCGATTTCTTAATTTTGAGAGTTAATGTTCAGTTTGCACGCCATACGCGAAGCTGAGCAGTGGCTCTTGTCGACATCCTTGAGTTCCGTATTATAACACGCTCTATGACATGTTGGCCTATCTATTGTTGTCGGCTGTGTACTATATTTTGCCAGAAAGAGCTGCCTACATGGCAAGGCCACAGGTGGTTTTTTTCCTCTCCAAACGATATCCGCATGGGGTGCACGCTACGACGTTTTGGACTTTCCTAATAATAAAATCATGAGAAACAAATTTACAATTTGGGAAAAAATGATTTCTAAAGTAATGAAATTCGGACTTTATTTCTCTTTTTAAAACTCCTCCAAGGCTTCAGATTAGAAAGGAAAAACATTCGGGCAAAAATGGTGATTCGAAATCACGATCCTATCCAACTGAACTATCGAACGGCTCTACAAATCCTGGAAATTTATGGTAATAAACCTCGCTTGTACCCCCGCCCTGCAAACAGAACGCTGGGATACTCTGATGAATTCACGCTCTGATTGGATAGTGACCTGTGACCTGCACGTCATCACGGTCATGACTCTGCAAGGTTTGAAACGGCTGTTAAGACTGGTTCATTACTCTTTTATCCCAGTTTAGAGATCTTTTTGTTTTCTTTGAAAGCGTAATAATGTATAGGAAATTCTGTAAAACCTATATGTGCGGTAAATTTGCGATTCCCGTCACCTGCTCAGGCTCCGTTTCGAATCACGAACGGTCGGATTGCATTATGCGACGCTCAAAACTTTGTCAGTCCACATGGTGCGCTGAAATCACATCCGGTATGGAATGTGCGCATTTCTACGGAAAGTTTTCGGATAGCATTTGCCCACATTGTCTTACTGCTGCAGCCAGATGCATAGATCATAGGCCATTTCCGATTTGCCTGCCCTTGAATATCCAGTTTCAGAGCATTTAAGGGCCATTTTCGTTCGATGTCTCATTAGAAAGCTCATAACTAATGCAATGCTAGAAAATTATCAATTCAATTTGAAAATTTGTCTTTAGGTGCATGGTGCCACTCTTAAACGGTTCATCTGTATCTGAATTTCGTTTGCTTAATGATAGTGAGCATGGTATTATAGTCGAAGCTATATTGAGAATTAGAATTAGAATTAGAAAAACAATATGTACACTTTGCAATAAAAGTAAGGCCGGACTTAAAGTTATAATTAAAGGAAACTTTTTCGTACGTTTTCATTGTTAAGAAATACAAAACACCTCCTTGAACTTAAAAACACTGTTTAAAGAAATACTAAACACCTTGATTACTTTATAATAGATGCTGTTGAAAAATTAAATACCTTGTTTAATTAAACGATGTAAATGAATACCATAAGCATTGTCTAACTGATCACCGCTGTTAAGAAATACCAAACACCTTGTTTAACCTATAAACGCTTTGCGGAATATTAAACATCTTGCTAAACTTATAAACGCTGTTAAGAAATACCAAACACCTTGCTTAACCTATAAACGCCGTGCGGAATACAACACACCTTGTTAAACTTATAAAAGCTGTTAAGAAATACCAAACACAAAAACCTATAAACGCTGTACGGAATATCAAACATATAAACGCTGTTAAGAAATACCAAACACCTTGTCGAACTTAAAAATGCTGTACAGAAATATTAAACACGTTGTTAAGCTTATAAACGCTGTTTAAAGATATTAAACACCTTGTTGGACTTACACACGCCCTTAAGAAATAATATAAACACCTCGTGTAACTTAAGAAATACTGAAGACCTTGTTTAACTACGCTGTTAGGAAATACAATGAAAAGAACTACTTGTTTAATTATATACACGGTTGCTAACTTGCTAACTTCCTTGAAATGTGATTGGTGTTCAAGTGGTGATATCTGTTTTATCGTAGGAAAATGGAATGCAAGGGATACTCAGATATTTGGGTTACCCGTCAGTTGCGCTTTGGTATGACGGCACAGGTAATTATGGTTTATCGGGTGAGTAAAAACCAATGGAAAACCAAAAGACGGGACTATTGTTTTGGTGAAGTTAAAAGCCCAATTCACTTTTAGTACAAGAATCATCCAAATTACTAATGTACTTTTCAAGTTACGGAGTGTTAAACACAACCACCGTTTTAAAGTTCTGACCATGGATCACAAAGGAAAGTGTTCAGCAAAACGAAAACGATTCACACATCCTATGTGATTTGTTTTCGTTTTGCTGAAAGAACACCTACCTTTTTGTGATTTCTGGACATCACTTTAAAATGAGGTTTGTGTTTAAAATTCCGTAACTTGAAAGGTACATGAGTGATTTGAATGATTCTTATACTAAAAAAAGCTTATGAATTGGGCTTTCATATCCTAGATTGTGAAAGTGATACACGCAGAACTTCACTAAA
This sequence comes from Patiria pectinifera, assembly GCA_029964075.1. Taxonomy (NCBI): domain Eukaryota; kingdom Metazoa; phylum Echinodermata; class Asteroidea; order Valvatida; family Asterinidae; genus Patiria; species Patiria pectinifera. Next base: position 16,427,329 of record CM057142.1, on the reverse strand, counting down.
ACAATAGTCCCAACATTTTGGTTTCAGTTTTTTTTTACTCACCCTGTATAGAAGGATTTAGATGAGCAACAATGCAGAGTGTCTCAGTGATATGCAACTGTATGGCATTGGGGAAGCATTTTTGATACTATTCCTATAATCACGACAGATCGAGAACATTAATGCCCCCGATTTCAAGGCTTAATTTACAATGTGCCGGTTGTGTGCTGTTTGAAGTGTCTCGCATTCCTCTACTCCGTTTAAGGATTGAGTATGACGCCCCCACCGATAGCAAAGATGATGGTGAAGACGACGAAGCAGACCAAGTCGATGATTCGGGCGAGTTGCATCAGGAACTGAACAGGAAAAGAGAAAAATGGACAAGACGTTCAATAGTTCAAAATCACAGTGAAAAGAAACATGATTAAAATCGAAATGGCAACAACTACAGATGTGTTTGCCAGCAAGGGTCAGTCGGCACAGTTCCAAAAATGTGTGGCTTTTATCTTAGAAGCTTTGTTTGCTGATGACGTCATGCCATTATATGCTAATGACGTTTTCTTTGCTATCGAATTCCAAAGATATCCTTAGCCTGATGATCATGTGTGACTTTCACTTGAAATTTGATGGCTTGCGAATTACAAATACTGAACATGAACAATCTGTAGCAGCGGTCAAAGTGATCCCAACACTTGGCTGGCTATTGGTTGTACTCAATGAAGTCGATCGAGTCCCTATGAAAAAGGCGCCACGGGCCCATTTTGGCTATTTCTGCTTGTGACCAAGTTTGACTTGTTATTCGACCAAAAGTCAACCTCTGCCTGACTTGACAGACTGGAAACCAGCGAAGCACCCACCATAAGTTGGCTTGTCCCGAGCTTAGGCATGACTGAAAAGTCAGACTATAGCTCGTCCAGCTTAAGGACAAAAGTATATGTTCAATGTAAGATGGTCTATGTCTAAAATATTTCCAAGGCCTCTTTGGGGATAAAAACAATGCATGTGCTTAAAAAGGTAACTTGTCAACCTTGCTAACGTCTGTTAGGGCCTAGAGGGCAACACACGGAACCTACCAAATTTGGCTTGGATTGCGCCACGAGCTCCTCCCCGTCTTTGGGGTCGTTACTGTTGCTGTTGCTACTCCCACTCAAGGTTCCCCAACTGGAGAGATTCATTGACACCACACTCTCAACGGCTGCAAAGACGGCCAGGAACACGCTGAAAGTGAGAAATTGAGCCATGAAGGGGGCGTCGGAGCCGTGGATGGGCACGGTCTGGTTGAGGTGGAAGAGTTGAAGCAAGAGGCCGAGGATGACGACGGAGCAGAGAACCATCCTCCCACCAGAGAGTGGAGGGATGAGAAAACACAGCAGGATCAGAAGCGATGTGATGACAGAGGGCGCCACAAAGCGGACCGTGTACTCCTTCACCGTGCGTTTGATTTGGATGTAGTACGAAAGAGTGATGAACTGCACGGTGGTGTAATCCTCATACTCAACCACTGACCTATTCACTTTGAAGGACTGTACCTCCCACTGGCTGTTTTCACGATGGTAGAATAAGGTAGATACTGCCTCATCTTCATAGATAGTCAGATTGATCATGGAACCGGGATGGCTCCAGGATTCCAGTCGAAGGTCGCAGGTGTGGACATCGAACGGGAAGTCCTTGAAGTTAAAAGGGCACGGTATGGCTAGTCGCAGCGGAAGGAAGTGATTGATAGTCCCATCGAAATGCACATTCAAAGGGACATCTGCCTCCACAACCCTAAATAAACAGGTGAAATAAAGTTATTTCCATCTTGTTCGGTTGACAAATGTCAATCGTAAAATTGTCACTGTGAATGAAAAAAAATCAGAAATAACCATTTAGTTATATATATACATGTGTATATATGCAATAAATTCAGAATATGAGTTAAAACTTGCCTGCTCGTAGGCCTTACTCCTTTAGTACACAATTCCAAAATTACTACAAAACTGCAAATAATTCGTCTTCAAAACATAGATAATAAAAGTGGCGTGACCTGTGCAGTGTTGCTGCATGTTTACAGTGCTTTGACTCAGGTACACACGGCTTTTAAGATCAACTCATTGAAACACTACTTACTGAGAGTACAGCATTCGCAAGTCCGGTCTCCAGATTTTACTTGCTTGTAAATTCACACTGTCTACTCCACTGTAGTTTGCTGGATCCCACTGGAAACGGTGATCATGCCATAGCTGTAAAATGTAAAATAATGTTGGCAATAAACTCCCTCAAATAATTTGTGTTCCCTTTCTGTAGCGCTATAACGCGAAGCGGCAACATGACCACAGGTGGCAGCGGTGGGATATTGGTGAAAACGGTCGTTTCACAATAGTGCGCCTCCAAGAGTTTGCAACGCGTTGGCCAATCACAATGCACGAAATCGTCGACCTTTTCCAAACGCGACAGATTTTGTGCATTGGGATTGGCCAACTAGTTGGGGAGATAGAGGGGGATATCGTGCTCCCTCGGAAATCAATTTCTAATCAACGTTTCTAGGTCAGAAAAAATGCGTAGAAAACGATTTGCTATGTTAAAAAATTCCAAAATTGTCCCATGTATTGTTTTTATGCAAATTAGTGCCGCCATTACCGAAAAATCTATTTTTCACTTTATCTCAGCCAATATTGCAGATAATTGAATGAATTAGGTGTCCAAACCCATGTTTTCAAGGTCAGAGATCACAATAAAACTATTCTGGAATTGACCACATATGTCTGTGGCAGGAATATGCAAATTAGCGCCGCTAATACCGGAAAATCATGTTTTTGACATATCTCGGCCCATATAGCACAGAAAGACTAGGTGTTATTTCAAAAATTGATACATGAAGAGGCATTTTTGAGTAGAAGTAGGTAACATAGCTATGTTACCTAATTTTAAGGTGCTGAATACGAAAGTGATGGTTACCAAGCTGGATTTTTCGTGAAAATATACCTAATTTCCATAAATCTTTAAAATCTGTCGTGTTCTCAAATTTGGGTATATATTTTTTATTTTTATCTTTTATTTATTTTGCTGTTTCTACTTACACTTCCTTACTTCAATAACATTTTCTAAAGCATAAAAGTGACATAATGATTATGAGGACATAGTAACAATCCGAAATGGCTGCTATTTTACCCCGAAATTGTGCGCGTTTGCCTTGTCTTTGGATATCATCAAGTAGTCTTGCAAAACCTCATTATTAATGAACTTCAAATTCATCATGTTACTTACTGGTACAGTTACCTTATTAAAACCTGGAAAATCATGTGAACAATGATAGCATCTTGATATTCAGCCCAGTAAACAAAAACGGGAGAAAACAAGGTGTCCGTAATTTGGGCTATAAAGTAGTTGAAGGGTTGCCTAACGTGGGAGACTTGAACAAGTTTAATAAAATTCCCTGTTATTTGGGGGGATTTCCTTGAAGTTGTTCAAGTACCCCATGTTAGGCAACCCTTCGCCTATTTTTTAGCCCAATTTACGGACACTTCGTCATTTTTCTCCATGTTTTCTTTTTTTGGCCTAAAAATCAAGACGTTATCATTTTTCACATGATTTCCCATTTCTTTCGGTTAGGGTAACTGTGCAAGTAGTTCCTTTGTGAATTTGACGCTCAACAATACTGAGATTTGGCGAGACTACTTGATGACATCTGATGAAAAGTACGATGCGCGCAACTTTAGGGTGTAATAACAGCCATTTTGGATTGTTACTATGTCCTCATAATCATTCAGTTGCTTGTACGCTTTAGAAAATGTTATTGAAGTAAGAAAGTGTAAGTAGAATCACAAAAATAAACTTTTCCCCAAAAATAATAAAAAATATGCGCAAATATGGGAACAAATATATTACACGACAGGTATTTAAGATTTATGGAAATTAGGCATATTTCCACTAAAAATCCAGCTTGGTAACAATCATTTTCGGATTCAGCACCCTCAAATTAGAAAAAGTAGCTGGGTTACCAACTTCTACTCAACTTTTTCGTGCCCTCAATAGATCTTTATTTTCAATATCACCTAGACTAATGTTTTGAGGGTCAGGTATCATTAGAAGACCATTCACGAAGTAACTATGTGTGTCTTTGGCAGGTAAATATGTAAATTCTAAAGTGCCGATTTATCAGAAATTTGATTTTTAGCCAAGGGTTTTGATAAACGGTAATAATCAAAGTTGATTTTAAGTCATCGTATTCAAAATAAACTGTAATATTGGCTGAAATTGAATAAAATATTGGCTAAAAACCAAATTTTAGATAAACTGGCAATTTGGAATTTACATATTTTCATGCCAAAGAGACACAGTTCTTCGTGAATGGTCTTCTTATGGCACCTGACCCTCAAAACATGGGTTTAGACACCGTAAGTGTGTAGTTACAATGTATGTGCAATATTGGCCGAGATATTGGCTAAAATCAAATTTCTGATAAACTGGCACTGTAGAATTCACATATTTACCTGCCAATCATATTTTTGATAAACCGACACTTTATCATTTACACATTTTCAGGCCAAAGACACACGTAGTTACTTCGTGACAAGGGCGGATCCAGTACACAATTTTTTTTTGGGGGCAATTTTGGTCTACCCAAAAGTGGGTCCAAAAATTCGGCGTGGAGTTCTGGGCCCGCTCAAGGGCCCTGAATTTTTTTGGATTCTAGATGCTCTGTGGTGCGATCTGAGACAATTTCTGACCACTTTAACCAATGTTTTCTTTTAGAAAAGATGGTGGTGGACTCATTGTCTGCCTTTATTGCGATGTCACATAAAAAAAAATAGTTTCGTTGGGTTTTTTTTGGGGGGGGGCATGGCCCCCTTTGGCCCCCCCCCCCGGATCCGCCCTTGCAAACAGGTCTAAATAATATTGCAATATATCTTTATTTTTCAAATCCTGAAAAAAAAGGTTCACATCCTGAAAAAGTTCACAAATATGGGGCGTCTTTGGACCCCTGTGGATAGTACGTTGGCCCGGGGAGCCAGTGCAGACGGTGTGTCGTGTATACCCTTTACCCCTCCGTTGTTCACCCCTGATTACACGGCTACAGCCAGACAAGGCAGTGGGTTGGCCCGCTGTTGTCTAGGCCCGGGTGACTGTACTTTTTTCCCCGATGCAACAGGAGAAAAATGGCGCGGGGCAAGCCACGACAGGAATCCAATGCCAAGGTCGCGCTGTTTTTCCTCTTTTCTCCCCGGTTTCATTATTGTGATGGTTATTTGGTAACAATTGCATTCTTGTAACCTTGAAGGATTAACAAAGGACCAACAGTAATGGAACTGACTCCGAGGAGCCAGTGAAAAGTCCAGCACAAAAGTCGAACCGCGGTATTATTATATATACATTTTGCAACTGTGTCTATCTGGTAAGTACACTGTGGCTTGGCAATGGATGATGAATGGACTGCGGGGTTTTAGGAAAAACAAGTTTTGAAAGAAAACTAGCGTACCTGATTTTTTTTAAATTCCGTGGGGTTTTGAAAGTTGCGTGCAAAGGGATGATTATGACAAAACACAATTTGTAAAGACGCAAATTCCGATCCAAAAATAAAAAAATATGACCCAAAACCAAAAATGAAAATGGAAGGTGGTTCCTGAAGTTTGATAAGGGCAAGGTCTTTGACGCATAAATCAATGAAAACAACAAAAATAGGAACGTGATCAGGTAGCTTATTTGAAGTAACCATCTACTTATATAGACCTTTATCACGCTGCCACCATTTCAGTCATGTTCCCTTTATTTAACAACAGTAATGAATGATGTTTTTTGTACAAAAAAGGAACCTGACTAGTTTTACTTCCAGCCTCGGTTTGGTTACGTTGATTCGATTGGGAAAAAAATCAAGATGGCCGCAACATGAAAATGGTCAATTGTAAATCACTAAAAAGGGTACACCGGTTTCCAACCCTTCCAAAAAGCAACCTTTTTCCCCCATAACTTTACAAAATTCTCATGATGCCGTTCACAAGCTTGAAAAAATAAGACTTCTAAGACTAAATTTGAACCATTTTCTACATTCAGTGCAATGCATACAGTTTTTACCGACATACGAAAGGATTAGCAATACCAAAAAATAAGCCACAATGAATGATTTTACAAACGTGAGAGACATTCTTCATTTTAAGTGCAAGGGCGGATCCAGAACACAATTTTCGGGGGGGGGGGCAAAACAAGTTTTGGTCCACCCAAAAAGTGGGTCCAAAAAATTACGGCGTGGGGTTCGGGGCCCGCTTAAGTGCCCCGAATTTTTTTTTTGGATTCTAGATGCTCTGTGGTGCGATCTGAGGCAATTTCTTGACCACTTTAACCAATGTTTTCTTTAGGAAAAGATGGTGGTGTACTCATTGTCTGCCTTTATTGCGATGTCATATAAAAAAAAAAAAATTGGTTTCGGTGGGGTTTTTTTTTGGGGGGGGGGGCATGGCCCCCTTTGGGCCACCCCCGGATCCGCCCTTGCTTCGTAAATGGTCTTCTAATGATACTTAACCCTCAAAACATGGGTTTAGACACCTTACAGGTGTAGTTATGTGCTATATTGGCCGAGATATGCCAAAAAACCGCATTTTGAAAGTTAGCTCCTGAGTTCTGTTCAAAGCATTTTGAAAGTTAGCTCCTGAAAAACTCTATAACATGGTTCCATCCCAGGCCAATGCTGTTGTAAAAACTCTTGATTGTTTGACAAAAACAAAAATATTAATGGATCAAACTAATTCGTCGTTTGGTTACTTACCAAAGTTGCGAAAGCCGAAATTCGGAGGATATTGTCCTTCTCGTCCTGCAATTTAAACCAATCAAGAAGTGTTTTATTCTGAGCAAAAACAATATGCATAACAAAACATGAGCACAAGCGTTTACTTTTTGTAGGAATTCTTTCAAAAGTGCTCAACAACAGTATACAAGTAAATGAATACTAAAGTAATTGGTGCATGCAAAACAAACACAAAAGCGAATTTCTGACGTCATGGCAAGCTTTGGCGCTGCGAAGTTGGCAAAAAAAATCAACTCGGACAAATTGTGAACCGAGCGTTTCCTCCCCGAAATTCGCTTCAAATAGGGATATTCCAAAGGAATAGGGATATCCCAAAACTCGGCTTCTTCTCCATTTCGGCTTCGCCTGCTTTTTGGGTCCTATAACTTTGAAGATTTCAGCTCAACATAAGTCAATGTTTTCTTACAAAACTATGAAACTGTATGGTATATGAAGCAAGTGATTTTCTTTAACATCTACTAGCATTTAATGATAAAGCAAAACTGGAGATGATCCGGTATCGAAACATGAGAATCCAATTTTCGAAGAACGGATCACTAATTTCAATTCAGCGGACTTACCACACCGTCGATCGAGAAAAGTGACAGGCTATAGGAGACATTCACGGGCGTCTTGGGGATGACGTCCTTGTTGTGCATTTCCATAAGCTCCACAATCAGGTTGTGACGACTGTTGTGTTCCACGTCTGTGTAGAGACAATACAACCAATATTGTACATGTACCTTATTGTTTTGCAGAGGACAAATCTGCGATGGCCCTTTAGCCAAATATCTTTCTCAAGACATAGTCTGTCCATTTTCCAATTTCCATGCTTGTACACGGCACCATTTCCCATTTTCCCTATTAGCCCCACTTTTACTAAAACTGCTCTATTTCGTAACGGGAGTCCAGATATGCACATTGCAACGAGTCTACATGTTATTTCGTTTCTGGATTCCTATCAGTTACATTATCTGTCATTGAAAAGGTTGAAGAAAGCATCGGTTCAATGATGTTAAAATAGGCTATTGCTCGAGCCATCCCTTTTGTAAACTTCGTTTGATTTTTTGTCTAAAATAGACATCATGCATGGCAGTGATCAAAATGTGAACGACCCAAGCTCTCGATCTCCGATTTGGGGATGATGACCAACGAGTCGAGCGTGCACACAGGCATGAGGCATATGCCCTGCATGCAATGAACATGTACAATGTATCCCAGTCACACTCTGACCCGTAAGTTACATTTTCTACAGGGGTAGGGTATTTAAGGCAAATCTGGTACTTAAAGTGGATCTAAAATCGGAGGGCATACGGCTTAACCCTTTAAGAAAAACTAGATTACTGATTAATCGTCAACAAATTCGCATCTTCCTTAAATTCACGGTGTGCATATGGATATGCAGGTGTTTGATCCATGTGAGCAACTACCCCCAATAAAAAGAATTTGTGCATGGAAGATAACCATTGTACCACGAACCATAAGAAAAGTACATTGTTGCAGACTTTCTTTGTGGAAATAAATAATGCACGCATACCATGCTGTCTGGTGAAATTTTACAGACGCTTACACAATAACCGTTGTACATAATGGCCTATGTACGTCATGTCTCAGGCTACTGTGCACATGCTTTTCCAGTGCTATTTTCAAGTTTCATCCCGAAAAAGAAAACACATTCCTTTGAATTGCCACTTTTCAAGAAGTACGGTCGAACCCTGATAAGAAGAGCACTGTTAATACAACATCCATAGTCTGTGTTTGTCGTTGTTTTCCATTACTGATAATACAAGGCACGTTATAACAACTGGTAATTTGTAAAGTCCCAAAAACCTCTTATAAAGGTATTCTACTGTACATGTAGTTAGTTCACTTTGGGGTAAACCATTGACCGGAAAAAAAAATCATCCCATGTTGAGTACTTGCAGTATTATACTGTGTGCATACAATTTCGGAATATTGGCTGGCAGACAATGGCCGTTTTCGAAACTCTGTCCTCGAGTGACCCGCTAACAGCAGGGTGACCGTTTTAGCCGATTTTCGGCTAACTTTGACAGATTTGTTTTGTTAAAAAACGAGTTTGACATAAAATTTGACAGAATAGATATTTTTGGCAGATTTCTGGCAGCATTCTGCAAAAATGGTTATTTACAGAAAACCATAGCAAATGTAAAAAAAATTGTACATTTGTTAAAAAAAATCTTCAATCTTTTTCAAACAAACCCGTGCATAATGGGAAAGGTTGGCTGGTCTAGGCGCTGAGATTCACTGGGAGCTGGACTTCATGCCGCAACCGCGTTTTGCCTGAAATTTACGCAATAATTTCATAACATCTTTATGTGACTATTGTTAATAATGTAATTTGAACCTTAATTTAGTCAGTACTACTAATCTGCATGTGATTTTAAGGGGTTTTAGTGTATTTCGAAGAAATCTGGGGAATTTGGCAGATTTTTGATAAATCTGTCAGATTTTTGAAGCGCATTTAGCAGAATTCTGCCATGACCTTACGGTCACCCTGGCTAACAGTGTACATGTATTCGTGTTGTCGATTACGAACCCCCAAGTGCATGTGGAGTGCAGTTGGGAGAAAATTCAAGCTGGAAGCCGCCGTATCCAAACGCTAAATGAAAAGAATTACAAAGTATTATGAGAACAATTCAAATAACAGCTATTAAAATTGGCAAAGACACGCATGAAAAACAAGCCCACTCTGTAACCATGTAGAATTTTATTTGTTGTATCGTTAATGCTCCTGCCCCCCTCTAGAAAAAAATCTGGCGACGCCCATGAAGACGGAGAGTGTCACTCAATAAGTCTAAAAATATATTTTTGTAGGTGTGAAAAATATTTTTTTGTACAGCGGCCGCCAATTATGTGGCGGCCGCCACAATAAGTGGCGACCGCTGTACAAAAACAAATATTTTCACACCTACAAAAAAATAAGTCTGAATATATTTTTTGTACGTGTGAAAATATTTTTGTGTCCCGTTAAATTACAAACGTTAATCAATGTTTATTAATATTTTGACAAATCTAATTAACTCTGTATATAGTAACTTCTTGAGGTGATAGATTATGTGTAATTAATCACAAATTAGGAAAAAAAAATCGAAATCACAAAATATCGATTTTTCGATGTTAGTGTCACTTCGTGGTGACGGTGATGTGGCAACCTCTGCCCCATGTGTGGCAACCTCGTTCCCATGGTGTCGAGCAGTACACAACCACTGGCTGCTCTCTCACCTTAGCACCAAACTTGTCAAAACAAATGTACTTTTGATCAGATAACTTTGTTGTTTATTTTAGATAATAAACTAACATTTCAGATTATGTAAACAAGCCATTACAAAATGTTATGGAGCAAGTTTCATCAGATTTGTGCTCGAGGGTGAGATTTTGGATGATTTATAGGTTACCACAAATTAATTTTGGGAAATCACCTGTTTTGACGACATTGTTTTATAACATGAAACGTACGTGAACCAACTCGTACGGCAGCCAACTCGTACGCCAGCCAACTCGTACGCCAGCCAACTCGTGCTGCGGGCCGAAATTAGCAAATTTAAAGAAATTGAACGATACCATTTCCAGATTGGACGGATGTCAAGAATCGTCGACCATATATAATTTTTATCGGCGCTTACTTTTCAGTTGAAACAGCATTTAATTTCAAAAGAGAACATAATGTGTAATTCTGTTCTTTCCCACCATTACGTAGCCCTCACAAATCGGCCTCACAAATCGGCAACCACAAGGCTGGTATGCATGAGCATGGCTCCATGGTATTATTATTGCTCTTTGGTACATGTTAGCCTCCCCCTCCTGTACAACATTAATGTACATTGATGTGTTGCCAGAGATTTTAAACAGGAGAGACCAGATTATCTGCCTGGCCAGTTGATTGGAATTAATCAATCCATGCTGAATAAAAGCCCAGGTACCAAAAGAACCCCGCACGAGTAGCTTTCGTGAAAACTGGGGCCCGGCTTAGGTTAATCTCCAGGGCATCTACCTCAAAAGCCTGAATGGCGAGCTCATGCATGCACTCGCCCATTTCGTAACACTGAGCGGTCAATCTTCACAGCATTGGCGGCGAGCCATCCGGGGAATGGGGTGGGGCCCTGGTAAGGGGGAATTTTGCAACCCAAATACTTTTAATTTGGCGGGGTGCCAATGGAAAGTTCCACCAATAATTTATCCGTGTGTGTAGATTTTGTACAAGTGTTTGCTTTGAGTATCCCTAAAGTTCTAAGACATTCTGCCACTATGCCTATGTCATGTATAAACACAACAGTTCAATCAATTACGTACAATTTGAAAGGTGCACATGGACATGTACTGCATACATTTTGCATCAACTGTTATTTGAATATTGCCCCTCAATCAGATGCCCCTCAAATGCCCCCCCCCCCGTTATATGAAAGCTGTTTTCACCACATCCCAGTGATATTGCAACTGCCCCTCCTGCTTCCCAGTTGATAATACACATGATTCAGAGTTGAAATGAGTCAATGTGTTTTGTGATTCGAGTCCAGTCGAATCATTTTAAAGAAGTAACTGAAGTCGAGTCGATATATTCGAAGGGTCAAAAAGTCGAGTCAAATATTTAGCCCGAGTCGATTCTGACGGTCACGATTTTTGAACATATTACAAATAAAACAAGAGAAAAAGTTAATTGTATCACTGCAGTTAACAAGAAGTGAAACTTTGATTTTATATGGAAAGATTCCCATATCTGGCTATTACTTTTTACCCTGTGCACAAACCGTATGTTAAATTTGACTTTTCAGGACATATTATCACTTTCTGATGACTGATAGGTCACTGAAGGGAAAAAATAGTGATTGACAGATATGGCAGTCTTTCCAAACAGTTTTCTGATTATTGAAAAGTGTCATGTATCTAGTTGATTAAAAAAGGAGGGCATACATTTAGCCGGCGTTCGAATCCATAATGAAATCTCCCAAAGCCAGTGATAAAACTACATTGTAATTGGAATTCTTTAAAATTAAAATCCGGTTCCTGGATACATGACCAGCGGCCGCTGTATTAGCCGAACAACATGAACATTGACGTGGGGTTGAACTTTTGCACCGTGAGTCATTGCAAATATTTTCCCCAAAAGTTTTGCTGATATTTTTGTGACTCAAGTCTTTTTAGCCTTCGCTCAAGTCGAGCAGACTTCTTCTGAACAGGGACTCGAGTCGAGTCGAGTTATTTACTCGCAGTGAGTCGAGTCATTTACCCCTTATAGGGACTCGTGTTGAGTCACCAACAATTGTGACTCGAGTCATTACTACTCTGATATGATTGGATTGAACGTATCTCTAGAATTGTCAGTTTGGAAAGAATGTTGCAATCTGACGCTGCTTTTTCTTCTTCATATATCATCTAAATGACGGTCAATCATTGCAAAAAATGATGGTAAGACGTGAATCTGGCACTGAGAAACATTTTCAACTTTAGAAAATACTTTAAAAAAAATCTTGAGTCTACAGATGGACTTTGCACGCAACCGCTTAAGTAGCGTCAGCATTCTTTCCGAAAGTTTTTCCACAAACCTGCATTCGATTCACTGCTCTTCACATACAGCAGACACAGCCCCAGAACCACCAACAGAGCACCATCGCGGAACGCCATTTTACTTTCCAACTTATTTTGTTGTGGGTGAGACACTGAGACTAATACAAATCTCTAGTACTGATCATGCAAACACCACCCATCCGCGACTGTTAGTGTTACGCTATTTTTTGTCAACACACGCAAGACGTAGTTTTTTTATTCAAGAAAATTGGCCTGGGTCAGCGCGGACCATACTATTATGCTTAAGGGGTAATTCGCTCGTACCCCCGCCCTGCAAACAGTCCTGTTTGCAGGGCGGGGGTACGAGCGAAAAGGGGGTAATTAATAGCATTATACATGTACAAGCTGATTTACCCGATCATAGATCGGGTAGGGTGTAGTGTTGGGGATAAAAATGTGGGGAGTTAAATGTAAATGAGGGATATAGTTGAGGAGACATGCAGTTATAGAAAAGCAATTTCTGTGGTGTGATCTGAGGCAATTTCTGACCACTAAAACTAATTGCAGCAAAAGATCATCTTTTAAAGTTTTGAGTTTGGAGTAATTGAATCAGCTACATGTATTCTGCGCAATATAGAATCATTATTGTAGGCTAAAATTTGTATTCGGGAAGAAAAAGTGTGTGTGTGTGTGGGGGGGGGGACCAAACAATGTCCCCCGTTTTAAAATGGGGGGGGGGGGGGGGTTCCCCCTGTCCCCCGTCGATTTACGCACATGATAATTATGTGTCATGGCAACTGTATGTAAATGTTCCTGTTGGTCTGTTAAATTGGCATTTTGTGAGGCAGTCGTATTTGGAAACGTAGTAAAAAGGTTACTGGAGTACACAGGCGAAGGCTGACTGTACAGTTTTGACAATAAATCATAATGCAATGAAACGTGAAGGTGTCATTTGAAATGAAAATGTTGAGTGTTACCATAAAATTACAAACGGTCTGAATCATTGAGGAAGGTCATAATTAAGTTTCAGTATTGGAGTCTTCAACAAACGTAAACTTGAACTTCTTACTATTTGCGAGACCGTCTGCGAGGAAAAAAGTCGATTCAATTTTTATTCATGTTGGTTCAACCATCTATATAAGAGCAAGTTTGACTCGGCCTCCGAGAAAATGTTCTGGATCTGCCATTGCAGAGGCCGAAGGGGTATCGCTTTCACACCGATGGAAGGTGCCCCTTTTTCTGGATAAGTGCCCCTTTTTGATGTTCCCACAGTTTGAAAAGTGCTCTGCCGCCCCTGAGCTAGTCGATGTTTATTCATTATAAAATAGCAATGACGTAACACCATTGCTATTACTCAGTCATGCATGAACATTAAAACATTTCAAAGAACGGCTTTCGTCGAGCTGCCACAGTGGCCTAGTGGATAGTTGAATGAACTATGGATCGCAAGATCTGTGGTTCGAACCCGTGTCCATTTTCATCAAATAATTTTGTTAGTTGGGATAAGTTTATTTGAAGGGAAAACCCTACGAGAACCTTAGTGTTTTCCATCCACACAGTGTGATAAATATTCAGGCTGGGGTGCGTGATGAGATTGGTTGAAATACGATGTAGGCCTACGCTGCAAAACAAAAATACTCGTTCCGGTCGGCCAGGCACAAAGCCATAGCAATTTCTACGCACAATTCGACCAAAGAGAAAACCACTTTTTAATAATCTCATTTTGTAAGACCAAATAATTTTAGTTTTATTTCGTATTACTAGCTCTGTACCAACGGTTTTTGTTATTTAACTCCTATCGTTGTACTCGTACTTGTAATTAATTGTAACTGTAATTGTAATTGTTCTTTATTACAGTGGGGGTCTCCACTCGACAAGCTTATGCTTTTTGGAGACCTCCATCCATCCATCCATCCATACATACACAATGTATGTGTTGGGAAAAATTAAAGATTTGATTGATTGATTGATCAAAATGACCACCACCCTAAAACCTCACGCCGACAGTTTGGGCCAAGGCTGGTGCGGACGGCCATTGACGAACGCCTTGACCGAGGCTACAAAAACTGCAAAGAAAACAAAATAGTAATTAAACTGACCTGCGCGCAATCTGCGTGAACTGTGCTAACAATGTGACGCTTTAAGTGCCAGGTCAGCTTAACCAGGTTAGATAAGCAGGTCACGTGACATCCTTCATGAATCAGATTGGTTAACAAAAATATCGCGTCCGGCGGGATCGGAGTGCTGCCCGTCCGCGAATTTTTTTTCCAAAACGAGATCGGACAATTTCAAAAGAGGGCGCTTTCACTGCGCCATGCATAATTCATGATGTCCGTGGCTTTAGAGAATAAGTTATATAAGAAGGAGTAATGGTGTTTAAATCATCAACGACTGGCGAATGATTCGTGGACTGGTTGGAATTAGTCCTGATGACTTCTAATCAGGAGTTCGAATCTCATTGAGCGTTTTTCACTTCTTCTCAACTAAAGTGAGGAAGGAACATATTTTCTCACAAGACATATAACCTATCTTGGGTTTGTGCTGTGGAGAACAAGGAATTACTTAGATATGCATGCTGTGGACCAATCAGATGATGGGAATCGGACGTCATTTGGGAAATGATTCGCAATGATTCGGATCGCTGCCCGCCCACCATTCTAGTGACTTCGCATCCGGCACAATCGGACTCGAAAAAAAAAATGAAACTGTTTAATTTCATCCGGTCGACCGGTGTGCGATTTTTTCGCAGAGTGTACGATTTTTTTTCTCCCTCTACGATACTTTTATGATACGCACGTAGGTATATAATTATTTGTTTCCCCATATTTTGGCGAGTTGTGCGACAGCTCAGGCGATAGAGGGTAGGATTTTGCACCGCGAGGTTGCGGGTGCGAATGTCACGGTCGGTTTTGCGCCTGATTTTTTTTCCTTTTTCTAAGCTAAGGCTTGGCTTTGGAGGATTTTTAAAGGGAAATAAAGTCCGAATTTCATAACGTTCAAATTCACTTTTTCTAATGTTATATTTTCATTTCATGCTTTTATGAAAGTTAAGTCCAAAACGCAGCGTACATCCATATGTAGATGTCGTTTGGGAGAAAAACATTCGCGACCGGTGTACGGTCAGATCGGTCCGTGTTGTTAGCGCATAATACCTCCGTACGCCGTTGATTCAGTGAACCGGTAAAATCGGACGGGTTGGCGCCGGGCCTTGAATAAACACATGACAGAGCCGCGAGTTCCTGAAGTTGCTCCCCAATTAAGTTCTAGAACCAAGCGCTCCGTGTGCCTGCCCGTGTGCTCTGGTTCTCGTACTATCATTAAACTAATAGATTTATATTCTTAATAATAGATTAATAGATTTTAATCGAGCTTTTACTTGAAACCCTCAACACTGCTCCAAGATGTCACTGGCTCTACCTCAACATAATATTGACAGTGATTGCTGGAGGATTTTGCAGAAGTGGGACAATTGTTTACCCCTCCAAGGACCACATTCAAGAAATAACGGAGGATTTTGCAACGATTGAGGCATAATGCTTTGACATGGAGGCAGTTGGAGGAGTTTGCAGGATTGGGGTTGCAACTTGCACCCTAGCAACAATGCCCAGGGAGTTGGAGGGTTAATAACAGGACGAACCCAAAACCATGTCAGTCCGCTGTGTTCAATTATAGCCCGAATATTTATAACACAGGTTTTCCTGATCAATTCCTCAAACAACAACTGTATTTACATTCATATCTTGAAAGTGGCCGGTTTGAAGTGAACTAGCTCCCTGTTGTCAATCCATGTAAGACGTTCAAATTTGTTTTCACCTGACATGTTTCATGTTGAACACATCCTGTGGAAGTTCTGTTATTCAGTTAAGGCTGAATTATCAATCGATTTGACAATCGGTTCAATTGGTTCAGGGTTATTTGCACGGACGGGATTCTTATTTTCGTTTGCATTCCCATGCATATTCTATATCTGGTACTTTCTGCATTCAAAATGTGGAAAACGACGGCAAGATGCGAGATTTTCAGGTGTTTTTTTACCTGTTCATGTGTATATATTGGTTCATTCTAGTTTGTTCATTTTCAAAGTGCCTGTTTATATCTGTCTTAATTTTTTATCTCAAGAAACAAACATGTAAACTAGTGATACGAGACAATTAACCATGAAAGTCGACTTAAGGCATAATCAATGCGCATTTTGGTCTCGAAAACACCTCTAAATCTAATGATCAATCAATCAGTCAATCCACTGATCTTACTTTATTTACCAGATAATAATACAAAACAACATGCCACAAAAATCATAACATTACAATATGTGGATGGGGGTCTCTAAAAAGCAAAGCCTAAACTTTGTGGATTACCCCCGCACCAAATAAATTCCACAGGTAGGCCTACTAAGTACTAGTATAGTGAGCTACTCTCCTGCACGGTGTGACCAAAATAGATTTTACACAGACACCAGATTAAAAAGCTGCCTCGCCAGTTGATTTGAATAAATCAATACATTTTGAAAGCCCACGTTGATTCCTTTGTGTGAGTAGTACCCAGGTCCGCAAAGAAGCTCTCGTAAAAATATGGGCCTCTTCTGTTAATTTCCTCAGTGGTATGGCATGCATAGCGCTAGCAAGGTCACTCGTACCATAGAGAAAACTCGTACGTTTGAATGCTTTAGTAACTACATTGTATGAGATGACAAAAAGTCTGAAAAGCGAGTGAAATGCACCGTATCGTTGAATAAATGGATTTTTTTTGCAGCCCGAGTCGTCAATCTTCTCACAGCCTTTGCTTTGCAGTAATCATCCCAGGGGCGATGGGTTGTATGGGGCCCTGGTTAGGGGGGATTGACACCACAAACGCTTTTGGGCTGGCGCGCCAATGGCGATGTTCCATTAAAGGCTAAATACAACATTTGCAAACATAGAAAAAAATAAAACTACCAAATCATTTTGAAATACCTTGCTGGACTGTTAGTGAATGACAGTGTAAAGCATCCTGTAAAATCATGGCACCTGGTAAACTGTCATTTTCACGAAAAGTGGTATTTTTGTATCAATTTCCAACGCTGGTCGGCCGACCAGCGTTTGAAAAACTGGCGCTTTTTTTCAAATACTGGCCCCAATTGACCATCGCACTTGTTTGCAATCGATTACACACCTATGAACGGGTACAAGCCAGCTAGACTGGTTCCCTGACCTTACAATTCCCCAATGTATCTAAACTGCTCTGTTTCTTCTTATATGGAGTCAGGGAACCAGACTACAGGAAAATGATTGTTTTTCTGTTTGTTATACTATTTACTCCCAATTTCCATTCCACAATAAATGACAGCAAAATCAAAAAAATCAAATGATGTATATTCCTTTAATAAATATAGCCAAGTGTTTTATTTTTGTTTTTTGTTGTTGCATGTTTGCAAATCCATGTTGCTTGCCAAAAATCTGTGAATTGTGCCCTCAATCAAGTGCCCCCTCTTTTTTTTGAATTATTTTGACCAATCAACGGGCGCTTTTTATATTGGATCTCTTCGGTCACGTTATAGACATAGACATGGAATAAAAAGTACCCTATACAGAGCACAAAGGCTGTGGTCACGCGCCCTGTATTATGTAACACAATACGAAAAAATATCCTACAGTCACAATTTAGACAAATATACGTGTATATAATTATCTTCTACGATAAAAAGAATGACCATGACCAGTAATAATTGTTGGGAAGATTTGTCGTACTTGTCATGTTTAAGAAATACTACACACCTCGTTAAACTCATAAACGCTGTTAAAAATACTAAACACCTCGTTAAACTCATAAAGTAACGCTGTTAAAACAGATACTAAACACCTCGTTGAACTCATAAACGCTCTTAAGAAATACTAAACACCTCGTTGAACTCTAAACGCTGTTAAGAAAATACTAAACACCTCGTGGGACTCATATTTGCTGTTAAGAAATACTGAACACCTTGATTCATTTATACAGGATCTTAAGAAATATTAAACACCATGTTTATTTAATAAACGTTAAGAAATACCATAATCCCTGTCTAACTTATAAAGGTTGTGCAGAAATACTAAACCCCTTGTTTAACTTATGAACGTTGATAAGAAATACCAACCTTGTTTAACTTATAAACGATATTAAAAATACTGCACACCTTGTTGAACTCATAAATGCTGTTAAGAAATATTGAAATTTCTCGTTAAACTTATAAACGCTGTTTTAAATATACCAAACACCTTGTTGAACTTATAAACGCTGTATTTACAGAAATACTGAACACCTTGTTTAACTTATACAGTTGTTAAGAAATACTAACCTTGTTTAACTTACAGACGATATTACGAAATACTGAATACCTTGTTGAACTCATAAACAATGTTAAGAAATATTTAACACATCTTGTTTCACTTACAAACGCTGTTTAAAAAAATACCAAACACCTTGTTGAACTCATAAACGCTGTTAAGAAATTTAAAACACCTTGTTGAGCTTATAAACGCTGTACAGAAATGCCGAACACCTTGTTCAACTTATAAACGCTGTTAAGAAATACTAAACAAAATTATACACGCTTGCTAACTTCCAAGAAACTTATCGAAGGAAACCGAGCATGCAAGAGATACATTGTTTTGGGGTTACCCGTCAGTGGCGCTTTGGTGTGACGTAACACTGTAGGATTTCAGAAGAACAACAACGCAAAGTTTCTCAGTGATATGCAATTGTGTGGCATTATTTTGGGAACGGTTTTCGTTATATGACTTAACTAATCTTGACGGATCGAGAGCATTAATGCCCCAGTTTTCAAGGCTTAATTTACAATGTACCGGTTGTGTGCTGTTTGAAGTGTCTCGCATTCCTCTCTACTCCGTTTCAGGATTGAGTATGATGCCCCCACCGATAGCAAAGATGATGGTGAAGACGACGAAGCAGACCAAGTCGATGATTCGAGCGAGTTGCATCAGGAACTAAACAGGGAAAGACAACAATGGACAAGACGTTCAAAATCACAGTGAAAAGAAACATGTTACGATCGAAATGGCAGCGGTTACCGATTTGTTTGCCACCGAGGGTCAGACGTCGGCGCAGTTCCTGTAAAAACTGTACGGCTTTTACGTCAGAAGCTTTGTTTGATGACGTCATATGCTAAATAATGTCATCGTTTCATTAGCTCTCGAATTAATTATATCCTTATTATTGGCCTGATCATTATACAGAGCGAGGTCAGTGTGACTTTCATTTTTAAAGACGATTGCAAATTACAAATGCGCGATACTGAACATGAACAATCTTAACGGTCAAAAGTGGTCACCAACACTTTTGGCTGGCTATCGGTTGTATATAGTCCATCGAGGCCATTTCTGCTTTTGACCAAGTTTGACTCGGCTATTCGACCAAAAGTCAACATCTGCCAGATTTGACCGACTGGAAGCTTAAAAACCAGCGAAAAAAAACATTAAAACCAGCGAAGCACCCACCATAAGGCTTGTTCTGAACTGGCTAGGCACGACTGAACAGTCAGACTAGCTCGTCCAGCTTATGGACAAAAGTGTGTGTTCAATGTAAGATGATCTACATCTATATGTGTATAACATAGGCCTCTATGGAGATGAAGGCAATGCTCGTGCTAAAACAAGACAACTTGTCTACTTAAATTGCCAATGATCGTAGATAAACGTCTGTTATACAAAAAGACAGAAACACACGGAACCTACCAAATTTGGCTTGGGTTGCGCCACGAGCTCCTCCCCGTCTTTGGGGGCGTTACTGTTGTTGTTGCTACTCCCACTCAAGGTTCCCCAACTGGAGAGATTCATTGACACCACACTCTCAACAGCTGCAAAGACGGCCAGGATCACGCTGAAACAGAGGAAATCTGCCAGGAAGGGGGCGTTGGGACCGCGGATGGGCACAGTCAGGTTGAGGTGGTACAGTTGAAGTAAGATGCAGAGGATGACGACGGAGCAGAGAACCATCCTCCCACCAGAGAGTGGAGGGATGAGAAAACACAGCAGGATCAGAAGCGATGTGATGACAGAGGGCACCACAGCACGTATCTCGTACTCGCCCACCGTGCGTTTGAATTGGAGACGGAATGTCAGATAGATGTACTGCTCAGGCGGATAAATATCCACTGACTTGTTCGCTGTGAAGGACTGGATCTCCCACTGGCTGTTTACCCGATGGTAAAATGTGCCGGCTGCTGACGCCCCACCCAGAGTCAGATTGAGCATGGAACCGGGATTGGTCCAGGATTCCACCCGAATGTCGCAGGTGTGGGCATCGTACGGGTAGTCGTTGAAGTCAAAAGAGCACGGTATGGCCAGACGCATCGGAAGGTAGTGCCCGACAAACCCATCGGGAAACACACGCAAGTTGATGTCATCTTTCTCCTCAATTCTAAATAAACAGATGAAACAAAGAATGTTTTTTTTCATCTTGTTCGTTTGACAAAAGTCCATTTTAAGATTTTCTCTGCGAATAAATAAATTAAAAAACCTTTATCTATATACATTTCAACCTTGTTTGTACAAAGCTCCTGTACATACAAGTAATACAATACAAGATTAATACAAAACTGCAAATAGTTCGTCTTCAAAACGTAGATAATAAAATAGCCTGACCTACGTGGCGTACGTAGCTGCACGTTTAAAGTGCTTAGACTCGGCCATACACAACTTCAAGATATATTTACTTACTGCGAGTACAGCAGTTCGAGGTCTGGATGCCAGATAGCTTTTTTAGGTAGGCTCGCAGAAAGTATGCCGCTGTAGTTTGCTGGATCCCACTGGAAACGGTGGTCAGACCAAAACTGTAAAATGTGAAAACAATGTTCGCAATATATTCCCTTCATTTCTCTTATCCCTCTTGGTGGTGCTATCTAGCGAGAAGCGACTTGTAATTTGGAAATAAACTCTTCAGACACCGTATAACTTGGTTCCATCTACGACTTAAGCTGTTGGGTCCTTTTCGGATTGTTCAACTAAAAATAATCGTGGATTCAACTGGTTTGTCCGTTGGATACTTACCACCGTTGCAAAAGCGGAAATTCGGAGGATATTTTCCTTCTCGTCCTGCAATTAAACCGATCAAAAACAGCTTTACTCTTATAGAAATATAGACATGAATATACAAACGAACACTTTTTGTAGTTTCAAATCTTTTTGATTTGAAGGATTTTTTTTTTTTCAAAACTGCACAACTACAGTATACAAGTAAAATTATGCCGGTTTATGCTTGGTGCATGTGATAACGAACACGAACGAATTCCTGACGTCACCGCAAACTTTTGCGCCAACCGTAAATTCAACTCGAATCGAATCGAATCTTCTCCCCCGAAATGTGCTTCAAAGTCGGCAATGCGATCGAAAGTTTTTCCCCCCAGTAGTTTCAACTCTCCCAGTCTTGCCGTTGATGGGTTACTTGTGCATGGAGTAGTCTGGTTCCCAGATTAAACGATTCCGGCTATTTCTGACTAATCTTAGGTCAGGCAGCTGCCAATGTCACGTGGCCAAAACAGGAAAGTTTCCGAAATAGTCCGAAGTTTACCGCATAGCGCTTGGGAATTTCTTGATAGACAAAAGGTTGTATTTACCTGCCATTGTTGAATACTATTGTAAATTGTTATAATTATATTCATTGCTTGCACTTAAAAAAAATGACATTGAATAACGACTTTGTGTACTCTGATCTTACGAGCTGCGAGCTTTGCTGCGTGATGTACTATTGAGAATTGACAACGGTTAGGATTCCAAAACTGAAAACTCCATTTCGTCTCCATTTCGGCTTCGCCTGTTTTGGGGTCCCTAATATAACTTTGAAGGATTCAGCTCAACATAAGCCAATGGCTACTTACAGCAATATGAAAGTGTATGATATATGAAGCAAGTGAATTTCTTTATAATTGTATCTGAACATAATTGACATGGGAATCTAATTTTCGAGGAACGCTTTACGAAATCCGGACTAGGCCGGTACCATTGACTTACCACACCCTCGATCGCCAGGAGGTCTAGTTTGTAGGAAACTTTTAAGGGCGTGCTGGGGATGACTAGGGGGTTGTGGGTACCCAACAGATGTGTCATCAATTCATGACGGCTGTTGTGTTCCTTGTCTGTGTGGGGATAGAGGAACACAACAAATGGTCTATCAGGATCAGGAAGGTCATGGGCGTCAATCGGTGGGGGAAGGGGGACACGCCCCCACTTTTTAAAGTAGGGGGATATCATAACGGTTTGTCCCCCACACACTTTTCCGTCCCCGAATAAAAATTGTAGCCATGCTCAGAATATCTAATTCAATGACTCCAAACTCAAAAATAATGTTTAAAAGATGATGTTTTGCTCACAAAAATTGGTTTAAGTTGTCAAAAATTGCCTCAGATCGCACCACAGAGTGTCTAGAATCCAGAAATTTCCCGGGGCCCTTAAGCGGGCCCCGCAACCCCACGCCAGTAAGGCTTCGCGCTTCGCGCTTCGCACTCGCATTAGTGCTGATCAAAGAATGCCCCCGGGCCCCCACGTTTGAGAAGCGATTGACGCCCTTGAAGAAGGTTAACGAAAGATTTGGAAATTGTCAGTCTTTCACGTCATACTATATTTGCAAGGTTCCAGTTTAAGCAGATGTTTTACAAAACAGTTGTACAAAGGCCTTTTTCGAGGGTGATTTTCTTAAGATTACTGCACCAAAAAAATAATGACAAAGTTCTGAAGGTTTGCACGTTGGTATTTCTGTTCAGGGTTCCGGAGGTGCGCCACTGTAGGGATTAACTGTCAGGCTCTATTGCCTTTATTCAAGTCGTCGAAAAGCGATTACCCCTTGCTCTGGTTGAACGGGAAAAATGCGCTCCCATGCCCACACAATAACAACCCAATGAAGAATGGGAAACCCTAAAATGAAGGAGGTCACACTAGTTTTATCTGTAAAAGTTGTTTGGACCAAATCAGTCGTGTCGAGCACTAAACGGCAAAACTGATCGGTCAACAATACCACAGGTGCCCGCATTCTGCCAGTGTTGCGGGCATATAGGCCTAAAGTGAGAAGGATAAAAGGTGATTATATCCCATTGGATATTAAGGGAAAGCACAAGCAAGCAGACAACCCAACAAGCAAACAAGCACACCCAACACCTTAACACCCAGCAAGCCAGTGCAGCCAGCCAGCCGGCATGAAATCAAGCAAGCACTCAAACACGCAGGGGAGCAAGCAAGCAAGCAAGCCAGCCAGCCAGCCTGCATGCAATCAGGCAAGCAAGCAAGCAAGCCAGCAGCCTGCATGCAATCAGGCAAGCAAGCAAGCAAGCCAGCCAGCCAGCCTGCATGCAATCAGGCGAGCAAGCAAGCAAGCAAGCAATCAAGCAAGAAGCAAGCAAGCCAGCAGCCTGCATGCAATCAGGCAAGCAGGGGAGCAAGCCAGCCAGCCAGCCTGCATGCAATCAGGGGAGCAAGCAAGCAAGCCAGTCAACCAGCGAGTATGCAATCAAGCAAATAAGCAAGCAAACAATTAATCAAGTGTCCCACCTCGTAATTTGAGAGTCGAAAAACATTGAGGAAACGCGCTCTAAACCTTATTGATTCCTACTTGTTTCTGGACAGCAAAAGAATTGCATGCTCTGCGCACACCTTTCCGATATTACTGGATCACCGCACCACCGTTCGAGTTTTTTTTCACTGTTTGGTTTAACATTTCCCGCACACATGCCTGACTCCGTTCTATTATGTTCCCCGATACCTATGTTCCCAAATACCGATGTTCCCCAATCCTAACATTATAACCTTAACCCTAACCCAGTAGCGTATCCAGCTTTTGATGTCAGGAGGGAAACCGCACATCCACGTCGAATGTAGACAAGATTTATTCCACACTCCTTGAGAGAATACATCCATAAATAAAAGAAAGACTGGTAAATTTTGTCCCAAAATAACAAAACCAATAAATTTGTGCTCTTAAAAACGGGTTTTAAGTTGGTCACTTTTTAAAATTAAGATTTCGCCTATGTTTGGAGCACATGCCGACTAACTTTTGATACAGATAGTAGGCTGATATCGCAAATTTCAAAGATGTACCAATTACAGTATAATGGAAGAATTAATTGCTGAGTAATTAATCATAGAGATTTGTCTGTTCTCGAGAACTCAAAATCCCACACGCCTGTTGTTTTGGCAAATTGCCAATACCCATTGCCCATACCCTTTGCGCGAATTCGTGAAATGCTTTTGGCCTATTTCGTCCTTTTGTGAAAACACTGACGAAGTGTGCGCTTTATGTTTCCCAATAGTTCCAAGATATCCTGCCACACTTTTGTCGTCTAAATGCAACAGTTTCCTGCGTGAAATCGACGTAAAACTTAAAAGGCGTATATTGGCATGTGTACTAATGCATACCTTATTTGAACATTGCCTCCTCAAATTAGACCCCCGTCTTTTTTCGAATTTCCTAAGCTGCTTGTCCCCTCCCCTCCCCCTCCCCTTCCAACGTTTTGACACGAAATTGCCCTTCCTGCTTCCTATTTGATAATTCACAGGGTTGTACACTGTATTGTATATACATTCCAAATATTCGGGGCACTGGGGGTCTACTCGATGTTCCCCAATACCTATGGTCCCCAATACCGATGTTCCCCGAAATCCTTAGGATTAGGGTAAACGTTAGGGTTGGGGAACATCGGTATTGGGAAACATCGGTATTGGGGAACATAGGTATTAGGGAATATATGCACCCCTTTTCTTGCGATATCCACACACCGTGACATTACTGGAAGGACAGAGGCAACATCAGCGCTACAACAGCCAGACTCGGCTTGACCACCTGCAGCAATTGCAACAACAGGACTGGGCTGTACAACCACAGCAGGCGCTGCAACTCTAAGAAGGACTGGCCTACGGCGCAAAACTCTATTGTATCTTGAGACAGACGGATGCCAACAGTAGAGTAAACGGGGTAAAACAAAGACGGCCTCACCTTGTGACGCTGCACCTGCGCCGCCCTTCACATACAGCAGACACAGCCCCAGAACCACCACCAGAGCACCATCGCGGAACGCCATTTTACTTTCCAACTTATTTTTTTGTGTGGGTGAATTAACTTTAGTATTCATCATCACCCGTCCACCTCCCGTCAGCGCGAACCATATGCTGTTATGTGTATTTATTGCTTTGATGTTGGTGTAAAAAACCTTTTTTTCGCAAAAGTATCGATCGTGCAACCACGCCACTAAAGTATGGCATGCAAATGTAACACTTAATACCTAAATAGAGATATCTCTATCTTAATAATGATATCTCTATTTCAAATGGTATAGAGGTATCTCTTTTTTCCAATAGAGATATCTCTATTTTCAATTTTAGACTCTATATTACAGAATACTGTACAAATACCCCCCAAAAAATATAATTTGTGCCCAGGCGGAAAAATAATTAACAGTTCAGTTTTTCGGGGTGTCAGAGGGGGGGGGGGGGGTGTTTTCGCGGTATTTTTTGTAATGAATTTTGGACAGAGCTGGGGGGGGGGGGGGGTTGACCCCATCCGCGCCTGATTGGAAATAGAGATATCTCCTCTCTATTTGCGATAGAGATGAGTCTTCTCAATTGACATAATATCTGTATCTCTGTTTCTGATACGGATATCTCTATTTGAAAATAAAAAATATATCTGAATAAAATAGATATATCTTTATTTCAAATAGAGCTATTTCTATTTTTAATAGGGATATCTGATAGAGATATTTTCTATTTGAAATAAAGATATCACTATCAGAAATAGAAATACATGTAACTCTATTAGAAATAGCGATATCTTAATTTTGGAACTTAATGTTCAGTTTGCACGCCATACGCGAAGCTGAGCGTTGACTCTTGTCGACAAAGTCTACTTGTGTTGCGTATTGTAACGCTCTCCAATACATGAAGGCCTATCTATTGTTGTCGGCTGTGTATTATATCTTGCCAGAAAGAGCTATCTATATGCAAGGCCGCAGGTGATTTTTTTTCTCCACACGATATCCGCATGGGGTGCACGCTATGACGTTTTGGACCTTACTTATTATAAAATCATGAGAAAATATATAAAATTTGGGGAAAAAAAGAAATGATTTCTTAAGTAATGAAATTCGGACTTTATTTCTCTTTTAAAAAGTCCTCCAAAGCCTCAGATTAGAAAGGTAAAACATTCGGGCAAAAATGGTGCTTCGAAATCACGATCCTATCCAACTGAGCTATCGAACTGCTCGACAAATCCAGGAAATTCATGGTAATAATGCGTACGTATCATAAGGGTATCGTAGAGGGCGCTCAACATGTAATGCGGATGTTGTTTTGGAAAACATAATTCGCCGCCCGGTGAGATACGGTCAGATCGGTCCGAATTTTCTGCACACTTTTGTTCGGTGACACGACGATGATCCGATGAACTGGTCAGATCGCAAAGGTGTGCGCCGGGATAGACCATTATCATGTTGCGGCCATCATGATGTGTTCCCATTCAAATCAACGTAACCAAAGCGAGGCTGGAAGGAAAAATAGTCTGGTTCCTTTTTGCACAAAAAAAGGTTATCATTCAGGACAGTTACTGGATACAGGGAACATGACTGAAAAGGTGGCAGCATGATAAGGGTCTATTATTCCTGCTATTCTGTGAAGCTCAGAAATCGCTATTATGCGGGGCACCACACGTGCATCAAACCATGGCGCATGGCCTCAAATGGAATTTCAGCTATGTTGGGATTAAAAAGTGCACAGACCGAGGGTCGATCTATTCTAAACTCAAATAAGATTGAACTTTATATGAAAATTTAAAAAAAGACAGAGAACAAAAGAAAGAAACGCGAAAAATCCACTGCTTGATCCAGACTCAGTTTCGTTAGATCAGGGTCCCTGCTAAGCACAAAAATTTGCTTAACATAAAGACAGTCTGGCTTATAAAAGCAGGTTACCAGCCAAACACTCCACGTGATTTTCATACTAAGCACACATCTGAATAACACGAACAATATATATCACACGGAAATTTGGTAGGTAACCTGCTTTTACAAGCCAGACTTTTTTTGTGCAAAGCAAATTTTGTGCTTAGCAGCGCCGTGCAATTTGACCCAGTGCAGTGACACAGTACACGGGACAATGCATAGTACACGCAACCTCGTCCCCAGGGTGTCGAACATTACGCGCCCATCACTACCTGCTCTCTCACCCTGGTATTGGATCATTTGCATGTGCAAGATTTTTGAACACGTATGCAAATGAGAAATAGTCTGGTGCCTGAATATGCGTTACATTGGCGTTTGTTTTTGTATGCGGTGTCTTGGGTAAAAACAGAGTCAATTCGTCGTAGCGCGAGCAAGGCGTGAGTTACGAAAACACGATTTTTAAAATTAAACTGTTACGATCTTATCGAGACTACATTCAGTATCATATTTCATATTAATATTAACAAATTGGAAAGGAAATTAGCATAATTTTCGAGAAGGCGTGGACGAATGATCGCGAAAACACGTACTGCACGTTGTGAAGGATAACACCAAGTACACGATAAAAATGCATTACTAGCCAATTGCGGTATCGAATCAGGATACAGAAAGAAAGTTTCCTATCCAGGGTTTACTATTGGAAACGAGGTTGGAAATAAAGTAAGCACTGGGGACGAGGTTGTAGTACACGCGGCATGTACGGCATGTACTGCACGGTCATACTGGCTATTCATAGCGCCCACCTTGATTGTCAAGCTTTAAATGGTAATCTTTTCTAACGGTCAATTGCATATTTGGTAAGTTTTATTGCCCCCCCCCCCCAAAAAAAGTAATGTGTCGTTAAATGATTTTATAGGGATTTTCTAAAAAAATACAATTTAAAAAGTGACAAATCCTGGAGACAAAAATTGAGAGAAAATTACCAGAATGCATTCTTAATGGACCGCTTAAGCTTACTGCCTTAAGACCAGTGTTGTAGTCGAGACCGGGTAGCCCGAGACCAACACCAAGACCGAGACCTGAAGTTTCGATACCGAGACCGAGACCGAGACCGAGACCAGCCCCTTCAAGGCAGACCAAGACCGAGACCGATATGGTCCGAGACCGAGACCGAGACCGAGACCGAGACCGAGACCAGCCCCTTCAAGGCAGACCGAGACCGAGACCGATATGGTCCGAGACCGAGACCGAGACCGAGACCGCGGACAATAAATAACAATAATCTAAATAAATAACCAAGACACATAATTACAGCTGAACAGTCTATCCTTGAGATGATGATGTTGAAGGCAGGGATGTGAAGGAAGTGTTTGAACACTAGGAATCACTTGTACTAGTACCTGCTTGTGTCATGCGAGTACTCTTCATGTTTGCTTCATACCTTAAATTTCGCACTTGTGCGAAAATGTTTACTTATATTTTTGCAATGTTAAAACTTGACAAAAGTAAAATGTTTAAGGTGGATGTTTCATCTGTGATACATGTACCGGTAGGAACTCGGATACTAAACTGCACAGTCGAAGTCACCCCCTTAGTGAGTGATAATTGGTAAGAGTGTGTGAATTCATTGCTGGAAAATCAGATACAAAACCGTACTTTTTCTCCAAAAATACTATCCCAAATTAAAGAGAAGATTGTGTGTGTTGAAAATGTCACTAATTTGGAGTAGCTCATTTATTTAAAGAATAAATAAAATACAAGTGATTATGCCCACAAGGGTGGGCTAAACTACACAATCCCCCAAAATTGGGCCCTTATTACAGCTAGCTGCAGCTTCACATGTACTTTGGGGACTTTCCAATGTGCAGTCTGAACCAACCATGATATATCTCTATTCGTTAACGGGTTGACAACATGATCTAGGGGCTAGCAAATTTTTCATTATCAGCGGTACTGAACGAAGTGAACACAAAGTAATCGATCGAGCTATTAAAATGCTACATATTGCCGGTCTCGACTCAAGACCAGCCAAAATATAGAGACCAAAGGGGACCGAGACCGAGACCAAGACCGAGACCACAGCTCCCGAGACCGATCTCGAGACCTACGACACTACTTAAGACGCATTTACACATATGATGTATAAGGGAAAAGATCTGTTTCCCGAGAAATACGAAATTTCCCAGACGTCTTTACTCCTTTACCTATATACGCCGGCCAAATAACGATTTGCCTGCCCTTGAATATCCGGTTTCAGAGCATTTAAGGGCCATTTTCGTTCGATGTCTCATCGGAAAGCTCATAACTAATGCAATGCTAGAAAATTATCAATTCAATTCTGTCTTTAGGTGGTGCCACTCCTAAACAGTACATATCTGTTTCTGAATTTTGTTTGCTCAATTATGGTGAGTATGATGCTATAGTCGAAGCTTTATCTCAGATTGACTCGAGTCTCCACAAACTGCGCATTAGATGTAGCCTTGTTGCCATTTTACAATATGCTGCGGCGGCACTTACAGTATCATGGTGATATTTAGGGTTGGGAATTAGACCTAATGAAACTTTGGACTTTGCTTTCCTTTCAAAAATCCTCCAAAGCCACGATTTAGAAACAAAAATGATGAAATCAGACCTGAAGACATTTCGGTTTTTATTTCCCTTTGAAAATCCTCCACAGCCACGAGTTAGAATTTGTTTTTATATTCTGCCATAAAAGTAAGGCCTAACTTACAATTCTAATTAAAAGAAACGTTATCGTACTTTTTTAACATACAAAACACCTCTTTGAATTAAAAAATGCTGTTAAGAAACATTAAACACCTTGTAGAACTCATAAACACTGTTTATAGAAATACTTAACACCTTGATTGATTAATAGATGTTGTTAAAAAATATTAAATGCCTTGTTTAATTAAACACTGTTAATGAATACCATGAGCATTGTCTAACTGATAAACGCTGTTAAGAAATACCATACACCTTGCTTAACTTATAAACGCTTTGCGGAATATAAAACATATTGTTACACTTATAAACGCTGTTAAGAAATACTAAACACCTTGTTTAACCTATAAACGATGTGCGAAATATAAAACATCTTGTTAAACTTATAAGCGCTGTTAAGAAATACCAAACACAAAAACCTAAACACGCTGTGCGGAATATAAAACATCTCGTTAAACTTATAAACGCAGTTAAGAAATACAAAACACCTTGTCGAACTTAAAAATGCTGTACAGAAATATTAAACACGTTGTTAAGCTTATAAACGCTGTTTAAAAATACTAAACACCTTGTTGAACTTATAAACGCCACTATAAGAAATATTAAACACCTTGTTGGACTTACAAACGCTCTTAAGAAATAATATAAACACCTCGTGTAACTTAAGAAATACTGAACACCTTGTTTAACTACGCTGTTAGGAAATACAATGAACCGAACTACTCGTTTAATTATATACACGCTTGCTAACTTCCTAACTTCCTTGAAATGTGATTGGTGTTCAAGTGGCGACATCTGTTTCATCGTAGGAAAATGGAATGCAAGGGATACTCAGATATTTGGGTTGCCCGTCAGTTGCGCTTTGGTATGACGGCACAGGTATTATCTACAGGGTGAGTAAAAAAAAAACGAAACCCAAATGACGGAACTATTGTTTTAGTGAAGTTCTGCATATAGCAGTTTCAAAATCTAGGATGTAAAAGCCCAATTCATAAGCTTTCTTTTAGTACAAAAAAAATCATTCAAATCACTTATGTACTTTTCAAGTTACGGAATTTCAAACACAACCACCGTTTTAAAGTTCTGTCCACGGATCACAAAAAAAGTGTACGTTCTTTTAGCAAAACGAATACAATTCACACACATCCCTATGTGGTTTGTTTTCGTTTTGCTAAAAGAACACTGAACTTTTTTTTGTGGTTCGTAGACAGCAATTTATAACGATGGTTGTGTTTACAATTCCGTAACTTGAGAAGTACATGAGTGATTTAAATGATTCTTGTACTGAAAAAAAGCTTATGAATTGGGGTTTCATATACTAGATTTGGAAGTGTTACATGCAGAACTTCACTTAAAACAAGTTGTTTTTTTTTTTTTAACTCACCCTGTATAGAAGGATCCAGATGACCAACAATGCAAAATGTCTTAGTGATATGCAACTGTATGGCATTGGGGAAGCATTTTCGATACTAGTCCTTATCACGACAGATGAGAACATTAATGCCCCCGGTTTCAAGGCTTAATTTACAACGAGCAGAGTGTCTCAGTGATATGCAACTGTATGGCATTGGGGAAGCATTTTTGATACTATTTTTATGATCACGACAGATCGAGAACATTAATGCCCCCGATTTCAAGGCTTAATACAATGTGCCGGTTGTGTGCTGTTTGAAGTGTCACGCATTCATCTCTACTCCGTTGTAGGATTGAGTATGACGCCCCCACCGATAGCAAAGATGACAGTGAAGACGACGAAGCAGACCAAGTCGATGATTCGAGCGAGTTGCATCAGGAACTAAACAGGGAAAGAGAAAGTGGACAAAACGTTCAAAATCACAGGGAAAAGAAACATAATTAAAATCGAAATTAATGGCAACAACTACAGATGTGTTTGCCACCGAGGGTCAGTCGGCACAGTTCCAAAAATGTGCGGCTTTTATCTTGGAAGCTTTGTTTGCTGATGACGTCATGCCGTTATATGCTAATGACATTTTCTTTGCTCTCGAATTCAAAAGATATCCTAATAGGCCTGATGATCATAAATGACTTTCACTGGCAAGTCGATGGCTTACTAATTACAAATGCGAGATAGTGAACATGAACAATCTGTAGTAACGGTCAAATTGGTCACCAACACTTGGCTGGCTATTGGTTGTATTCAATGAAGTCGATCGAGTCCCTATGAAAAGGCGCCACGGGCCCATTTTTGCCATTTCTGCTTGTGACCGTGCTACTTGGCTTTCCGACCAAAACTCAACCTCTGCCTGACTTGACAGACTGGAAACCAGCGAAGCACACACCATAAGTGGGCTTGTCCCGAACAGACATGACTGAAAAGTCAGACTAGCTCGTCCAGCTTATGGACAAAAGCGTGTGTTCAATGTAAGCTGGTCTATGTCTAAAATATATATCCAAGGCATCTTTGGGGATAAAGGCAATGCATGTGCTAAAAAGGGCAACTTGTCAACCTTGATCGGGCCTATACAAAAAGAGAGCAACACACGGAACCTACCAAATTTGGCTTTGGTTGCGCCACGAGCTCCTCCCCGTCTTTGGGGTCGTTACTGTTGTTGTTGCTACTCCCACTCAAGGTTCCCAACTGGAGAGATTCATTGACACCACACTCTCAACAGCTGCAAAGACGGCCAAGAACACGCTGAAAGTGAGAAATTTAGCCATGAAAGGGGCGTCGGAGCCGTGGATGGGCACGGTCTGGTTGAGGTGGAACAGTTGAAGCAAGAGGCCGAGGATGACGACGGAGCAGAGAACCATCCTCCCACCAGAGAGTGGAGGGATGAGAAAACACAGCAGGATCAGAAGCGATGTGATGACAGAGGGCGCCACAAAGCGGACCGTGTACTCCTTCACTGTGCGTTTGAATTGGATGCGGTACGACAGATTGATGTACTCCTCGGTGGAGAAATTTGGATACTTGGTCACTTTCCTATTCACTTTGAAGGACTGGGCCTCCCATTGGCTGTTTACACGATGGTAGGCTAAGCTGGCTGCTGTCTCATCTTC
Organism: Patiria pectinifera; assembly: GCA_029964075.1. NCBI lineage: Eukaryota > Metazoa > Echinodermata > Asteroidea > Valvatida > Asterinidae > Patiria > Patiria pectinifera. Next base: position 16,394,432 of record CM057142.1, on the reverse strand, counting down.
AAAGAAAGTCAGATTGATCAGGGAACCTGGATGGCTCCAGGATTCCAGATAAAGTTCGCAGGTGTGGACATCGGATGGGAAGTCCTTGAAGTTAAAAGAGCACGGTATGGCTAGTCGCAGCGGAAGGAAGTGATTGACAGTCCCACCGGCATTCGCAATCAAGTTGACGTCATCCGCCTCCACAACCCTAAATAAACAGATGAAACAAAGTTATTTTCATCTTGTTCGGTTGACAAATGTCAATCTTAAAATTGTCCCTGTGAATAAAATATATTCAGAACCTTGTTTGCACATTGGCCTAGCTCCTTTAGTACAAAATTCCAAAATTACTACAAAACTGCAAATAATTCGTCTTCAAAACATAGATAATAAAAGTAGCGTGACCTGTGCGGTGTTGCAGCATGTTTACAGTGCTTTGACTCAGCTAAACACGGCTTCAAGATAAACTTATTGAAAGGCTACTTACTGAGCGTACAGCATTCTGAAGTCCGGATTCCAGATACTATTTCTTGGTAAATTCACAAAAGATATTCCGCTGTAGTTTGCTGGATCCCACTGGAAACGGTGATCAGACCATAGCTGCAAAATGTAAAATAATGTTCGCCATAAACTACCTCAAATACATTTTGTCCCTCTCTGTGTCGCCATATAGCGCGAAGCGGCAACATGACCACAGGTGGCAGCGGTGGGATTGGTGAATTGGCGAGTTATCAACGTTGAAATCCGTATGGGGATTATTGGTATAGGCAGGGAAATTAATTATAAGTATTTAAAGACTGTATGATTGCAGAAAAAAATGCACAATATAAATGTTGTTTGTCAGCTTTGTTTTCCCAGAGTTTAATAGTGTTTAAAATATGAAGCGGCCGTCAAAAAACGACAGTGCACAACCACAAGAGGGCGTTATTGAAAAGGGGGACTGAGTTCTGTTCAAAGCATTTTGAAAGTTAAAATTGACACTTCTCGGATTGTTTGACAAAAACAATAATAATGGATCAAACTGGTTTGTCCGTTGGTTACTTACTATCGACGCGAAAGCCGCAATTCGGAGGATATTTTCCTTCTCGTCCTGCAATTTAAACCAATCAAGAAGTGTATTATTCTTAGCAAAAACAATATACATAACATAACATGAGCACAAGCGTTTACTTTTTGTAGGAATTTTTTTCGAAAGCGCACAACAACAGTATACTAGTAAATGAATACTAAAGTAATTGGTGCATGCAAAACGAACACGAAAGCGAATTTCTGACGTCATGGCAAGCTTTGGCGCTGCGAAGTTGGCAAAAAAATCAACTCGGACGAATTGTGAACCGAGCGTTTCCTCCCCGAAATTCTTTTCAAATAGGGATATTCCAAAGGGATAGGGATATCCCAAAACTCGGCTTCGTCTCCATTTCGGCTTCGCCTGCTTTTTGGGTCCTATAACTTTGAAGATTTCAGCTCAACATAAGTCAATGTTTTCTTACAAAAATGTGAAACTGTATGGTATATGAAGCAAGTGATTTTCTTTAACATCTGAAAGCATTTAACGATAAAGCAAAACCGGATATGATTCGGTGTAGCATGAATTTTGGTTTTATGAAATATACAGACTCGTTGGTGGTATTGCGCATGCTTATGCATAGATAATTAGGAGAGGGACTGGTCACGTGAGAGGGTTTAACCAATAAAAGGGAAAAAGAGTCCGATTTTCATACGAGTCTGATTTTCATATGACACCGGTATCGAAACATGAGAATCCAATTTTCGAAGAACGGGTCACGAAATCTGGTGGATCACTAATTTCAATACAACGGACTTACCACACCCTCGATCGAGAGAAGTGTTAGGCCATAGGAGACATTCACGGGCGTCTTGGGAATGACTAGCTTGTTGTGCACTTCCATCAGCTTCACAATCAGGTCTTGACGAATGTCGTGTTGCGCGTCTGTGTAGAGACAGAGGGGAAAAAAACAACAGATTGATCTACCAGGAACTCTGAAAAATTGTCCGGATTAATTTGACCCAATAAAGGATGACAACTGCAACTACCTAAACTTGGGTTGTTCAGTTCTATAACCAATTGTTTGGGTTAGAATTTCTGTTAAATATTATCAAAACTGGTGGTCATACAAGACCAAATTCAATTTGGTCTTGCATGACCACAATGACCTCAACGACCTCAACCATTTTTTTCAGTGAAGGTTAACGAAAGATTTGGGAATTTTCCTAGACCTTGACCATCTCAAGCCCCGGCTTCGATCTCGGGAAGGTTTGTATGTGGTTGTAGACCAGTATATTTGCCTGATATTGCCTATATTGTCGAACCCTGAAGAGCACTGTTAATACAAGATACTGCCTATAACAAGCACATTTTTAGGTCCCAAATCTTTGGTTTTCTTTGTTTTCCTTTGTTTTCCGTTACTGTTAATAAAAGGTACCTGTTATAACAAGGCAATTCGTAAAGTCCCAAGGACCTAGTTATAAAGGTGTTCGACTGCATACATGCCCTGATTTGCATGCCCGCAATCTTTTTTTGCTATGTAAGCATTAATTGGCCATAAATTTGAGGGTTTGTAAAAAAAAAAACAAGAACAAAACAGTGAAGAGGACTGCGCGCTCGCATTTCTGTGAAATTCAGATGAAATTGGGCCCTAAAATCGCTCTAATTTGCAGTGGAGGGCAGGCGTCATTTTTCAAAATGGCGATGGGTTACAGGACTACTTTCAGGTGTAACTTTTAGGGCTGATCATTTTTAGATGGAACTACCTCCCAAATGTCATTGGTAAACCCAAAATAGTTGAAAAGAAAATGAATGATGATGAAATAAGCTTTAATCCGGAAGAAGGTGCAGCACTGCAGTTCTTTGGCAGTTTATTTATTAGTCTGCAACCATGTACATGTGTTTTATAGCTCCATGATGTACCTAAGTTGCTACCTCGTCCCCTTGGTGTCGAGCAGTACAATCCCACTAGGTTCTCTCTCACTCTAGTGCTTGATAGTTTGCCTGTTAAGTACTCGATTATTAACCCCATGTTCAATGACTACCACGTTAATTCGTCGTTGCTTGAGATCGGCAAAAAACATGATGCATAAAGTTGTAGTGTTGTTAAATCTTACCCAGGCCACTTGCATTATTTTGCTTTCCTAAATTGCTATTATTATAACAGGCAAATTGGACAGGGGGTTAGTTTTTTGGGGACGATTGCTTTTGAGGAGGGTTGGACGAACGTAGGCCTAATAATTCACAGCGAACGTTAGATTAATTTCTCCCCCAAAAATTGTTTATCACAAAGACATTTTAGTCTCCTATTCAACTTTCAGTTTTTACCCAATGAGCGCCATAAATTTTCTTCGTTGTACGAGTACACCGAGTTCCACTTGTCAAAAGGTATTTTAGATTTTCGGACCTAAAAGTGGTGGGCGCGTGTAGGTCAGGCAAAATCAAATACGTGTTTATAAAAGTAAGGTAGCACTTTTAGTGACTAACACGAGTGAATGTGTGCATAAGGTTTGGTAGCTTCAACTACTTCATCAGATGCACTGAAGAGGGGCTTCATCATACAAGGTTTATATGTAGGAGTACATGTACAGTAAAAACAGAGGGTGCTGATCAATCAATTATCAATGGTGTATGTGACAAAAAGAATTTAGGAAGTGAAAGGTCAGTTTTGGCAGGATATTTCTCTTTCACGTCATGCGATTTTTCAGATTCCTTAAATAATGCTCGAAACAATTTTTCAAAGACCTTTTTCGAGGGTGATTTTCTTAATAAATCAGTGTACCAAAAAAAAATTGCACTTTCATTTTCCTATTCAATGGGTCCAGAGGTGCGCCACTGTATGGGTGAACTTTCAGGCTCTATTGCCTTTATTCAAGTCGCCGGAAAAATATTACCCCTCGCTTCGATGAAAAAGACCACCCGTCCCGGACCAAACAATGCCAAGCCAATTGAAGAATGGAAACCGTCACTATTTTTACCTGTAAAAGTTGTTTAGTACCAAGCCAGGCATGAGCACTTAAAACAAAATTGTTCGGTTTAAGTAAACAATACTACTATAAAGGCACGCACATTCTTTGATCTGTGAGTGTGGGAATTTAGTTGAGGAAAAAAGGTGATTATGCGCAGTAGGATAAAATGGGGCAGCACAAGCAAGCAAACAAACCCAGCGCGCAAACAAGCAAACAAGTAATCGTGCATAGCAAGCAACATGCATAGCAAACATGCATATCAAGCAAGCGTGCAAGCCAGCCAGCCAGTAGCCTGGTTCCCAGACCAAAAGATTCTTACTATAAAATGGGGCAGCACTAGCAAGCAAACAAACCCAGCGCGCAAACAAGCAAACAAGTAAGCGTGCATAGCAAGCATGAATATCAAGCAAGCGTGCAAGCCAGCCAGCCCGTAGCCTGGTTCCCAGACCAAAAGATTCTGACTATAAAATGGGGCAGCACGCGTAATTTTTTTTCCTAGGAGGGTTAGGGGCAATGTCATGAATAATTCAGTTTTTCCTTTGAATCATTGCAAGACTTAGGTTCTCGTTCTATTTTCCCCTTAATTTAAAATTATCTCAGTGATAAATTTGGAGAAAAAAATAGCTGATGAAAATGAGCAGCGACGACGTGGATCTGAACCAGGGATCTTTGTATCCATAGCTCATCTCGCTATCCACTAGGCTACTGTGTGGTAGCTCGACGACAACCGTTCTTTAAAATGCTTTAATGTATTGTAACTAGTTGAGTGACTAACAACAATGCTGTTGATGTCATTGTCCGTTCTCATGGATAAACATGAATTATTCATGACATTGCCCCTAACCCTCCTAGGAATAAAAATTACGCGGGCAGCACTAGTAAGCAAACAAACCCAGCGCGCAAACAAGCAAACAAGTAAGCGTGCATAGCAAGCAAGCATGTATAGCAAGCATGAATATCAAGCAAGCGTGCAAGCCAGCCAGCCAGTAGCCTGGTTCCGAGACCAATAGATTTTGACTATTTCTGATAATCTTAGGCCAGGCAGCCGCTAGTACGGCCAGGCGCGGATCCAGGGGTGGGCCGCGGGGGCACGTTCCCCCCGTCAAATTGAGTCCACAAAAAAAAGGTGAATAAAACAGGGGGAAAAAGAGGTGGAGGTGAGAGAAATGGAGGGAAGGAGGAGGGCAACCTTGTAACAAAAATGCCTGCGCCGATATTAAACATCAGCGGCCTGCAAACATTGTGTACTGGCCGTATGACACAGGGAACTCGAGAAGCTTTGAAGTAAACCGCGATCCCACCGTACGTATCCATACGTAACCCTGCATGGTATATGGGTTATGAAACGCGATTCATGTGAGCGTACGTACCGGTACGAAAAACACCACGTGTGACAGCCGATGTGCTGTGTTTAGCGCGATGAGCGCGACATACACGTTGAACCACGGATCAGATCCGTGGTTGAACGCTGCTCTTTGGACCACACTATTGGTCAAGGGGTGTGTTTTCGTATAACAATTTGCCAGCATTTCTTCCACGCGCTTCCAAGGAGTCCAAAACATGTCCGTTTAAGTAAAAAATGTCCGTAGAAAATCTTATCTTATTGATAAACTGAAAATTTATACTTGATACAAAACATTAGAAAGTATCCTTGCAAAAGTTTACAAACTAAGTCTATACAATTCCGTTTCAAAAATGCACGAAAACAATTATGCAAACGAAAATGGTTATCAAGTGAAAAACAGAAGAAACTAAAAAGGCTTGTTAAAGCAAGAGTATACATGTATATTAAACCAATGAAAAAAATCCTTATTTAACTTAAAACATTTTGCTCAAATAACTCAGGGAAAGAGGGGCCAGATATCGCCTCAGATTGCACCACAGAGCATCCAATTATCAAAAAAATTCCCGGGGCCCTTAAGCGGGCTTAACTAGGCTTGTATTAAGAAATACAAAAGAGTACAATTTCAAACCAATGAACAAAAAATAAAATAAAAACATGGTGTTACCGCAAACCGAAGCGATAATGAAAAAAAAAATCCTAAGAAGGCCAAAAAAAAAAGTCTCCGGTTTCTGGTATGCGCGCGCGTCGCCTTAGCCCTGCGCGTCGGCAAAATGAAAAAGTTTTTTTTTTCAATAAAAGATGATGTCTCAAAACCGCAAGACTCACTGGTTTGACTGGAATTCTGCTGCAGCACAGTTTTAACGTGTTTTTATATGGGGGTATGATCGAGAATAAGCTTTATGTGGACTCACAGGACTCCCGTACATTTTGCACTAAGTTTAGTCGGGCACCATTTGCAGTCATCAGCCGACATTTGAAGCAAAAAAGTCAGGTAAAAAAAAAAAAAAGCCGCGTCGCCGCACCACTTTTTGGGCAAGCTCCATACCAGAAACCGGAGACTTTTTTTTGGGCCTAATCTTCACAACATTTTGCTGAAATGGGGCCAGGAATCGCCTCAGTTTGCACCACATAACAGTATAGAATCAAAAATTTCCCGGGGCCCTTCAGTGGGCCCCGAAACCAACGCCGTAAGACACTGCTTAACGTTCGCATTAGTCCTTGGAGCAAATGCCTCAGCGCATCGCCCGTTGCAACAGTTTACAATCTAAGTCAATACAATTCCTTTTTTGTTTAAATACAATGCAAGAAATTATGAAGACAAAAATACATGGTTTGCAACTTTGAAGAACACAGTAGCTTAAAATTTGAAAAACAAGAGTATATTTAAAAACAATCCTTACAAGATTATCAACTTTTGCACAAATAATTCAGGGGGAAAGGGGCCAGGAATCGCCTCAGATTGCATCACAGAGCATCTAGAATCCAAAATTTCCCGGGGCCCTAAGCGGGCCCCGGACCCCACGCTGTAAGGGTTTCGCGCTCCGCGCTCGCATTAGTCCTATGAACAAATGCTCTAGAATGTGCCCCCCCCCCCGTCTGGCGCCTGGTGACAAAAACGAAAGAATATCTCCTTTTTCCGAAAATGTCCGAAGTTTGCCGAATTCATTGCGTCGACAATCGGATAGCGCCCGGGTATTTCCGAGTATAATATAGGTTTTATTAACTGCCTAGCTTATTAAATACTTTTAAATGAGTTGATAATGAATATATTTTGCTTGCAATTAGAAAACTTGAAATTCAATGACGATTTTGTGCATCAAGTGTGCACTCGGATCGTATATGAGGGGCGACCTTTTAGCTGCGCTATACTTTTGAATTTGACGACCGTTACCGGGATTTTCCAGAACTTGGCGTGGTGCCCATTCGGCTCCGCCTGCTAACAATGCTATTTGGGCGCCTAACTTTGAAGATTCCAGGTCAACTTTAGTCAATGTTTTCTTACAGAAATATCAATTTGTATATCATAACTGTATGACCTATGAAACAAGTTATTTAAAAAAAAAATATGATCGGAACATTAAAAGCTATAAGTGATAAAGCGAATTCGGAAGGGCCGTCAATGTCGTCATTTTTAGCCGCTGCCTGACCTACAATTTGGACGTGAGCGTCGGGAATAATTGTCAGGTCTGGGAACCAAGCATGTCCCCCCACCCCCAACCAGTGAAGGATGGGGGACACAATATCAGATTTCTGAACTCGTGTGTCTCATTTATAGGGCCCTTTTATATACTTTCACCAGATTATAAGTAGTTCTAACTATAGGCCTATTATCGATTTGCGCTCGTCAGCTTTACACTCGATGAAAAATACAACTCAAAAATTGAAATCCCAATTGATTGATAAATTTTCATTTGCGGAAGTGAGAGGTCAATTTTTGGCACGATATTTCTCTTTTTATGTCATGCGATTTTAAAGTTTCCATAAATTGAAATGCTAGTAACAATTTTACAAAGGCCTTTTCCGAGGGTGATTTTCTTAAGAAATCAATGAACCAAAAATAAATTTTTAAACACTCCGACTTTTACACCCTATAGTTTTCCTATTCGAGGGGTCCGGAAGCGCGCCACCATCACGGTTCAACTTTCAGGCTCTATTACCGCCGCACAAAGATGAAACTTCCACGGTCAGTGAGCGTTTTAGCTTGTCCCTGTACATTGTTGTAACGCCAGAGATTTTACCCAGAGAGAGGGATTAGCTGTCTCGCCAGTTGATTTGAATAAAATCAACCATTGTCATTTTTGTTTATTTGATCGGGCTCGGTATACACGTCTATCGGCTATATGAACGAAACGAAAGAACACTCGTTAGAGAATTGGAAAGCCCGACCCATGCAGGTACCATTATCCTTTTGTGTGAGTACCATGAAGGTAGCTCTCGTAAAAACATGTTCCTCTTCGGTAAATCTCCTCGGTTGTATGGCTTGCATCTCAAAAATTCTGAATAGAAAGGTCACAAGGTCCCTTTGTGTAAAAGTTTTTGCAGCCCCAGTCATCAGTCAATCTTTACAGCGTTGGCGGCTGCATGCCTTAATCTGAATATTTTTACACGGCACCGCAATGGGCACTCGCATGGCCCCTTCCATGGCTTGCCTCTTCATGGGTGACCTCGAAGAACGCATGCTTGCCTCGGCCCCATGTCGCCCTTGGATCTGGTGGAGATATATTGATGATGTTTTTTTCATCTGGACCAGTGATGAGGACAGTCTCTTGACCTTCACTAACCACATCAATTCCTTCCACAGAACCATCAAATTCACGTCGGAGTTCTCGGCTCACCAAACCCACTTTCTGGATGTCACCGTCCGCAAGCAAGGCAACTCACTAACCACTGACCTGTATTCCAAACCCACAGACACCCACCAGTACCTCCACTCCTCCAGCTGTCACCCCAGGCACTGCAAAACTGGCATAGCGTTCAGCCAGGCACTCAGACTCAGAAGAATTTGTTCTAATGATTCCGATTTCTCCCGCCATACACAGATACTGAGGAACAACTTGGTGGCCAGGGGTCACAGCTCTCGCCAAGTTCATCGTGCCATTGCCAGAGCTAAAGCTATCCCCAGAAATCTAGCCCTCACGGGAAAGGCCCCTGATGCCATGGTCAAACCCATGATTCCCTTGGTTACCACGTTTCACCCCAATCTCCCTCTCCTTCGCAAAATCACAAATGACAATCATCATATCCTCCATACTTCAGATCGCCTTGCCCGCGCCATCCCCAACGGCCCCACATTGGCTTACAGGCGTCCTCGAAATCTACGGGACCTGATTGTTCGAGCTGAAGTCCCATCCTTAGATGCATCCCCTCCCACCCAGCATGGTACTTTCAAGTGCAGTTCCAGATGTGTTGTCTGCCAGATTCATATCCAGGAGTCTGACTCCTTTTCTGGCCACTCTTCTGTCACTACCCACAGAACCATTGGTAACATCACTTGTAACACCTCTAATGTCATATATCTCATTTCTTGCAGGGTCTGTGGAGTGCAGTATGTAGGTGAGACTAAGAATACGCTCAAGAAGCGTTTCTATGCCCACCGGTCAACGGTCAACACCAAGAAACTAGACACCCCTGTTGGTCATCACTTCAACCTGCCTAACCACTCCATTTCTGATATGATTTTGCAGGGCATTGAATCTCTTGGCCATCGCAAGGACTCAGTTCGCCTCAGCAGAGAGAAAGTGTGGATGAATCGTCTTCGAACTATTCAACCACATGGTCTCAACATCCAACTAGGGAATGATTAATCCTTTTCTTCCTCCATTGTCCTCTGTTACAGATAATCCACCTGGTCTTCCTTGTTTGTGTTTACCCATCCTCCCCCATCTTTCATCCCTTTCCACCCCCATACTGTTCCCCCCCCCCCATCATCATCACTCTCACACTCTTTTGTCCGTTCCCACTCCCTGTGACCTTTGATCCTTCCCCTTTCTGATCCCTCCCCTGTTTACACTAGACCCCTTGTGGTTTGCCATCTCCCTTTGTTCCTTTGTTCTCTCATCCACCCTCCCCTGCATCTTTCCACACCTTTCCCACATAATCCTCCTTTTGTGTTTCTTCTTTCAGCCCTGCATGTTTGTGTGCACCCCCATGTTAATGTTTGTACCTCTGTCATTTCTGTTTTAGCCTCTGAAGAAGAACTTGCTAAGTTCGCAACGTCAGGCCACATTAATTTTTAGATTTATACATTTCAGGTCCATCCAGTCAGTAAGCAGTTTGCAGCAGTCTTACTTTTTTTCATGTTCTGAATATTTTTGTTTGTTTAGGCTTTGAATCCCATATCCTACATCAGTTCTGCACACGAGTAATTTTTTTTTTACCTATACAGGGTGAGTAAAAAAAAGCGAAACCCAAATGTCTGGACCATTGGTTTAGTGAAGTTCTGCATGTAGCACTTTCAAAATCTAGGATATGAAAGCCCAATTCATAAGTTTTTTTAGTACAAGAATCATTCAAATCACTTATTACTTTTCAAGTTACGGAGTTTTAAACACAACCGCGGTTTTAAGGTTCTGTCCACGGATCACAAAAAGTTGAGTGTTCTCAGCAAAACGAAAACAAATCACAAAAGGATGTGTGTGAACTGATTTCGTTTTGCTGAAAGAACACACACCTTTTTAGACATTTAAAACGGAAATATTCATAAAACTTTAAGCAAAACCACTCCTTCTGCAAGATATACTTGTTCCTAAATTGTTTTAAAGAAATAAATACCTCAGGATATATTAACAGATGGTATTGTGCAGGATTTGTCGTGATAGTTGAAGTATTTACCCGGGAAATAAAAGTCGAATGTGACACCTTTTCGACGAGAACACCGTTTACCCAAATATAGATTTTAATTAGGATTTCATCAAAAAGTTTTAGAGAGATGTGATCCCGAACCAATAAAACAAATAGGACTTTTCACAGTTCATTTTAAAGCTAAAGATATTGTGCTCGGCGTTAACATGGTTATGTAGTTATCACTTATCAGACTTCAATAATCAAGGCCAAAAACATAGTATCATGAATATTCAAAAAAATATAATTAGCTGGCTTGACAGAATTCGACACCAGATCGAGTGCAGAGCCCTGCAAATTTGAAAGCCGCCGTGCGCGGCTAGTGAAGCGGGTAAGCTGTCTGGGTCTTTGTTGACGAGTGTTCATGGTAATTGCCACCTTACGGGCCGTTATCACGCGCCTAAACAGGAGTTTGGCCGAGTCGTAAATCCTTGTGTGTAGGATCCGTGGGCCTTGAAATGTTGGTTTACCTTGTGTACGAGGGAGCGGCTTCAAAAGACACGCCGTGCTATTTCCAACTTGAAAAGTTATGTTTGATTTATATCAGTTCATAATGAGTTAAATATCAGACACAAATGTCATAAGTAACACAGGAATATCATTAATCGTACTAAAGAGAAAGAACATGATCAAACATTATTATCATGCAGACCCCTAAATAAAAAGGTTTCTCGGACTTCAAAAATCTAGCAACTGAATGTGCACAAACTTGATGAAGCAAAGTGTGCCATTCAATAAAATAATTATCCAGGGGGTGAGATGGCTAGGGAGCGAGTCGGCTAGGGGGCGAGTATGTAAGGGGCGAGTCGGCCAGGGAACGAGTTGGCTTGACACCAAGTCGAACCACGACGTTTGAAAAGTTGAACCACGACGTTTGAAAAGATAAAGTACTAGGCCTACTATACGACGTTTGTAAAGTTGAATCACGATGTTTGGAAAGTTAAACCACGACATTTTCAAAGTTGAACCACTAGGCTACCTGTCCGCCGTTTTAGAACACCATACTTGTGACCGGCTGCTGTGCAGCTAACTTACTAGCAGCAGCAGCCAACCAGCCTATAGCAGCAGCAGCAGCACCTACACGTACACCTTGTAAATGCGTTAAGTCTACACTGGTCCTCACCGTGCACGTCAAGCAAATTGACGAGATATCCAATTGGACGCACTGTTAATTCTGAAGTCGATCAGATTTACGAAAGTGGCAAATGAAGTATATACATGTACTAGTTGATAATACACATGATTGGATGATGTACATTCCAAATCTTCGGGATACTCTTCTTGCGATATCCACATACGATGACTCTAAAGGCGCGGATGGGGGGGGGGGGTAAAAAAAAACAGCTCTGTCCAAAAAAATGTCCATACAAACTCATGGAAAAATGCGAACCCCCCCCCCCCCACGGGCTCTGCCACCTAATTTTTTTACTGGTTGATGACCCCCCCCCCTGCGAAAATTCCTGGATCCGCCCCTGCTCTGCTGGTATACGGGGTAAAACAATGACAACCTCACCTTGCGACTCTGCAGTCGATACACCTACGTCGCCCTTCACATACAGCAGACACAGCCCCAGAACCACCACCAGAGCACCATCGCGGAACGCCATTTTACTTCCAAATTATTTTGATGTGGGTAAAGAAAACTTTTTTATCACGCAACCGCCCCCTTCCACGACGTTCATACTAATTGCCGTCAACACACGTCAATACGCACAGCTACCGTCAACACACCATCGACACACCATTGACACACCTTCAACTCCTCCAAAACACATTCTTAATTGGCAAATGCGATAATGAAACATATTTTGGCTTAACAACGGGAGGTTAAAAGTCTGACAATTTCATATTTTTTAGAAAATTTGCCGCTGTGCAGCTCAAAAAACGGCAGCCATGTTGCCTCCGCGGGCAGCGCGGACCATTATGCTTAAGGGGTGATACTTATAGCATTGTGCATTAAACCAACCGCAGAGGGCGGCCGTTGTGTGAAACCGGCATGCACGTTTGCCACAATTACCTGCACACCCATACTTTTAAAATGGCATAGTCCGGGCTCCTTGCGAATGCAAGAAGCGGCCAACCGCCGTGCTGTTTAGATATCATTACTGGTTTTTTTTTCGCTTGAAGAGAAATCCATTTTCATATTAAACTGAAACGCAACCTAAAACCGATCGAAATTATATTTTAGCTCATGCATTGCAATTCTATGCCTCTTTTGTCAATTTAAAATGTGTTTTGAGGGTGTTGCCGGTGTGTTGACGGTAACAGTGTGTGTGTTGACGGTGATTAGTATGACCCGTACTCGAAGCTGCACAGTGACGCTTGTGAACCTCCGTGACGGGAGTATCTTCACTTATACTCGGCTTTATTTATCAGTTACCGCTTTGGTGACTACATTGAGGTTTTGCCACAAAGGAAGCCCCAGGCAAGGCCACTTGTGGCATGATTTCTAGTTTAAGGCCCCCAAAAAGTCTCTGATTTCTGGTATGGAGCTTGCCCCAAAAGTGGTGCAGCGACGCGGTTTTTTTTTTTTACCTAACTTTTTTTTCTCTTCAAATGTCGGCTGATGTTGCAGATGACGCTTTGATCCCCTTAAAACTCTCAAAATATCCTTCAGAGTGCAGCTTGAGGTGACCTCAGTAAGGCCATAAGGCTTGAGAAGTATATTGAGCTAATTAAAAAGCGTTTACAGGTTCCAACTGCACAACCATCGCTCCGTCAGTCTGGCTTCCAGACGCACAAAAAAAATTACAACACCGTCTGCAAAATGGTGCCCGATTAAAATTAGCGCAAAATATATCGGAGCCCAGAGAGGCAACACAAGCTCATACTCGATCGTAACCCCATCTAAAAACACGTTTAAATTGTGCAGCAGCAGGATTCCAGTCAAACCAGTGAGTTTGACGGTTTTGAGACATCATCTTACATTGAAAAAAAACCCGCATGGCTACGTGGCCTAAGAATTGGGTTTTGCGTATTAGCATGAGATACCATGCATATAGGCGTAGCCAGGCCGGGGGAGGGGGTTTAAGAGGAGTAAGCTGAAAGATTAAGCTGAAATTCGAAATATACTTAGATGATATAAGTGTTCAACTACTTTTGTACTCGCGAAATAACAAATTGGAGAAATTCCCAGAAATTGATATAAATACATAGATTTGGAGAAGTTTTCGAACGATTTCTTCCAGACCGGCCTGAAGGTCAGCTTTACCAGTTACCAGTATTGACGTTTCGGCATCGATGATGGGGATTTTTTTTCACTGACATGAAGTTTAGAATTTCTTCTTCCGTTGTAATTTAACATTTCAGTCATACTGTGCATAATTTCTGAGAAAAACACAACGTTCAAAAAGGCCATGTTTTTTGGGGTTCACGAATTTTACTGCTCTGTTACAGCGTCTAGGTACGTAATCGGATTAGCTTTGCTTGACAACCGGCACGCTTTCGCGTTCGCAACCACAAGGCTGGTAAAGCCCGGTCTGGTTCCCAGACCTGACAATTATTCCCGACGCTCACGTCTAAATTTTAGTAGTCTGGTTCCCTAGACCTGACAATTATTCCCGTCGCTCACGTCTAAATTGTAGGTCAGGCATCCTCCGTGGCTAAAAATATACATGACGACATTGACGGCCCTTTTTCAAAGCTCGGCTTCGTTTTTTACGTTTCCGATTTCGCTTTATCACTTTTTTTTTATAGCTTTTAATGTTTCTGATCAAATTTGTAAATAAATCACTTGCTTCGTAATATCATACAGTTATTATAAAACAGTTTGATATTTCTGCAAGATAACATTGACTAATGTTGGTCTTCAAATTGGGCACCCAAATAGCACTGTCAGCAGGCGGTGCCGAATGAAGACCGAGTTTTGGAAAATCTCTGTAACGGTCATCAAATTCAAAATAGTACATGACGCAGCAAAAGGGTCATTCCATGTCAGACCAACGCACTTTTTTACCTCATGTCTTCCGATTTTGATAAAAATTGCTGTGCTTGTAGGTCCTGATGAGCAATGAATGCACACCAATTTTTAGCCCGATCCGACCTGCCATGTGGTCAGGGCAGAAACCACAAAAAACGGACATTTTTAGAGTAAAATACCACCCGTTTGGTAGAAATATGTCAAAACCCTGTCAATTTTCATCGAATATATGCGAATTTGGTATTAAAATAATAAGAATTGAATGCTCAGATCAACTCTTTTGTCAAAATTCAATTTTGTGAAAAGGAGGTCACGTGACCTTTAATATGTTATCGTGACCTTTGACCCAATTTATGTAATAATGTATCATTTCGAAAATCAACGAAATGAAAATGTCTTGATAGAACATATCTTCCTCTATCAGAATCTACTAAAAATCAGTTGGGGTCTTCAAAATTTACAACTTTATGACTATTTTTGTACAGTTGGTGGGTTACAAATGAGTCAATTTATAGACTTTACATTCGAAATCCACCCACAACTTACCATTCTGTTTCTAAAGGTACTTAAATTGATCTTACTTTGGGAATGGGGGGGGGGGCTCATAACTTTTCGTTGTCAAATTT
The DNA here is from genome assembly GCA_029964075.1 of Patiria pectinifera. Lineage (NCBI taxonomy): Eukaryota > Metazoa > Echinodermata > Asteroidea > Valvatida > Asterinidae > Patiria > Patiria pectinifera. Next base: position 16,379,248 of record CM057142.1, on the reverse strand, counting down.
CTGTAGAAGATTGAAAAAAAAAAATCAAACAAACAAATTGACAACCTTGGAGGGGTGTTGGTTCAAGCCCCTCAATCCCCCCTCTGTGCCACTGATAATTAGTTATGCCACAAGCGCGCTTGGAATATTGGAATATGAAACAATGCAATGCTGCTGTGACCCATATGCCACCCGACGCACTACATTATTTAGTGTTCCATGAGCCATAACGAATTTATCTTCAAGCAAACCTGACGTCGAATGCGTACATTGTACTCGGTGAGGGATGTAGGTGCATAGTGTATCAGACCGTTCAGCAGCAAATAAAAAGAACACAATGCATACATGTACATGTACATCCGATATTTGGGGTGCAATATAGCTGTGCAATATTATATCAAATCACACTGTTGTTGCTATAGATGGACTAATCAGGGTCTAGGATTCAAGGTTGCTTGAAGATAATACTCAATATCGCAATCAAAGTTACCTTACTCATTCATCACTATGCTTCTTGAAATTTAATGAGTCTCACAGACTTGGCATTTTTTTCCTTCGAGATAAATTTCACCTGGATGTGTAGCATAGAGCTGTTGCGTACCCTAAACAGTAACTGGGGGGCTCGAGGGGCTGGAACCCACCGACCCCCCTCCAAGGTTGTCAATTTGTTTGTTTGATTTTGGGGTAATTTCGTTTTTCAATCTTCTACAGAAATTTGAAAACAAACAAATTATGAGCCCCCCCCCCCTCCCCCACAAAAAAACACAAAATCCTGGGTGTGCCACTGCTGATAATTTATATTTTGAGTCTGGTTATACCTCATCAGCCCTAAAGATGAGAAATTCTCAAAACAAGATTAATTTAAGTACCTTTAGAAACAGAATGGTAAGTTGTGTGGGTGGATTTCGAATGTAAAGTCTATAAATTGACTCATTTGTAACCCACCAACTGTACAAAAATAGTCATAAAGTTGTAAATCGCACATGCAGGCACCAGAATATTCCTCATTTGCATACGTGTTCAAAAATCGTGCACATGCAAAATAATGATCCAATACCACGGTGAGCTGCTACGTTCAGTTTTGCGAGGACACTTTAATTCCATCTAGAAAGGTGAAAATATTCCCTAACAACAAACTGTGGATCACAAAAGGCGTTAAAGAGGTGATAAACAGGAAAAAAAGGAGTATTTGGACGAGGAAATAAAGGTGAGCTGAAGGAAATACAGAAAGAACTAAAACGCGCCATTCGCAACGAAAAGAAAGTTATAAAGAAAAGGTTGAAGAACACTTCACGGACAATAACATGCAGCAAGTATGGAACGGTCTGCGTATGATGAGTTGCTACTCTAAGCCTAGCAAATCCCATCAGCTTCCTGCTGTAACAATTGACTATGCTAACGAGCTTAACTCACTCTATAACATGTTTGACTGTCATGATTTTACCAGTAAGCATAGTGACCTGCAGAGATCATTCAATATAGGAGTTACTTCTGACCCGTTTTTAACTGTTACTGAGGATGAGGTACATCGGCACTTTCTAGGGTTGAAACAGTCTAAGTCTGCTGGTCCAGACAGACTTTCTCCTCGCCTCCTCAAAAAGTGTGCTGATCAATTGTCATACATTTTTACTTTCATTTTTAATCTTTGTTTCACCACCCAATCAATTCCGAACATCTGGAAACGGTCATGTATTATTCCAGTTCCTAAAAAGTCAGTGGTCACGTGCAATAATGACCTTAGACCAATTGCGTTAACCTCCGTGGCAATGAAGATATGTGAGCGTTTTGTTTTGAATTATTTGAAACCATTGATTGCTGATTTTGTCGATCCATTGCAATTTGCTTATACCAAGGGGCGTTGTACTGAGGATTCAATTTTGTTTTGTTTAGATAAACTTTATTCTCATTTAGAACGCACTAGGTTTGGAAACTCTGCTCGTATTATGTTTTTCGATTTTTCTTCGGCTTTCAATACCATGCAGCCCCACATTCTTGCACAGACACTACTTGACATGTCAGTTGTGCCCCATACTGTTGTGAGATTCATTTTAAATTATCTGACTTGCCGTTCACAATTTGTGCGTCTTAATAATTCCACCCATTCTGATGTTATAGTTTCTAGTACTGGAGCTCCGCAAGGCACTGTTTTAGCACCCGGCGTTTCTGTTTACTGTGTACACAGCCGATATCAGCTCTACTGATGTGAGTTGTCCACTGGTAAAATATGCAGATGACACTGCCCTTATTGGTCTGATTCAAAAGATCAAAGAGTCCATTTACATGGAGCAAATTAGTTGGTTTGTCGAATACTGTAAACGTAACTTCCTCGCACTGAATCTCATAAAGACGAAAGAAATGTTGGTTGACTTCCGCAAAGCTTATAAGCTGGTGCCGGATCCAGTTATAATTGATGGACATGAAATAGAACGCGTTGCCGAGTATAAATATCTTGGAGTTGTTTTTGATGATAGGTTAGACTGGAGCAACCATGTGAGTCATGTAGGTAAAAGATTGAACTCAAGAATGTACTGTTTGAGGAAACTGAACTCATTTGATGTCAGGAAGGAAATCAAGACAATATTCTATAACTCGGTTATTTGTAGTGTATGGACCTATTGTTTGTTATGTTGGGCTGGAAATACCGATAAGAAAGTGAACAAATTAATTGACGATACCATCAAACGAGCTAGTAGGATACTCGGTGAGTGTTTGCCATCAGTGGACACGGTCTACAACCAACGGCTGCGTGACAAGCTACAACTGGTGTGGGGAGATGCTGGGCATCCTCTCCACAACCAATTTAAGGATAACATCATTCCACGCAGCGGAAGACTGAGACCAGTGGTTGCACACACAAACCGATATTCTTCATTTTTCACAGGCAGGGCCATTAAGTGTCATAATGATGATTTTACAAGATGATTTTTATCCAAAGGATTAATTTATTTATTCTGGTATCTGAGAAGCAACGGGTTTTCACAGTTTTTTACATAATTTTTATACTTAGTCCTTTATTCTGATTCTACTTTGGGAATGGGTTTGGCATTAATTTCACATGTGCTTTTTTTACGCTCTAAAGTTTTTAGTGCTTTATACTGTGTGCAATTGTAATGTTTTGATGTGATTGTGTATTTATTTCCTGAATATTGTAGCATATGTTGAATTTTTTATATTTGTAATGAGAGACGACAACATGTAATTTCCAGTTTTGGATTTTAATAAAGTTGATCTATCTATCTATCTATATCTATCAGGTAGAGGTTGGCACGTACTGCTCGACACCCTGGGGACGAGGTTGCGGCGCACACCATTCCGATTTTACCGGTTTCTCGGATCACCCATCACCGGTACGGTTTCGCACCGTTGCGGTTAGACTGCAACGTTACCTGCACACATGGCCGATTCCGTCTTTTGAATCGGTCACATGATTATCAGTCACATGACGACAACCGTATATGACTTCCTTCGTGAATCTGATTGGTTAACATAACTATTGCGTCCAGTGATATCGGATCCGGTGAAATCGGATGCGAAAAAAATCAACTTGAATTTTGATTTCAGCTGGTCGCCCGGTCAGATACGGTGAGATTGGTCCGAATTTTCTGCACACCCTTGTGCGGTGGCACGATGCTGATCCGATGAACTGGTGGAGCCTCAGTCACACATTCACGGTTTAAGCTACGAATATCCACGGTTTACCAAGAATCAATCGATCACAATGAACCGTCGAGATTCGTGGAGAAATCGACTTTCTAAGAATGCACTACGGTTTCAGGACGGATAGCCACGCCTGTCCTAAGGTTTTTCTACGAATACACCACGGTTTGTCAAGAAAATAGCAGATTGATGAAGAATACCGTTAAACGACGTTAAACGCCACGGTTGTCTGCGACTGGGCCACGGTTCTTCTACGCCATACTCATAGTACAACCTATAAGGCAAGGTTTACACTATGTTCCCGACGGCCAAGGCAATCACGTTTCTGGCTACCGTGGACAAAACGGTATGGACGTGAGACAACGCCGGGGGACGAGATGGGCAAACGTGACACTCCATGATTGCCGTGGATGCCGGGCCAGATTTTTAAACTGTCAAAAAATTTGCCACGGCAGTCACGGTGCGGATGAGAAACCTAGTAGGCCGTAGTAAAACGGGGTGAACGCATCAAAACGTGGCAGTACGTGATAGGCCGCAACAAAACTTGGAGACGGTCCGTACTGGGACGGGAAGCATGTGCATTCCCCGGCATCTTACCGGTCCTTTCAAGTTTTGTCAAGTTTTGTCACGTTCTGCCGCGTTTAGCAGGCGTTTTGTCACGGTTGCTGCGCGTTTTGTCGCGTTTTGCTTCGTTTTTCACGGCAAGCTAGGGTGTACGGTTGCCGTTTCGTCGCGTTCAATCACGGCGCGTCCAGACGGTTTACAGGTCCGGTGCGATGCGGCGCGTTGCGTTCAACTACAGTCTGATACGGCGAGCGCGGTCTGGGAGGGACTATAAAAGCATACAATGATTGCTATTGCTCGGGAGACCTTCTTTTCATACCGTGGGCACAAACTTGCTCCGAAGCGAAAAACGTGTCAGAGTTTGATTAGAACATGAGGACCGTGAGGGACCCCAAAGGGACCCTATCAGAACGTGACAGGCCGGGAGGAAACGTACTGGCATCCGTGGTAGACCGCGGGCCGAACCGTAGTGCGCCTTTGAGCCTCCGGGACTCAGCAGCCCCTTTTCCCCACGGCCCATGACGGATACTGTGATAGACCGTGAGAAAACTTAGCAGGACCTAACAAAACTTGACTACGGAGAAAAAAATGCCAAAATCCCACGGCGCACTACGTTTCGGGTAAACGGGGCTGCCGTGACCGCCGGGAACATAGTGTAAACCTAGTCTTAGCAGAACCCTAGCACATCCGGGCATATCCGTAGGACATTCGTAGCGCATTCGTAGAGATTTATACCACGAATGAGCTACGAATGAATCTCCAAGAATATGCACGAATAGACGAATAACACTGCGAATAAATACACTGTTGCCCTGCACGGATGTCCCACTGTTGCACTATGGATACATTTTCACGACGGTTCACCACGGAAGTTATGAACAGTTTAAAACTTCCGTAGCCCCTCATCGAATACCCAAGGAAGTGGCGGATAACCACGGATGTACTGAGGATGAATAAGGTACTCCAACGGTTTATCACGAATTTCAAACCGTGGAGATCCGTAGCTCCAAAACCGTGAATGTGTGACTTGGGCTTTAATTCGGAAAGGTGTGCACCGGGTTTATCTCTGCTATTCTGTGAAGTTCAGAAATCGCTATTATGCGGGGTCACCACGTGTGCATCAAACCATGGCGCATGGCATCAAATGGAATTTCAGCTAATGGGATTTAAAAAGTGCAAAGACCGAGGGTTGGTTCTACCCTCAAAAAGATTGAACTTTATGAAGAAAAAAAAAAAAAGACTGAGCCGTTGAACAAAAAGGAGCGCGAAAAGCCACTGCTTGATCTAGACTTGGTCCAATCAGACATGAACTACCTATAGAATACGGATTAACGTTTTGGGGCAATTTAAGCTTATTTGCATCCATTTTATAAGACTGTCAAACTTCTGTAACTTTGCGAGAGTCACTCTTCACCGTCGGGCACACTATTTAGGCCGCCATGTTTGTTTGTGTTATTTGCCTGGCTTTGAATTGATAGTCCAGTCCATATTACTTGGTCTGCAACCTAACGGTCTGTTGGCGTGTGTGTGTGGGTGCTGGTGTGGGTGTGGGTGTGTGTGTTATATACAGGCGTGATGCTCGTTGTGGGAGGCATCGTCTACATCCTGAAGACATGCAAAGACCGCCCTCTATCGAAGACAAAACGGGGAGACGTTGACAGGAAGCAACTTGCCGAGGAATTCATGGGAGAACAGCGAGACTGATTGGGGCGCACACATGCAATGGGGGCCTTGCATGCATGCGCTTATAGTTCTTTGTTTAAACATAAGAGAAACTGATGCCATTTTAAAGCAATTGGCTATGGGTGCAGGCCAGTAAATCGACCCGAAATTACCTACGCCGGCCAAATCACGATTTGCATGCCCTAAAATTCTTCAGTATTAAAGCATTTTGAAGGCCGTGAACTAGATGATTTGTAGAAAAGAAGGTTGGGGGCCGTGCAGAGGATTGCGAGCTCGTATTTTTGTGAAATGTGGATGATGATTAGGCCCTAAAATGGCTTTATTTTGCAATCGGGCGAAGGCGTCCATTTTCAAAATGGCGATGGGCTTCAGGATTACTTTTAGGGGTGATCATCTTTGGATGGAATTTTCTCCCAAAAGTCATTGATTAACCCCCAGAATATGAACAGAAAATGAAAGATAATGAAATAAGCTTTAATGTGATGTACGTATTGAACAGCTCAGAGAGTTTTGAGTATTTTTCCTGAATTTTTGAAGTGGGGGCATTTATCATTAGGGTCTATGGAAATTTATTTACTGGTCTGCAACCCTATATAGGTCGCTTGTGCTGCATCCATTCTGAGGTGTGTGCTTTTGCTTAACAGGGTTACGCCCGGGCAGACCTTTTGTGCGCTCATTGTTAATGAATTAACATAACAAAACACACCTCAAATATGGGTGCTGAATGCAATCGGTCTGTTGATGAGTTGCGACAACCGGCCATGTTTTGCCAAACGGTGTGCGGCGATCTCAGTGTGTATGCGATTAGGGGTTCAGATTTGTAAATAGGCCCAGAATTGCCTATATGCCGGCCGAATCACGATTTATACGCCCACAAATTAGAGGCCCATGAATTTGAGGATTTGTAAAAAAAATACTTGAAAAAAAAGAAAGGATGGGTAGAAGCCATGCACATTAGGGGTGCAGACTTATAATAGACCCAGAAGTGCCTACCCCAGCCAAATGACGATTTGTGTGCCCTCCATTACTTTGCTATTCAAGCATTTTCATCAATTTGAATGTTGGGTGGATGCCATACACTAGCGCGAGCTCGTATTTCTCTGAAATTCAGATGAAATTGGGCCCTAAGATTACTCTTTTTGCAATAGAGCGCAGGCATCCCTTTTCAAAATGGCGAGGAGCCACCGTGGACTACTTTTAGGGGCAACCATCTGATTGGATGGCATTTTCTCCCAAAAGTAATAAGGTTACCACCCCCCAAAAAATGAAAAGAATATGAAAGATGATGAAATAAGTTATAGGTTGAACCTTGAAGTGTTGCGAGTACATATATTTCAAATATTATTACTTATATCTATGAGAGTCGATTTTCAGGTCTGCATCCTATGATCTAAGTACAGTACATAGACTTAAGGCAAGTGAGGGCATTGCGTGTAGGAACCATCAAAGTTTCAATCCGAAGTAGAATTTGTAGAGGGCGCCCTCTTTTCACGACGGCAACGCGATCACGTCAGTCTTCATTGTTGATCTGCTTTGCCTTATATACTTTTATGCAAAAATGTGGTAATAAAACTACCATTAAAACAAACAGGTTTTTATGCGTCGTTGGGTGCTGCAAATATGCTGCTACATTTTGAGTGCGGACTTTTTTGCAACGTATTTAAGTGTGTAATTTTAGCCGAAGGGGGCGCTGTTCCAAATGTTGGACGGCAGGCATCTCGATTGCTGATGACAATGCATGTATTACCTTGATATAAATGTCTGGATATTTGTAAGCTTTAATCTTTAAGATATTATAGTGTCTGTTTTTTTTCACAGTGTCAGTCGCCGTTAAAAGAATTGCAGACTGATTAAGCCTTGAATATTTATCTCGGTTATTAGATCGTAATTGTTACTCTCGGAATCCCAAAGAGTGACAATTCACTCCATTCAAGTGAAGATTCACTCCTACAGTCGGAAACTAGGGACTAGACGTTTTAGAGTGAAATTCCTTCAATGAAAAAAATCGAGTTTTCACTCGAACTTTGACTGAAGTGGTGCTTTTTCAGACTATTTGAATTGAAAATGAGAGTGATTTTCACTCTAAAACGTCTAGTCCCCAATTTCACTCTTTAGAATTTAGAGAGTAATTTTTTGATGTGATTTACTTTTGTAGTTTTATTTAATTGGGGAAGACCCGTTTCGTGGGCTATTTGGAGATTGTTTTCCCAGTGTTTATGATATACTGTACTAATCATGAGACACTTTGACGTTATTAGAGGAGAAAACAAACCTTGGCGTGCTGCTAGTGATTTTACTACTTATGAAGAAATTACAAATAATTATATTTCTACATACTGAGCTGATGGCTCACACTGACATGGGCAATCATGTAAAACAACCACCACTTTTGAGTTTTTGTTTTAATTGTTCCAATAAAACTTTTAAAAGGGAGTATATGACCTGAATACTCAATTTTTGTAGCAGGTTGTGACAACAGAATTAACCTATTGCATCATAACAGCGAATCCGAATTAAGGCACTCTATACAAGACGGTATGTTCACATTAGAAATTACTGGCGATTTTCTAAATGTAAAACAAAATAGGTGTGCTCGGTCATATTATGGAAGATGTTGCATACATTAATATTAGCAAAGAGACCACAATTTTGATGTAGGATGGTGCGAAAACACATTCGAAACTGCACAACTAGATGTTCACTTTATTGTGTTTTGTTCTTGTGGACGTGGTACATCGAAAGCATATCACGCACCAGTAATAGCGCCATCTTTCGGCAGTAGTGAATAATGGTATTTTTGAATGGGTTTGCCCTTTTGATTTCTTCGTCCGTTTTATTTCACGTCACATCACATGATAAAATCAACACAACCCGAGTCCACGAATGGATGCGTGTTTCATTTGGACCACCCCGCCGTTTCATAAATCCAGTTACAGTATACCTAGTGCGGCAGATAGGTGATTATTGTGTCTTTCATGATAATATGGAATTTGGCACACCGTCAGAGTATGTCCTGAGAAAGATATTTGGCTATAAGGCCATGGCAGATTTGTCCTTTGAAAAAATATAGGTATAGAATGACAATTAATGGCAGCCATTTTGAAAACTTTGATAATCATTGCTTGTTATTCTACCTACATTTTTCCAAAGGACAAATCTGCGATGGCCTATCTTTCATAAGACATACTTCTGACCGTGTGGAATTGTTTGTCCATCCGATTGACAGTCGGCTGGGGGGGGGGGTGTCAGGGTAGACTAACTGGCAATTATGCTTTGAAGTCTATATTCCCCCATATTTTTTGTCCCCCTAATTAGTAGGAACTGCGTGCTTACGCTGTGAGACTTGGTCCCAGCCTTGACCTTCAGAATGTAGTCTTGGTTCCCAGACGTCCTTAGCCCGGTGGCCAATTTTTTTGGAGGAATTTTCTTAAAACGGAAAAAAGTCCGAATTTCAAAACGTTCAAATTCACTTTTTTTATTACTAATTTTAAAATGTTTCCTCATTTTTTTTATTTTATAAAAGTTAAGTCCAAAACACCATAGCGTACACCCATACGTGGATGTCGTTTGGGAGAAAAAAAATTACGCGCCCGGTGCGATGTTTGCGCGCATAGCACGGGTTATTGAACTATACTTTTTGCAGCGACTCACCGTAGAGGGCGCTCTCGACACACACACCCACACACCCACACGTTCGTTTTACATACCTAGTGAAGACATTCTTTTGTTTTCGTGTAGTTAAGAATGAACAGTGAAAAAGACTCGTTTTTCTCAAACTGTGAAAACTCTTTCAACCTAAGTTTTTTTCTATGATTCTCTTAAGTGTTTCTCATCATTTTGCCACAAATAAACCTAACCCCAAAATGCCTCTAAACCTGTTTTCCAGAGAGGGGGAACACTGTGTGGATGTGGGCAAGTCCACACAACGTCGCTGCTACCTGGTTTACGTGGATCTCTTTTGTTCGGAATTCCACACAGTGAATGTAATGCTTGTCCACCCGCATATCCACCCACACGCCAGCAGGTCGTTATGGTTGCAGACCAAGAAATATGGACTGGCAATATAGTCCTTTCTCAGTGTACGCTTGAAAATCACAGCGGTAATGATAACGCAAACAAGCATGGCGGCCTAAATAGTGTGCCACGGTAAATGAGTGACTCGCGCAAAGTTACAGAAGTTTGACAGTCTTATAAAATGGGTGCAAAGCTTAAATTCCCCCAAAACGTTAATCCGTATTCTATAGGTATAGTTCATGTCTCATTGGACCAAGTCTAGCCTGCAGTGGCTCTTTGCGCTTTTTGTTCAACGGCTCAATCTGGGTTATTTTTTAATTTGAGAAAGTTCAATCCTATCAAGGGTAGAACCGACCCTCCGTCTTTGTACTTTTTAAATCCCAACATAGCTGAAATTCCATTTGAGGTCATGCGCCATGGTTTGATGCACTCGTGGTGACTCCGCATTTAGCGATTTCTGAACTTCACAGAATAGCAGGAATAAACCCGTCGCACACCGGCGAATTCAAGTCACACATTTTGTGGCTGCCTATTTGGGAGCTGCACATGATGCAAATTTTCAAAAAATATGAAATTTTCAGACTTTAAACCTCCCGATCATTCCCAAACATGTTTCAGTACCGCATTTGTCAATTAAGAATGTGTTTTAGAGGAGTTGAAGGTGTGTCAATGGTGTGTTGACGCCTTGACGGTGTGTTGACGGTATTTGTATTCGTATTGACGTGTGTTGACGGTAATTAGTATGACCGTTGCGGTCGGTACGGGTGGCAGTTGCGTGATTAGAAAGTTTTCTTTACCCACATCATATCAAAATAAGTTGGAAAGTAAAATGGCGTTCCGCTGTGGTCCTCTGGTGCTGGTTGGGCTGTGTCTGCTGTATTTGAAGGGCGACGTAGGTGTATCGAGTGCGGTGTCACAAGGTGAGGCTGTCATTGTTTTACCCCATATACCAGCAGAGTCATAGTATGTGAATATCACTAGGAGAGTCTCCCGAAGATTTGGAAAGATTTCCATAATTATCTGGCCATCACTAATATTCCCCTTCAGTGACCTATCAACCATCAGAAAGTGATAATATGTCATAAAAAGTCAAATTTAGCAGGGAAAACATTGAAGTATAGGTTTTCCCGCTCAAGTTTATTATTTTATCACTCGAATAAATTTCCTTCCGTTCAATTTAAGAGCTTTTGGCCACGGCAGGCTGCTCAGCGATTTAAATTGAGCGATATGCAGATGTAGGTTTCAATCTTTTGCATTCAAAAGTCTAGACACGGCCACTAGCCGAATTCACTGTTTTTGTATTCCAATGAATCCTCTTATGACGTGTTTTTTTTTACGAATCCGTCATTCAATTTCAACTGCGCGGTGGCATGACTGAAATACATGCAGTCTCCACAAATTCAATTTCATTTCGTAAGATTCATTTTTACATAATTTAAACTCAATTTAATTGACAGAGTTTACTTGTTTTCTTTGCCTTTTGTTCTTAATCACTTATTGCACACACTTTTACTTCAAAGAAGCTACCCACACTATCTCCATATCTTTATGTTATGCTCGTTTTACTCTGTTGCTTTTTATCCTTACCGTTAAACTGATTTTTCACTTTCTTCTTCTTCGTCTGTCTTATTGTACAGCTTTTCTTTAAGATGTTTGTTTTGATATTTCCACTGACCATTCACTATTTTCAAATTATTTAGGCATATAAATCTTTGTGTATGATTGCTGTATTAATTGTGTTTTTTTTTTCGTATTCCTTTACTCTTTTCTTTCATCGTTATGTAGGGGGGGGGGAATTCCGGGTCTAGTTTGCTTTTGTGTCCTTATCCGTCTATCTCCTTTCGGGATTGTTTTTTTTTTGGTCAAAACTCTACTACCACACCAACCTTAAACAATACAAAACATAGAAATCGTGTGATCAAAACGACACCATGAATTTCAATGTAAAAAAATTCCAATTTGAATATGTAGTCCTGAAAACGAATGCTGGAAATGCTGCTTTCGCAAGACAGCCGCGAATTCGAATGACAAGTTTGCATTTTAATACGCGTTTTAATTCGAATGTACATTGTAATCATTTGGATGACAAAAAGGCTTAACCGAATTACGAAAGTCAACATGTGAATGACTTATCCGACAGTTGAGGTGGCGTCGCGGCAAAATGAGTGCACTTATTATCAAATTGATAGGAAAGATGTTTAAAGTGAGCGGGAAAACCTATATTAACTGAGAAAATACAGGAATGTTCAGACCAGCCTCATCGGGTTTGTGCACAGGGTGCCAAGTGATGGTCAGATATGGGAATCTGTCACAATCCTGTGTAACTTCATTGTGTAATTTGTATTGCCTTGTACAGCGCTGTGTTACTTGAAGGGCGCTTTATAATGCCCAATTGTCATAATAATAATAATAATAATGAAGATTTATAAAGCGCACATATCCACCTATTAAGGCGCTCAATGCGCTATAAACACAATAAATCTAATTTACTCAGAAAATAAACAGAAAAATAAGTATTGTGAATGGTTTTCGTCGTGACGCACTTATTTTATAAATGGGACTTCCCCCCACTGGTAAAATACTCAAGTTCACTGGTACCCACTGCCCTATTCTTTTCAAAGTTGCTGGTAACCGTTCACGCCACAATTTTGTTTTAAAGGAAATTTTATCACAAAAATTTAGATGGCACGGATCAGTGCTCTTACGGCAGTGCGTGGGAAAGAAATGTTTGAAGGTATATGCATGCGTACTCGTGACGTCAACCTGTAGGCCTACTAATTGCTTTGAGGTTTATAGGAAATAAACTTGAAAACACATCACCTTTGTATCCCATTGAACTTCATTTTCAGTCTTATATTGCTATTTTTGGAAGGTGTTTGGTGCCCTCTTGGTTTTTAAGTTAATGCAAATTTCGATATTCAAAACTATGAAGTATAGTAGTTCGAGGCATGAAAGTCAGTATTGAGCTGCTTCAGCACCAAAAGTCACAATATTTGTTTTCAATTTTTTGTCGCAGCAGCAGAAACAGCAGCAGCAGCAGCACCACTAGCAGCAGCATCATGCAGTACAAAGCAGAATTAGCCTAGAGTAAAAAAGTTTGGAACATATTTTTTGAAAAACCGAATGTATTTTTGCAAACCTAACAAAGTTATGTTTTTACGATTTCGAATGCATTTCAAAACCGAATGAATTGTACAAACTTATAACATGTATTTTTGCGATTAGACTCGAGCTGCCAAAGGGCCTCGGCTTGATTGATTGATTAAGTTTTACAATTCGAATGCATTTCAAAACGGAAATAAATTTTATATTTACGAGTGGTGGCTGCGCGTTCTGCCTGCATTCCTAGAACTTTAGTCACCAAAAATCCTCAATTCCTTTCAATTTTAGGATGGCTGTCCCTCCCTAGAGTAAAAAAGTTTTGGACATTTTGCTCATCGCAAAACTATTTTGGATCTAGATGCTCTGTAGTGCAATCTGAGGTATTTCCTGGCCACTTTCCCCTGACTTTTTGAAAGAAATGTATTCGTGTTTTAGTGGGTTGGTCTTCAAAGTTGATAAATTACATCACAAGCATCACATCAGAACTGTAGCTTGTCTCTCTTTCTAGATTTGTGCTCTTTAGCTTGATCCATGATTGTGTTTACACGGAAAGGGCGTAGTTATACATGTCGCCATGCACTACAAGTTCAGTTAAATGGAATTTAACCATGAATTTTAGTTTTCCTCAGACTTGTACTTGTGTTTTCTTAAAAAGATATTCATGATTATTGAAGTCTGATAAGTACTTAAGTTTTCTTAAAAAGAAGTGGTTTTCTAGCTGAGAAAATAGCAAGGAAGAACCGGTTTTGTGCAAGCAAAATAAAAAACGGACAGATAGATAGTGGTTCAGTAGTGAAGCCCGTCTAACCAGGTAATTCCGCCCATTTTTGACGGGCTCTTGACCAATCAGATTGCCGGATTTGGCCCCACGTGACCCTCATTAGCATAAAATGAGGAACGGGAATCTACCATTGATCATGGGGGTGTCACGAGTATGAGGGGCTTGCGTAAATAGGGATGTGGGACTTCTTAACACACTTTGACCTATTGTATGGATGAGATGAATAGGGAATAGGTGTGGGTATAAGGAACCGTGTACAGTTTGACCTATTCTATGGGAAAGATTGCATAAGATATGGGGAAAAAATATATATTTTTATGGTACATTTGGATCTTAACCCGAATACGAGTTTCATACATTAGTCCCTGTGAACGAACAGCTGGTCGGATCTTTAATCCCCAAACAATAGACGGAAGAGGGCGCGTGCACTAGTATTGTTACGAAGTTAATCAGATCGATACAAAAGTAATTGGATTTCCGAATGCTCGAAAGCAGAAAACAGTGATAGATGGCAAAAAATGAATTTTGCGTTGATCAGACTGAAACGAGTATGATTGTCTATTTGAAGAATTATTTTTAAAGTCATTTTTATTGGGTTTATGGGTGTTGTGCACGTTGCGTTTTCCAAGTTACAAACAAACACTCACCGCAGCATACTTGCAGGGTACAACCTGTGTCGGCCATGGGGGTATATGATAAATCCACGATCCATAATCCATACGTCTGTACGGAAACCGGTGGTCGATCACCCCTCGATGATCGCACCGATCATGGAGCAAATAAATAACTCCGTCCGTGCGCCTATATTCCTCTTGTTAATCGATACAATACCAATGGCACTCTTCTACACTGCCACCAGAATCATCCGAGTAAAAATATGTGTCTGTGCGCGGTGATCGTAGAAAAGGGAAGGTTTTGGCATCAGCGAGAGCAATTGCTAGTACACATGCACACTACTGTATACATTACGGCCGTCCGATCAGATAGCGCTCAAGTTTTCTTAATCCGTGACGGCTAAATTATCGATTAGGCTCTATAGTCTGCAGAGGCGCGTACAATAAGGAATGAATTCAGTGGTTTAAAGCCATAACAAAACGTGCGGGTATGTGGTTTTTAAAGGGAACTACGGCCTGGAAAGTGCCCGATCGAGTGCATCGGAATAACACAACCATCATTGTGCATTTTGTAATATAAAATCGAGGATGACTGGATTTCACTTACAAGTATTTTACGGGGGTTATTTAGAGGGCGTGTCCAAGCACTATATATCCTACTCTATTCCGTGCCCATCCTACTCTTTTCCCTGCTCATCCTACTCTTTTTTTTCCCTGCTCGTCCTACTCTTTTCCCTGCTCATCCTACTCTTTTCCCTGCTCATCCTACTCTTTTCCGTGCTCATCCTACTCTTTTCCCTGCTCATCCTACTCTTTTCCCTGCTCATCCTACTCTTTTCCCTGCTCATCCTACTCTTTTCCTGCTCATCCTACTCTTTTCCTGCTCATCCTACTCTTTTCCCTGCTCTTCCTACTCTTTTCCCTGCTCCTCCTCCTCTTTTCCCTCCTCATCCTACTCTTTCCCTGCTCATCCTACTCTTTTCCCTGCTCATCCTACTCTTTTCCCTGCTCATCCTACTCTTTTCCCTGCTCATCCTACTCTTTTCCCTGCTCATCCTACTCTTTTCCCTGCTCATCCTACTCTTTTACCTGCGCATCCTACTCTTTGCCCACGACTACCTCCCATCAGCAGGTCCCACCCAGCCTAGATGTTTTTGGGCATGTTGAACAAAGTCAATTCACTTGTGCTATTTGCCTATGTATTCTGAGCAGACCATGTGTACAGACACCTTGCCAGCAAAATTATTGCGCAGTATGTTTGTCGGCCTACTTCACACATCACAAAGTGACCGAACTGAAGTGCCCAGTCTGCCTGGAACTGGTTAACTTTGACAATGTAACTGCAAGTCCTTGTGCTCTTTGTGTTCTTGCAACTTGATCCAAGTCCACTTATCGGTAGCTTGCTCTACTTCAATGGGAATGGGGTTACCCTGTCGGTGCTCATTTGCAAGGGATTTAAGCAACCTTGCAGCATCAGTCACTTGCTTGTTGGGAGTTTCTGTGCTTTTGGCCTCCGACTCGTTAACATTGGAATTTGTAAGTATGGTTACTCTTGGCTGAGCCCTTACAGTCACTTCACAAGTGTGATCCACAATTTTGTGGATGTTACCGATACGGCTGCAGTGGATGCATGCAACATCCAAGCTACACAAAGAACCCTAGGACTTGCAGTTACATTGTCAAAGTTAACCAGTTCCAGGCAGACTGGGCACTTCAGTTCGGTCACTTTGTGATGTGTGAAGTAGGCCGACAAACATACTGCGCAATAATTTTGCTGGCAAGGTGTCTGTACACATGGTCTGCTCAGAATACATAGGCAAATAGCACAAGTGAATAGACTTTGTTCAACATGCCCAAAAACATCTAGGCTGGGTGGGACCTGCTGATGGGAGGTAGTCGTGGGCAAAGAGTAGGATGCGCAGGTAAAAGAGTAGGATGAGCAGGGAAAAGAGTAGGATGAGCAGGGAAAAGAGTAGGATGAGCAGGGAAAAGAGTAGGATGAGCAGGGAAAAGAGTAGGATGAGCAGGGAAAAGAGTAGGATGAGCAGGGAAAAGAGTAGGATGAGCAGGGAAAAGAGTAGGATGAGCAGGGAAAGAGTAGGATGAGCAGGGAAAAGAGTAGGATGAGCAGGGAAAAGAGTAGGATGAGCAGGGAAAAGAGTAGGATGAGCAGGGAAAAGAGTAGGATGAGCAGGGAAAAGAGTAGGATGAGCAGGGAAAAGAGTAGGATGAGCAGGGAAAAGAGTAGGATGAGCACGGTAAAGAGTAGGATGAGCAGGGAAAAGAGTAGGATGAGCAGGGAAAAGAGTAGGACGAGCAGGGAAAAAAAAGAGTAGGATGAGCAGGGAAAAGAGTAGGATGGGCACGGAATAGAGTAGGATATATAGTGCTTGGACACGCCCTCTAAATAACCCCCGTAAAATACTTGTAAGTGAAATCCAGTCATCCTCGATTTTATATTACAAAATGCACAATGATGGTTGTGTTATTCCGATGCACTCGATCGGGCACTTTCCAGGCCGTAGTTCCCTTTAAAAACCACATACCCGCACGTTTTGTTATGGCTTTAAACCACTGAATTCATTCCTTATTGTACGCGCCTCTGCAGACTATAGAGCCTAATCGATAATTTAGCCGTCACGGATTAAGAAAACTTGAGCGCTATCTGATCGGACGGCCGTAATGTATACAGTAGTGTGCATGTGTACTAGCAATTGCTCTCGCTGATGCCAAAACCTTCCCTTTTCTACGATCACCGCGCACAGACACATATTTTTACTCGGATGATTCTGGTGGCAGTGTAGAAGAGTGCCATTGGTATTGTATCGATTAACAAGAGGAATATAGGCGCACGGACGGAGTTATTTATTTGCTCCATGATCGGTGCGATCATCGAGGGGTGATCGACCACCGGTTTCCGTACAGACGTATGGATTATGGATCGTGGATTTATCATATACCCCCATGGCCGACACAGGTTGTACCCTGCAAGTATGCTGCGGTGAGTGTTTGTTTGTAACTTGGAAAACGCAACGTGCACAACACCCATAAACCCAATAAAAATGACTTTAAAAATAATTCTTCAAATAGACAATCATACTCGTTTCAGTCTGATCAACGCAAAATTCATTTTTTGCCATCTATCACTGTTTTCTGCTTTCGAGCATTCGGAAATCCAATTACTTTTTGTATCGATCGGATTAACTTCGTAACAATACTAGTGCACGCGCCCTCTTCCGTCTATTGTTTGGGGATTAAAGATCCGACCAGCTGTTCGTTCACAGGGACTAATGTATGAAACTCGTATTCGGGTTAAGATCCAAATGTACCATAAAAATATATATTTTTTCCCCATATCTTATGCAATCTTTCCCATAGAATAGGTCAAACTGTACACGGTTCCTTATACCCACACCTATTCCCTATTCATCTCATCCATACAATAGGTCAAAGTGTGTTAAGAAGTCCCACATCCCTATTTACGCAAGCCCCTCATACTCGTGACACCCCCATGATCAATGGTAGATTCCCGTTCCTCATTTTATGCTAATGAGGGTCACGTGGGGCCAAATCCGGCAATCTGATTGGTCAAGAGCCCGTCAAAAATGGGCGGAATTACCTGGTTAGACGGGCTTCACTACTTGGTTCAACTTTCAAATGTCGTGGTTTAACTTTTCAAACATCGTGGTTCAACTTTTCAAACGTCGTATGCCTACTTTATCTTTCAAAACGTCGTGATTCAACTTTTCAAACGGCGTGGTTCAACTTTTCAAACGGCGTGGTTCGACTATGTGTCAAGCCAACTCCCTCTCTGGCCGACTCGCCCCTAAACTCGCCCTCTAGCCGACTCGCTCCCTAGCCGTCTCACCCTTTGGATAATTATTATATTGAATGGCGCACTGAGTGCCTCATCAAGTTTGTGCACTTTGAGTTACTAGATATTTTAAGTCTATCATTTTTGTACATTCGTGAATTTTTTTTTGGTGACAGGTTGATATGAATTATTCTCGGTGTATTTTATGCAAAAAAAACCTTTTATTTAGGGGTCTGTATGATGCCGGTATAATAATGTTTGATCATGTTCTTTCTCTATGGTACGATTAATGTGTTTTTCTGTGTTACTTGTGACTTTTGTGTCTGATATTTAACTCGTTATTAACTGATATGAATCAAATATAACTTTTCAAGTTGGAAATAGCACGTCGTGTCTTTTAAAGCCGCTCCCTCGTATACAAGGTAAACCAACAGTTCAAGGCCCACATATCCTACACAAGGATTAACGACTCAGCCAAACTCCTGGTTAGACGCGTCAAATTTGCAGCGCTCGATCTGGTGTCGAATTCTTTTAAGTCAACTAATTATATTTTTTGAATATTTATGATTATTGAAGTCTGATAAGTGATAACTACATAACCATTTTAACGCCGAGCACAATATCTTTAGCTTTAAAACGAACTATAAAATGTCGCATTTGTTAGTGGATCAGGACCACTTCTCTCTAAAACTGTTTGATGAAAGCCTAATTAAAAACTAGATTTGAGTAAACGGTGTTCTCTTCGAAAAAGGTGTCCCATTTGACGTTTATTTCCCGGGTAAACACTTCATCTATGACGACAAAAACTGCACAATACCATCTGTTGTATCCTGAAGTGTTTATTTTTTTAAACAATTTTGGAACAAGTATATCTTACATAGGGAGTGGTTTTGCTTAAAGTTGTATGAATATTTGCGTTTTAAATGTCTTGCGAAAAACCGACAAAATGGCTCACCTTGAATATTCGCGATTAACATGCCAACGGGTGTAGGCGGATTATCATTTCGCCCAGGCGGATTACTATTCCGCCCGGGCGGATTACTATTCCGCCCGGGCGGATCACTAATTCGCCCGGGCGGATTACTAATTCGCCCGGGCAGACTACTAATTCGCCAGGGCAGACTAATTCTCCCGGCCGGGCAGACTACTAATTCGCCCGGGCGAATTAGTAATCCGCCCGGGCGAAATAATAATTCGCCCGGGCGAATTAGTAATCTGCCCAGGCGAAATAGTGATCTGCCCGGGCGAAATAGTAGTCTATAGCTTGTAAAAGTCGGAGTGTTAAAAATTTATTTTTCGTTCATTGATTTCTTAAGAAAATCACCCTCGGAAAAGGCCTTTGTAAAATTGTTACTAGCATTTCAATTTATGGAAACTTTAAACAAGCATGACTTGACACAGAAATTTCGTGCCAAAAACTGACCTCTCACTTCCGAAAATGACAATGTATCAATCAATTGGAATTTCAATATTTGAGTTGTATTTTTCATCGAGTGTTAAGCTGACGAGCGCAAATAAAAAAAGGCCTACTTATAAGTTAGAACTACTTAAAATCTGGCGATGATATATAAAAGGGCCCTATAAATGAGACACAAGAGTTCAGAAATCTGATATTGTGTCCCCCATCCTTCAAAAACTGGGGGCATGTCCCCCAGGATTGACGCCCATGCTTGCATGCTTCAATGCTTGGTATATCGTAGCTTGCATGCTTGCTCCTCGGGTTGCAGGCCAGTAAATCGGTCCGAAATCGCCTACGCCGTATCACGATTTGCATGCCCTCAAATTCTTCGCTATTTGAGCATATTGTGGGACGTGAACTTGAGTCTTTGTAAATACGTAAAACATATGAGTGGAAGTCGTGCACATGCTGCAGGACTGTGAGCTTGTAGTTCTGTGCAATTTGGATGAAATTGGAGTCCTAAAAGCGCTTTATTTTGTAATGGAGTGTATGCGTCGTTTTTCAAAATGGCGATGGGCTTCAGGACCATTTTAAGGGGTGATTATCTTCGGATGGAAATTTCTCCTAAAAGTCATCAGTTAAGCCCGGTTCATACTCCATGCGAATGCGAATGCGAAGCGAATTTGACGTCATGAAACATTCGCTGCGAAATTCTCTCGAGTTGAAATGTGTTCAACTTTTGCGAATTCGTAGCGCGAATACTTGCCTTGACGTCACAGATTCGCGCTTGCTTTCGCTTTCGCATGAAGTATGAACCGGGCTTACCCCCCCAAAAAAAAAAATTTGAAAAGAAAATGAAAGATGATGAAATTAGCTTTAATTTGATGTTTGTCTGGAATACCTTGGAGAGTTGTGAGTATTTTTCCTGAATTTTTGAAGTGGGTGCATTTATCATTGGGGTCTATGGCAGTATATTTACTGGTCTGCAACCCTCGGCTGGCTGAGTAGTCTGGCTCCCAGACCTGGCAATTATTCCCGACGCTCACCTCTAAAGTTTAGGTCAGGCAGAAACTGCGGCTAAAATATACATGACGACATTGAGGGCCCTTCCGAATCCGCTTTATCGCTTATAGCTTTTAATGTTCCGATCAATTTTTTTAATAAATCACTTGTTTCATATGCCATACAATTTGATATTTCTGTAAGAAAACATTGACTAATGTTTACCTGGAATCCTCAAATTTAGGCACCCGAATAGCGCAGGCGGAGCCGGATGAAGACCACGCCGAGTTTTGGAAAATCCCCGGCCGGTAACGGTCGTCAAATTCAAAATAGTACATGACGCAGCTAAAAGTTCGCCCCTCGTATACCGATCCGAGTGTACACTAAGCCTTGATGCACAAAATCGTCGTTGATTTTCAAGTTTTCTTAATGCAAATAAAATTCATTCATTATCAACTCATTTAAAAGTATTTTATAAGCTAGGCAGTTATTTAAACCTATATTATACTCGGAAATACCAGGGCGCTATCCGATTGTCGACGAAATGAATTCGGCCAACTTCGGACATTTTCGGAAAAAGGAGGCGTTCCTCCCGTTTTAGTCACGTGACGTATGTATATATTTTGTAGGATACTAGCGGCTGCCAGACTTATAGGGCTTTCTTTTGTTTGTAAACATTGGCGCCATTTTGTATGGGCTGCCGTAAGCGCATAAATTGAAGCCATGGTTTGCAACATATTTTTTCAAACAAAAGTCCTCATAACGCCATCAATACATAGTAAAAAGGCATATGTAGGAATTATTTTGTAGCTTTGTTGAAAATGTTGTATTTTCAAGTATCAAATATTATTTTGGTGATCTGTAATAACTCTTCTTCATTTTTGCAGTGTTGGACCTTTCATAGTTTTGCAGGCCGTGGTTGGCAAAAATGCAGTTTGCCAACCAAGAACAGAAAGGTCTTATTATAGATTCACCAAAAAAGCTTGCACGCTTGCTTGATATGCACGCTTTGTTGCTTGCTTGTTTGCGCGCTGGGTTTGTTTGGCTGTTTGCGCGCTGCCCCACTTTATCCTACTGCGCGTATATCACTTTTTGTTCAAAGAATGTGTGCGTGCCAGTAATAGTGTTGTTTACTTAAACCGAACAATTTTGCTTTTAGGGGCTCATATCATGCCTGGCTTGGTACTAAAAAAAAATTTTACAGAGAAAAATTACAATGGTCTCCATTCTTCTTTGTCTCCATTCTTCATTGGCTTGCCATTGTGTGGTCTGGGACTCGGGGTCTTTTTTTTTTCACTGTAGCGAGGGGTATTTTTTTCCCGGCGACTTGAATAAAGGCACTAGAGCCTGAAAGTTCACCCCTACAGTGGCGCACTTACGGACCCATTGAATAGTAAAATGAAAGTGCAATTATTTTTGGTACACTGATTTATTAAGAAAATCACCCTCGAAAAAAGGTCTTTGTAAAATTGTTACGAGCATTATTTATGGAATCTGAAAAATCGCATGACGTGAAAGAGAAATATCTTGCCAAAACCGACCTCTCACTTCCTAAATTCTTTTTGTCACATACACCATTGATAATTGATTGATCAGCACCCTCTGTTTTTACTGTACATGTACTCCTACATATAAACCTTGTATGATGAAGCCCCTCTTCAGTGCATCTGATGAAGTAGTTGTAGCTACCAAACCTTATGCACACTTTCACTCTTGTTAGTCACTAAAAGTGCTACCTTACTTTTTATATGTACACGTATTTGAGTTAGCCTGACCTACACGCGCGGCGCCCACCACTTTTAGGTCCGAAAATCTAAACTATCTTTGGACAAGTGGAACTCCGTGTACTCGTACAACGAAGAAAATTTATGACGCTCATTGGGTACAAACTGAAAGTTGAATAGGAGACTAAAATGTCTTTGTGATAAACATTTTTTTGGGAAACAATTTATCTAACGTTCGCCAGTGTCCCTAATTCCGTGGTATGTGGTGTTCTAGCGGTGGTTCTGGGGCAGTGTCTGCTGTATTTGAAGGGCAGCGTACGCTTGAATCCTCTGCAGCGGGTGCATACCTATGTTCTCCAATACATGCATGTACCTATGTTCCCCAAGTGATTTTGAGGGTAAGCGTTGCGGGAAATGTAGGGATTTTTGTAGCTTTTTGAAGAATGAAAGTTGTCTGGTTTATGCAAGCCGCCATATTGTTTGTGCGTTAATCAAATGGAAGCCTGAGGCCAGCGAAGCGTGATGTTATGTACATGTTGATGTAGTGTGCATCGCACTGTACTACTGTGCTTATATCTGTGTGTGGGAGTTCAATACATGTACATGTACTACTTTAGACGTGCCTGAGGCTTTTTGTTTGTAGAGATGTGTTAGGGATCTCAGAAGTTCTCTTAATTTTAAATGTATAGGACTAGGTCATTTGTTTCTGAAACAAATCTATTATGAGGACCATATGATCAATTAGTCTCTTCTAAAATATAGAAGAGGTAATTCTTTTCTGAGAGGACGTAATTCAACAACAACAAAATCATCAAATAAGTAGGCCGTAAGATAATACGTGTACAATGAACTTGGCTGCGCGATGCCGAAACTGATTTTTTTGCATTTCCGATATGTGTGTGTATGTGTGTACGTGTGAAGTCCTATACGGATACGTGCATTTTTTACCGTTTGCCGAACCTCTCTATTATGTAGGCATTAGCACACGTGCCCATTTGCACCTTTTAAGTTTTAGGTAGTTAACTGTTGTGTTTATTACAACTTTTTGGGACACACCATGGAGGTAACAATTAAACACAAAAACAAAATCTATTTACACTTGGATATATTTATTGGTGGAACATCGTCATTGGCGCGCCAACCCAAAAGCGTTTGTACAATCCCCCTTAACGAGGGCCCCATGCAACCCATCCGCCTGGGATGATCGCTACAAAGCAAAGGCTGTGAGAAGATTGACGACTCGGGCTGAAAAAAAAAACCATTTACTCAACGACACGGGTGCATTTGACTCGCTTTTCAGACTTTTTGTCATCTCACACAATGTAGTTACTACAGCGGTCAAACGTACGAGTTTTCTCTATGGTACGAGTGACCTTGATAGCGCTATGCATGCCATACCACTGAGGAAATTATCAGAAGAGGCCCATATTTTTTACGAGAGCTACTTTGCACATCCACTTAGGATGTTTCAACATGAAATATGTCAGTTAATTTGAAAGTCTGAAATGGATTGACAACCTAGGGAGCAGGTTCACTCAACCGGCCACTTTCAAGATGACTGTGAATACATTGTTTGTGGAATTGATCAGGAAAACCTGTGTTATAAATATTCTGGATATTGTACATAGGAGACTGACATGGTTTTGGGTTCGTCCTGTTATTAACCCTCCAACTCCCTGGGCATTGTTGCTAGGGTGCAAGTTGCAACCCCAATCCTGCAAACCCCTCCAACTGCCTCCGTGTCAAAACGTTATGCCTCAATCACGCAAAATCCTCCGTTATTTCTCGAATGTGGTCCTTGGAGGGGTAAACAACAATTCCACTTCTGCAAAATCCTCCAGCAATCACGTCAATATTATGTTGAGGTAGAGCAGTGTGGAGGCTTTCAAGTAAAAGCTAGATTTCAATTCATGCGTGGCTATAGGCTGAGCACCGTCACAAAGTCCGGCCCAAAATCTCGATACGGTGCATCCTCCGAACGCACTTTTTTTTTTGTCCTAAGCTTCAATCCTGCAAAATCGTCCATTTTGCAAAGAGGATGTTGGAGGATTTGGGAAGGTGAGGGCTATTACTATAAATGTTGACAGTCATGTACTGTGAACCATTCGGTATTTTATTCACCTTGTGCAAGAGACTTTTCAACAAATTAACCCCAATTTGTGCAATGAGCTTAGATCAGCATATCAACACACGAGCAAAATGGAGCTGTCTGGAAAATAATGGATTTCAAATAACCAGTCGGCAAATCCGGGAAAACGTCGTGACCACGAAGAAAGTGTTCAAAGGACCACTGCTCAGAGTCGAAAAACTTAGAGGACTAATTTAAGCAAACGACCCATCTTCGGAAGCTCAATCGGACGACAAACGATGCTTGCTGGCAGCTTTGTCATTGCTGCATATTAGCCCCGCCCTCACGCGAGGAGGTTGGACTATGCCATTTTAAAGTATGGGTACCGGGTGTGCGGGATAAGGTTGTCAAGCGTGCATGCCGGATTCGCACAACGGCCACCTTCTGTTGGTTCATTATACATGTATAATGCTATTAATTACCCCCTTTTCGCTCGTACCCCCGCCCTGCAAACAGGACTGTTTGCAGGGCGGGGGTACGAGCGAATTACCCCTTAAGCATAATAGTATGGTCCGCGCTGACCCAGGCCCATTTTCTTGAATAAAAAAACTACGTGTTGCGTGTGTTGACAACAAATAGTGTAACGTCGCGGATGGGTGGTGTTTGCATGATCAGTACTAGAGATTTGTATTAATCTCAGTGTCTCACCCACAACAAAATAAGTTGGAAAGTAAAATGGCGTTCCGCGATGGTGCTCTGTTGGTGGTTCTGGGGCTGTGGAAAAACTTACGGAAAGAATGCTGCACTTTGACGCTACTTAAGCGGTTGCGTGCAAAGTCCATCTGTAGAGTCAAGAATTTTTTAAAAGTATTTTCTAAAGTTGAAAATGTTTTTCAGTGCCAGATTCACGTCTAACCATCATTTTTTTGCAATGAGTGACCGTCATTTAGATGATAAATGAAGAAAAAAGCAGCGTCAGATTGCAACATTCTTTCCAAACTGACAATTCTAGAGATACGTTCAATTCAATCATATCAGAGTAGTAATGACTCGAGTCACAGTTGTTGGTGACTCAACACGAGTCCCTATAAGGGGTAAATGACTCGACCCGCTGCGAGTAAATGACTCGACTCGACTCGAGTCCCCGTTCATCAGAAGAAGGCGGCTCGACTTCAGCGAAGGCTAAAAAGACTCCCAAAAATAAAAAGAGTCCCAAAAATATCAGCAAAACTTTTGGGGAAAATATTTGCAATGACTCACGGTGCAAAAGTTCAACTTAACGTCAATGTTCATGTTGTTCGGCTAATACAGCGGCCGCTGGTCCTGTATGCAGGAACCGGATTTTAATTTTAAAGAATTCCAATTAGTTTTATCATTGGCTTTGGGAGATTTCATTATGGATTCGAACGCCGGCTAAATGTATGCCCTCCTTTTTTGAATCAACTAGATACATGGCACTTTTCAATAATCAGAAAACTGTTTGGAAAGACTGCCATATCTGTCCATCATAAAGTGATAATATGTCCTGAAAAGTCAAATTTAACATTCGGTATGTGCACAGGGTAAAAAGTGATGGCCAGATATAGGGAATCTTTCCATATAAAATCAAAGTTTCACTTCTTGTTAACTGCAGTGATACAAATAACTTTCTTGTTCTATTTGTAATTATGTTCAAATATCGTGACCCGAATCGACTCGAGCTAAATATTTGACTCGACTCGACTTTCTTGACCCTACGAATGAATCGACTCGACTTCAGTTACTTCTTTAAAATGATTCGACTTGACTGAGTCACAAAACACAAGTGACTCGTTGCAACTCTGAATCATGTGTGTTATCAACTGGGAAGCAGGAGGGGCAATTGCAATGGGGGAAGGGGGGGAAAGCAGCTCAAGTTCATAAAACCGGGGGCATTTGAGGGGCATCTAATTTGAGGGGGCATTATTCAAATAACAGTTAATGCAATATGTACATGTACGTCTATGCAGTATTATGTGCATTAGTACACATGTCCATGTGCACCATTCAAATTGTACGTAATTGATTAAACTGTTCTGTTTATGCATGACATAGGCATTGTGGCAGAATATCTTAGAACTTTAGGGATACTCAAAGCAAACACTTGGACAAAATCTACACACACTTGGATAAATTATTTGTGGAACTTTCCATTGGCACCCCTCCAATTTTAAAGTATTTGGGTTGCAAAATTCCCCCTTACCAGGGCCCCACCCCATTCCCTACTACACTCCACATGCACTTGGGGGTTCGTAATCGACAACATGTACACTGTTAGCCAGGGTGACCGTAAGGTCATGGCAAAATTCTGCTAAATGCGCTTCAAAAATCTGTCAGATTTATCAAAAATCTGCCAAATTCCCCAGATTTCTTCGAAATACACTAAAACTCCATAAAATCACATGCAGATTTGTAGTACTGACTAAATTAAGGTTCAAATTACATTATTAACAATTTATAGTCACATAAAGATGTTATGAAATTATTGCGTAAATTTCAGGCAAAACGCGGTTGCGGCATGAAGTCCAGCTCCCAGTGAACCTCAGCACCTAGACCAGCCAACCTTTCCCATTATGCAAGGGTTTGTTTGAAAAAGATTGAAGATTTTTTTAACAAAATAATGTACATTTTGTTTCACATTTGCTATGGTTTTCTGTAAATAACCATTTTTGCAGAATTCTGCCAGAAATCTGCCAAAAATATCCATTCTGTCAAATTTTCTGTCAAACTCGTTTTTTAACCAAAAATCTGTCAAAGTAAGCCGAAAATCGGCTAAAACGGTCACCCTGCTGTTAGCGGGTCACTCGAGGACAGAGTTTCGAATACGGACATTGTCTGCCAGCCAATATTCCGAAATTGTATACACACAGTATAATACTGCAATAACTCAACATGGGATGATTTTTTTTTTCGGTCAATGGCTTACCCAAAAGTGAACTAACTACATGTACAGTCGAATACCTTTATAACGAGGTTTTTGGGACTTTACAAATTACCAGTTGTTATAACGTGCCTTGTATTATCAGTAATGGAAAACAACGAAAAACACAGACTATGGATGTTGTATTAACAGTGCTCTTCTTATCAGGGTTCGACCGTACTTCTTGAAAAGTGGCAATTCAAAGGAATGTGTTTTCTTTTTCGGGATGAAACTTGAAAATAGCACTGGAAAAGCATGTGCACAGTAGACTGAGACATGACGTACATAGGCCATCATGTACAACGGTTATTGTGTAAGCGTCTGTAAAATTTCACCAGACAGCATGGTATGCGTGCATTATTTATTTCCACAAAGAAAGTCTGCAACAACGTACTTTTTTATGGTTCGTGGTACAATGGTTATCCTCCATGCATAAGTGATTTTCAGGGGGTAGTTGCTCACATGTATCAAACACCTGCATATCCATATGCACACCGTGAATTTAAGGAAGATGCAAATTTTTTGACGATTAATCAGTAATCTAGTTTTCTTAAAGGGTTAAGCCGTATGCCCTCCGATTTTAGATCCACTTTAAGTACCAGATTTGCCTTAAATACCCTACCCCTGTAGAAAATGTAACTTACGGGTCAGAGTGTGACTGGGATACATTGTACATGTTCATTGCATGCAGGGCATATGCCTCATGCCTGTGTGCACGCTCGACTCGTTGGTCATCATCCCCAAAGCGGAGATCGAGAGCTTGGGTCGTTCACATTTTGATCACTGCCATGCATGATGTCTATTCTAGACAAAAAATCAAACGAAGTTTACAAAAGGGATGGCTCGAGCAATAGCCTATTTTAACATCATTGAACCGATGCTTTCTTCAACCTTTTCAATGACAGATAATGTAACTGATAGGAATCCAGAAACGAAATAACATGTAGACTCGTTGCAATGTGCATATCTGGACTCCCGTTACGAAATAGAGCAGTTTTAGTAAAAGTGGGGCTGATAGGGAAAATATCTGGGAAATGGTGCCGTGTACAAGCATGGAAATTGGAAAATGGACAGACTATGTCATGAGAAAGATATTTGGCTAAAGGGCCATCGCAGATTTGTCCTCTGCAAAACAATAAGGTACATGTACGATATTGGTTGTATTGTCTCTACACAGACGTGGAACACAACAGTCGTCACAACCTGATTGTGGAGCTTATGGAAATGCACAACAAGGACGTCATCCCCAAGACGCC
This sequence comes from Patiria pectinifera, assembly GCA_029964075.1. Lineage (NCBI taxonomy): Eukaryota > Metazoa > Echinodermata > Asteroidea > Valvatida > Asterinidae > Patiria > Patiria pectinifera. Next base: position 16,350,653 of record CM057142.1, on the reverse strand, counting down.
CGTGAATGTCTCCTATAGCCTGTCACTTTTCTCGATCGACGGTGTGGTAAGTCCGCTGAATTGAAATTAGTGATCCGTTCTTCGAAAATTGGATTCTCATGTTTCGATACCGGATCATCTCCAGTTTTGCTTTATCATTAAATGCTAGTAGATGTTAAAGAAAATCACTTGCTTCATATACCATACAGTTTCATAGTTTTGTAAGAAAATATTGACTTATGTTGAGCTGAAATATTCAAAGTTATACGACCCAAAAAGCAGGCGAAGCCGAAATGGAGAAGAAGCCGAGTTTTGGGTATCCCTATTCCTTTGGAATATCCCTATTTGAAGCGAATTTCGGGGAGGAAACGCTCGGTTCACAATTCGTCCGAGTTGATTTTTTTGCCAACTTCGCAGCGCCAAAGCTTGCCATGACGTCAGAAATTCGCTTTTGGATGTGTTTGTTTTGCATACACGAATTACTTTAGTATTCATTTACTTGTATACTGTTGTTGAGCACTTTTGAAAGAATTCCTACAAAAAGTAAACGCTTGTGCTCATGCTTTGTTATGCATATTGTTTTTGCTCAGAATAAAACACTTCTTGATTGGTTTAAATTGTAGGACGAGAAGGACAATATCCTCCGAATTTCGGCTTTCGCAACTTTGGTAAGTAACCAAACGACGAATTAGTTTGATCCATTAATATTTTTGTTTTTGTCAAACAATCAAGAGTTTTTACAACAGCATTGGCCTGGGATGGAACCATGTTATAGAGTTTTTCAGGAGCTAACTTTCAAAATGCTTTGAACAGAACTCAGGAGCTAACTTTCAAAATGCGGTTTTTTGGCATATCTCGGCCAATATAGCACATAACTACACCTGTAAAGTGTCTAAACCCATGTTTTGAGGGTTAAGTATCATTAGAAGACCATTTACGAAGCAAGGGCGGATCCGGGGGGTGGCCCAAAGGGGGCCATGCTCCCCCCCCAAAAAAAAACCCACCGAAACCATTTTTTTTTTATATGACATCGCAATAAAGGCAGACAATGAGTACACCACCATCTTTTCCTACAGAAAACATTGGTTAAAGTGGTCAGAAATTGCCTCAGATCGCACCACAGAGCATCTAGAATCCCAAAAAAAATTCGGGGCACTTAAGCGGGCCCCGAACCCCACGCCGTAATTTTTGGACCCACTTTTTGGGTGGACCAAAACTTGTTTTGCCCCCCCCCCCCGAAAATTGTGTTCTGGATCCGCCCTTGCACTTAAAATGAAGAATGTCTCTCACGTTTGTAAAATCATTCATTGTGGCTTATTTTTTGGTATTGCTAATCCTTTCGTATGTCGGCAAAAACTGTATGCATTGCACTGAATGTAGAAAATGGTTCAAATTTAGTCTTAGAAGTCTTATTTTTTCAAGCTTGTGAACGGCATCATGAGGATTTTGTAAAGTTATGGGGGAAAAAGGTTGCTTTTTGGAAGGGTTGGAAACCGGTGTACCCTTTTTAGTGATTTACAATTGACCATTTTCATGTTGCGGCCATCTTGATTTTTTTCCCAATCGAATCAACGTAACCAAACCGAGGCTGGAAGTAAAACTAGTCAGGTTCCTTTTTTGTACAAAAAACATCATTCATTACTGTTGTTAAATAAAGGGAACATGACTGAAATGGTGGCAGCGTGATAAAGGTCTATATAAGTAGATGGTTACTTCAAATAAGCTACCTGATCACGTTGCTATTTTTGTTGTTTTCATTGATTTATGCGTCTAAGACCTTGCCCTTATCAAACTTCAGGAACCACCTTCCATTTTCATTTTTGGTTTTGGGTCATATTTTTTTATTTTTGGATCGGAATTTGCGTCTTTACAAATTGTGTTTTGTCATAATCATCCCTTTGCACGCAACTTTCAAAACCCCACGGAATTTAAAAAAAAAGATCAGGTATGCTAGTTCTCTTTCAAAACTTGTTTTTCCTAAAACCCCGCAGTCCATTCATCATCCATTGCCAAGCCACAGTGTACTTACCAGATAGACACAGTTGCAAAATGTATATATAATAATACCGCGGTTCGACTTTTGTGCTGGACTTTTCACTGGCTCCTCGGAGTCACTTCCAGTACTGTTGGTCCTTTGTTAATCCTTCAAGGTTACAAGAATGCAATTGTTACCAAATAACCATCACAATAATGAAACCGGGGAGAAAAGAGGAAAAACAGCGCGAGCTTGGCATTGGATTCCTGTCGTGGCTTGCCCCGCGCCATTTTTCTCCTGTTGCATCGGGGGAAAAAGTACAGTCACCCGGGCCTAGACAACAGCGGGCCAACCCACTGCCTTGTCTGGTTGTAGCCGTGTAATCAGGGGGGAACAATGGAGGGGTAAAGGGTATACACGACACACCGTCTGCACTGGCTCCCCGGGCCAACGTACTATCCACAGGGGTCCAAAGACGCCCCATATTTGTGAACTTTTTCAGGATGTGAACCTTTTTTTCAGGATTTGAAAAATATAGATATATTGCAATATTATTTAGACCTGTTTGCAAGGGCGGATCCAAGGGGGCCAAAGGGGGCCATGCCCCCCCCCAAAAAAAAACCCAACGAAACTATTTTTTTTTATGTGACATCGCAATAAAGGCAGACAATGAGTACACCACCATCTTTTCTAAAAGAAAACATTGGTTAAAGTGGTCAGAAATTGTCTCAGATCGCACCACAGAGCATCTAGAATCCAAAAAAATTTCGGGCCCTTAAGCGGGCCCCGAGCCCACGCCGTAATTTTTTTGACCCACTTTTTGGGTAGACCAAAAATTGGCCCCCCCCCCAAAAAAAAATTGTGTACTGGATCCGCCCTTGTCACGAAGTAACTACGTGTGTCTTTGGCCTGAAAATGTGTAAATGATAAAGTGTCGGTTTATCAAAAATATGATTGGCAGGTAAATATGTGAATTCTACAGTGCCAGTTTATCAGAAATTTGATTTTATCCAATATCTCGGCCAATATTGCACATACATTGTAACTACACACTTACGGTGTCTAAACCCATGTTTTGAGGGTCAGGTGCCATAAGAAGACCATTCACGAAGAACTGTGTCTCTTTGGCACGAAAATATGTAAATTCCAAATTGCCAGTTTATCTAAAACTTGGTTTTTAGCCAATATTTTATTCAATTTCAGCCAATATTACAGTTTATTTTGAATACGATGACTTAAAATCAACTTTGATTATTACCGTTTATCAAAACCCTTGGCTAAAAATCAAATTTCTGATAAATCGGCACTTTAGAATTTACATATTTACCTGCCAAAGACACACATAGTTACTTCGTGAATGGTCTTCTAATGATACCTGACCCTCAAAACATTAGTCTAGGTGATATTGGAAATAAAGGCCTATTGAGGGCACGAAAAAGTTGAGTAGAAGTTGGTAACCCAGCTACTTTTTCTAATTTGAGGGTGCTGAATCCGAAAATGATTGTTACCAAGCTGGATTTTTAGTGGAAATATGCCTAATTTCCATAACTCCTAAATACCTGTCGTGTAATATATTTGTTCCCATATTTGCGCATATTTTTTATTATTTTGGGGGAAAAGTTTATTTTTGTGATTCTACTTACACTTTCTTACTTCAATAACTTTTTCTAAAGCGTACAAGCAACTGAATGATTATGAGGACATAGTAACAATCCAAAATGGCTGTTATTACACCCTAAAGTTGCGCGCATCGTACTTTTCATCAGATGTCATCAAGTAGTCTCGCCAAATCTCAGTATTGTTGAGCGTCAAATTCACAAAGGAACTACTTGCACAGTTACCCTAACCGAAAGAAATGGGAAATCATGTGAAAAATGATAACGTCTTGATTTTTAGGCCAAAAAAAGAAAACATGGAGAAAAATGACGAAGTGTCCGTAAATTGGGCTAAAAAATAGGCGAAGGGTTGCCTAACATGGGGTACTTGAACAACTTCAAGGAAATCCCCCAAAATAACAGGGAATTTCATTAAACTTGTTCAAGTCTCCCACGTTAGGCAACCCTTCAACTACTTTATAGCCCAAATTACGGACACCTTGTTTTCTCCCGTTTTTGTTTACTGGGCTGAATATCAAGATGCTATCATTGTTCACATGATTTTCCAGGTTTTAATAAGGTAACTGTACCAGTAAGTAACATGATGAATTTGAAGTTCATTAATAATGAGGTTTTGCAAGACTACTTGATGATATCCAAAGACAAGGCAAACGCGCACAATTTCGGGGTAAAATAGCAGCCATTTCGGATTGTTACTATGTCCTCATAATCATTATGTCACTTTTATGCTTTAGAAAATGTTATTGAAGTAAGGAAGTGTAAGTAGAAACAGCAAAATAAATAAAAGATAAAAATAAAAAATATATACCCAAATTTGAGAACACGACAGATTTTAAAGATTTATGGAAATTAGGTATATTTTCACGAAAAATCCAGCTTGGTAACCATCACTTTCGTATTCAGCACCTTAAAATTAGGTAACATAGCTATGTTACCTACTTCTACTCAAAAATGCCTCTTCATGTATCAATTTTTGAAATAACACCTTGTCTTTCTGTGCTATATGGGCCGAGATATGTCAAAAACATGATTTTCCGGTATTAGCGGCGCTAATTTGCATATTCCTGCCACAGACATATGTGGTCAATTCCAGAATAGTTTTATTGTGATCTCTGACCTTGAAAACATGGGTTTGGACACCTAATTCATTCAATTATCTGCAATATTGGCTGAGATAAAGTGAAAAATAGATTTTTCGGTAATGGCGGCACTAATTTGCATAAAAACAATACATGGGACAATTTTGGAATTTTTTAACATAGCAAATCGTTTTCTACGCATTTTTTCTGACCTAGAAACGTTGATTAGAAATTGATTTCCGAGGGAGCACGATATCCCCCTCTATCTCCCCAACTAGTTGGCCAATCCCAATGCACAAAATCTGTCGCGTTTGGAAAAGGTCGACGATTTCGTGCATTGTGATTGGCCAACGCGTTGCAAACTCTTGGAGGCGCACTATTGTGAAACGACCGTTTTCACCAATATCCCACCGCTGCCACCTGTGGTCATGTTGCCGCTTCACGTTATAGCGCCACAGAAAGGGAACACAAATTATTTGAGGGAGTTTATTGCCAACATTATTTTACATTTTACAGCTATGGCATGATCACCGTTTCCAGTGGGATCCAGCAAACTACAGTGGAGTAGACAGTGTGAATTTACAAGCAAGTAAAATCTGGAGACCAGACTTCCGAATGCTGTACTCTCAGTAAGTAGTGTTTCAATGAGTTGATCTTAAAAGCCGTGTGTACCTGAGTCAAAGCACTGTAAACATGCAGCAACACTGCACAGGTCACGCCACTTTTATTATCTATGTTTTGAAGACGAATTATTTGCAGTTTTGTAGTAATTTTGGAATTGTGTACTAAAGGAGTAAGGCCTACGAGCAGGCAAGTTTTAACTCATATTCTGAATTTATTGCATATATACACATGTATATATATAACTAAATGGTTATTTCTGATTTTTTTTCATTCACAGTGACAATTTTACGATTGACATTTGTCAACCGAACAAGATGGAAATAATTTTATTTCACCTGTTTATTTAGGGTTGTGGAGGCAGATGTCCCTTTGAATGTGCATTTCGATGGGACTATCAATTACTTCCTTCCGCTGCAAATAGCCATACCGTGCCCTTTTAACTTCAAGGACTTCCCGTTCGATGTCCACACCTGCGACCTTCGACTTGAATCCTGGAGCCATCCCGGTTCCATGATCAATCTGACTATCTATGAAGATGAGGCAGTATCTACCTTATTCTACCATCGTGAAAACAGCCAGTGGGAGGTACAGTCCTTCAAAGTGAATAGGTCAGTGGTTGAGTATGAGGATTACACCACCGTGCAGTTCATCACTCTGTCGTACCGCATTCAAATCAAACGCACGGTGAAGGAGTACACGGTCCGCTTTGTGGCGCCCTCTGTCGTCACATCGCTTCTGATCCTGCTGTGTTTTCTCATCCCTCCACTCTCTGGTGGGAGGATGGTTCTCTGCTCCGTCGTCATCCTCGGCCTCTTGCTTCAACTCTTCCACCTCAACCAGACCGTGCCCATCCACGGCTCCGACGCCCCCTTCATGGCTCAATTTCTCACTTTCAGCGTGTTCTTGGCCGTCTTTGCAGCCGTTGAGAGTGTGGTGTCAATGAATCTCTCCAGTTGGGGAACCTTGAGTGGGAGTAGCAACAGCAACAGTAACGCCCCCAAAGACGGGGAGGAGCTCGTGGCGCAACCCAAGCCAAATTTGGTAGGTTCCGTGTGTTGCCCTCTAGGCCCTAACAGACGTTAATCCACGATAGCAAGGTTGACAAGTTACCTTTTTTAGCACATGTATTGTTTTTATCCCCAAAGAGGCCTTGAAAATATGTTTTAGACACAGACCATCTTACATTGAACATATACTTTTGTCCTTAAGCTGGACGAGCTATAGTCTGACTTTTCAGTCATGCCTAAGCTCGGGACAAGCCCACTTATGGTGGGTGCTTCGCTGGTTTCCAGTCTGTCAAGTCAGGCAGAGGTTGACTTTTGGTCGAATAACAAGTCAAACTTGGTCACAAGCAGAAATGGCCAAAATGGGCCCGTGGCGCCTTTTTCATAGGGGCTCGATCGACTTCATTGAATACAACCAGTAGCCTGCTAAGTGTTTGGGATCACTTTGACCGCTACTACAGATTGTTCATGTTCAGTATTTGTAATTCGCAAGCCATCAAATTTCAAGTGAAAGTCACACATGATCATCAGGCTAAGGATATCTTTGGAATTCGAGAGCAAAGAAAACGTCATTAGCATAATGACATGACTTCATCAGCAAACAAAGCTTCTAAGATAAAAGCCGCACATTTTTGGAACTGTGCCGACTGACCCTTGGTGGCAAACATATCTGTAGTTGTTGCCATTTCGATTTTAATCATGTTTCTTTTCACTGTCATTTTGAACTATTGAACGTCTTGTCCATTTTTTCTTTTCCTGTTCAGTTCCTGATGCAACTCGCTCGAATCATCGACTTGGTCTGCTTCGTCGTCTTCACCATCATCTTTGCTATCGGTGGGGGCGTCATACTCAATCCTTAAACGGAGTAGAGAGGAATGCGAGACACTTCAAACAGCACACAACCGGCACATTGTAAATTAAGCCTTGAAATCGGGGGCATTAATGTTCTCGATCTGTCGTGATTATAGGAATAGTATCAAAAATGCTTCCCCAATGCCATACAGTTGCATATCACTGAGACACTCTGCATTGTTGCTCATCTAAATCCTTCTATACAGGGTGAGTAAAAAAAAACTGAAACCAAAATGTTGGGACTATTGTTTTAGTGAAGTTCTGCGTGTATCACTTTCACAATCTAGGATATGAAAGCCCAATTCATAAGCTTTTTTTAGTATAAGAATCATTCAAATCACTCATGTACCTTTCAAGTTACGGAATTTTAAACACAAACCTCATTTTAAAGTGATGTCCAGAAATCACAAAAAGGTAGGTGTTCTTTCAGCAAAACGAAAACAAATCACACAGGATGTGTGTGAATCGTTTTCGTTTTGCTGAACACTTTCCTTTGTGATTCATGGTCAGAACTTTAAAACGGTGGTTGTGTTTAACACTCCGTAACTTGAAAAGTACATTAGTAATTTGGATGATTCTTGTACTAAAAGTGAATTGGGCTTTTAAATCCTAGATTTTGCAAGTGCTATATGCCGAACTTCACCAAAACAATAGTCCCGTCTTTTGGTTTTCCATTGGTTTTTACTCACCCGATAAACCATAATTACCTGTGCCGTCATACCAAAGCGCAACTGACGGGTAACCCAAATATCTGAGTATCCCTTGCATTCCATTTTCCTACGATAAAACAGATATCACCACTTGAACACCAATCACATTTCAAGGAAGTTAGCAAGTTAGCAACCGTGTATATAATTAAACAAGTAGTTCTTTTCATTGTATTTCCTAACAGCGTAGTTAAACAAGGTCTTCAGTATTTCTTAAGTTACACGAGGTGTTTATATTATTTCTTAAGGGCGTGTGTAAGTCCAACAAGGTGTTTAATATCTTTAAACAGCGTTTATAAGCTTAACAACGTGTTTAATATTTCTGTACAGCATTTTTAAGTTCGACAAGGTGTTTGGTATTTCTTAACAGCGTTTATATGTTTGATATTCCGTACAGCGTTTATAGGTTTTTGTGTTTGGTATTTCTTAACAGCTTTTATAAGTTTAACAAGGTGTGTTGTATTCCGCACGGCGTTTATAGGTTAAGCAAGGTGTTTGGTATGTCTTAACAGCGTTTATAAGTTTAGCAAGATGTTTAATATTCCGCAAAGCGTTTATAGGTTAAACAAGGTGTTTGGTATTTCTTAACAGCGGTGATCAGTTAGACAATGCTTATGGTATTCATTTACATCGTTTAATTAAACAAGGTATTTAATTTTTCAACAGCATCTATTAAGTAATCAAGGTGTTTAGTATTTCTTTAAACAGTGTTTTTAAGTTCAAGGAGGTGTTTTGTATTTCTTAACAATGAAAATGTACGAAAAAGTTTCCTTTAATTATAACTTTAAGTCAGGCCTTACTTTTATTGCAAAGTGTACATATTGTTTTTCTAATTCTAATTCTAATTCTCAATATAGCTTCGACTATAATACCATGCTCACTATCATTAAGCAAACGAAATTCAGATACAGATGAACCGTTTAAGAGTGGCACCATGCACCTAAAGACAAATTTTCAAATTGAATTGATAATTTTCTAGCATTGCATTAGTTATGAGCTTTCTAATGAGACATCGAACGAAAATGGCCCTTAAATGCTCTGAAACTGGATATTCAAGGGCAGGCAAATCGGAAATGGCCTATGATCTATGCATCTGGCTGCAGCAGTAAGACAATGTGGGCAAATGCTATCCGAAAACTTTCCGTAGAAATGCGCACATTCCATACCGGATGTGATTTCAGCGCACCATGTGGACTGACAAAGTTTTGAGCGTCGCATAATGCAATCCGACCGTTCGTGATTCGAAACGGAGCCTGAGCAGGTGACGGGAATCGCAAATTTACCGCACATATAGGTTTTACAGAATTTCCTATACATTATTACGCTTTCAAAGAAAACAAAAAGATCTCTAAACTGGGATTAAAGAGTAATGAACCAGTCTTAACAGCCGTTTCAAACCTTGCAGAGTCATGACCGTGATGACGTGCAGGTCACAGGTCACTATCCAATCAGAGCGTGAATTCATCAGAGTATCCCAGCGTTCTGTTTGCAGGGCGGGGGTACAAGCGAGGTTTATTACCATAAATTTCCAGGATTTGTAGAGCCGTTCGATAGTTCAGTTGGATAGGATCGTGATTTCGAATAACCATTTTTGCCCGAATGTTTTTCCTTTCTAATCTGAAGCTTTGGAGGATTTTTAAAAAGAGAAATAAAGTCCGAATTTCATTACTTTATAAATCATTTTTTCCCCAAATTGTAAATTTGTTTCTCATGATTTTATTATTAGGAAAGTCCAAAACGTCGTAGCGTGCACCCCATGCGGATATCGTTTGGAGAGGAAAAAAACCACCTGTGGCCTTGCCATGTAGGCAGCTCTTTCTGGCAAAACATAGTACACAGCCGACAACAATAGATAGGCCAACATGTCATACAGCGTGTTATAATACGGAACTCACGGATGTCGACAAGAGCCACTGCTCAGCTTCGCGTATGGCGTGCAAACTGAACATTAACTCTCAAAATTAAGAAATCGCTATTTCTAATAGAGATACATATTTGCATTTCTGATAGTGATGTCTTTATCTCAAATAAAGAATATCTTTATCACATATCACTACTAAAAATAGAGGTATCTTTTATGAAATAAACATATATCTATTTCATTTAGAGATATGTTTTATTTCAAATAGAGATATCCGTATCAGAAACAGAGATAATGTCAATGGAGAGGAGATGTCTCTATTTCCAATCAGGCGCGGTCCCCCCCCCCCCCTGCTGTGACACCTCCAAAAATGATACTGATAATTATGTCCACCTGTGCAGGAAATACGGCTTTTTAGGGGGTATTTGTACACTATTCTGTAGTATAGAGTTAAAATGGTCGGATTTTAACTTATACTACTTTAGCGCCCCCATTGAAAGTATGTTACGAGCCCCCCATTGATTTTACGAGGCCAAGTGTCCATACAATAAAAACTGTCTACATTTCAGCAATGATTTGCTGATGAACCCCCCCCCCCCCCTGCACAAAAGTCTCGATCCACCCCTGCTAATAGAGATACACCTATCTCTATTTGAAACAGAGATCGAAAATTGAAATAGAGATATCTCTATTGGAAGAAGAGATACCTTTATACTTTTTAAAATAGAGATATCATTAATAAGATAGAGATATCTCTATTTCGGTATAGGTGTTTACATTTGCATTCCATACTTTAATGGCGATGGTCAATACTTAGGCGAAAAAAAAAAAAATTTCACCCACATCAAAGCAATAATATACATAATAGCATGGTCCCGCGCAGACGGAAGGTCGACGGGTGGTGATGAATACTTATTTAGCCACAAAAAAATAATAAGTTGGAAAGTAAGATGGCTTTCGGCGATGGTGCTCTGGTGGTGGTTCTGGGGCTGTGTCTGCTGTAAGTGAAGGGCAGCGCAGGTGCAGAGTCACAAGGTGAGGCCGTTGTCACATGAAAATCCGACTCCTATGAAAATCGGACCCCTATTTCCCTATTATTGGTTGATCCCTCGCACGTGACAGGTCACTCTCCCGAAACGATCCTAAAACATAGCATAGTACGAAAGCCCTGTAGTGCCATAGAGATTTTTTTTCTCGAAGTTCGTTTTTAGGAGATTTTTTTTCTCGAAGTTCGTTTTTACGAGATTTTTTTTCTCGAAGTTCGTTTTTACGAGATTTTTTTTCTCGAAGTTCGTTTTTAGGAGATTTTTTTTCTCGAAGTTCGTTTTTACGAGATTTTTTTTCTCGAAGTTCGTTTTTAGGAGATTTTTTTTCTCGAAGTTCGTTTTTAGGAGATTTTTTTTCTCGAAGTTCGTTTTTACGAGATTTTTTTTCTCGAAGTTCGTTTTACGAGATTTTTTCTCGAAGTTCGTTTTTAGGATATTTTTTTTATCGAAGTAGGTTTTTAGGAGATTATTTTTTTCGAGATTCGTTTTTACGAGATGTTTTTTCTCGAAGTTGGTTTTTAGGAGATATTTTTTCTCGAAGTTCGTTTTACGAGATTTTTTTTCTCGAAGTTCGTTTTTAGGAGATTTTTTTTCTCGAAGTTCGTTTTTACGAGATTTTTTTTCTCGAAGTTCGTTTTTACGAGATTTTTTTTCTCGAAGTTCGTTTTTATGAGATACATTTTACGGAGTTACGGAGTTTTATGAAGTTACGGAGCCCCTAAAGGGACATCCAAAATTATTTTTTTATCTCGTTCGCACGACATAATATCTCGTGCGCACGAGATAATTATCACGTGCGCACGACATATATCTCGTGCGCACGACATAATATCTCGTGCGCACGACATACATCTCATGGAATGTCGGACACTTCGCCCCATTTCCACGTCGCCCCATGTCACTTCGCCCCTAACCACATCGCCCCATCCCCACTTCGCCCCATCCCCACATCGCCCCATCCTCACTTCGCCCCATTCTCACTTCGCCCCATTCTCACTTCGCCACATCCTCACTTCGCCACATCCCCAATTCGCCCCATCCCCACTTCGCCCCAGCTTTTACATGTAAAAAAAATCTCATCTAAATGTATTTTATTGGCTTAAAAACAATTCCAACAGATTCACTAATTGCTAACCAACGGAAAGAATTAGCCCACCAATATTGACCAAATGAACAATTCATAACAAACCTCCCAAGCTATCACTCTCCCCTACCGAGAAAAAAAGCTTGAAGTAAAAGATTCAACTTTGTTCCCAACCCAGCTATACCAACCCGTCTCCCACTTATCTGAGAACGACAATACCAATCTACATGGGGCGAAGTGGGGATGGGGCTAAGTGGGGATGGGGCGAAGCGGGGATGGGGCGAAGTGGGGATGGGCGAAGCGGGGATGGGGCGAAGTGGTTAGGGGCGAAGTGACATGGGGCGACGTGGAAATGGGGCGAAGTGTCCGACATTCCATGAGATGTATGTCGTGCGCACGAGATATTATGTCGTGCGCACGAGATAAAAAAATAATTTTGGATGTCCCTTTAGGGGCTCCGTAACTTCATAAAACTCCGTAACTCCGTAAAATGTATCTCATAAAAACGAACTTCGAGAAAATGTATCTCATAAAAACGAACTTCGAGAAAAAAAATCTCGTAAAAACCAACTTCGAGAAAAAAAATCTCCTAAAAACCAACTTCGAGAAAAAAAATCTCCTAAAAACGAACTTCGAGAAAAAAAATCTCCTAAAAACGAACTTCGAGAAAAAAAATCTCCTAAAAACGAACTTCGAGAAAAAAAATCTCCTAAAAACGAACTTCGAGAAAAAAAATCTCGTAAAAACGAACTTCGAGAAAAAAAATCTCGTAAAAACGAACTTCGAGAAAAAAAATCTCCTAAAAACGAACTTCGAGAAAAAAAATCTCCTAAAAACGAACTTCGAGAAAAAAAATCTCCTAAAAACGAACTTCGAGAAAAAAAATCTCCTAAAAACGAACTTCGAGAAAAAAAATCTCTATGGCACTACAGGGCTTTCGTAGCATAGTATTGTACTCACGCGTGCGCAGTACTACCAATGAGTCCACATTTCATGGAGTCGGATATTCACGCTACACCGTCATTGTTTTACCCAGTTTACTCTACTGTTGGCATCCGTCTGTCGAGACTGACAATGGAGTTTTGCGCCGTAGCTCGGTTCTTCTCAGAGTTGCGCAGTGCCGCATATACATTCTTTACTAGCACGCTGTCGTAGAAGTTGCAGGCGCGGTTCTAGAGCCAATATTTTTTTTGGGGGGGAGGGGGGGGGGGATAGCAGGATGAATCCAGATTTTTTTGCAGGGAAGCGTGTTGAAATGCTGACTGGTTATTTGCCCCGGACACTTAGGCCTCGGGAAATCAACAGGGGGTGGGGGTGGGGGGAGGGCTCTTGCCGTATTTTCAATGGGGAGCGCTGATAAAATCCTTAAATCAGACACACTATATTAGCTAAAAGTATACAAATGCGCCCTTCTCAAGACTATTTTTTTAGGGGGAGACCGTTCGCATGTACGTCACATTCTTAAATTTTATGGATTTTTTTGGGGGGGGGGGCTGGGCAAACTTGGGGGCTACCCCACTAGAACCGCGCCTGAGAAGTTGGTACCTTATCCTCTCTTAACTTATTCTTTAAAATGGGCTTGCGGCCGCTGCCGAATTTAATTGAGCGTGATCGGGGCAGTAATAAATAATCGTCTGATATTTTCTGCACGAACCTCGGTGTAGGAGGTTTTGTATAGAAATGTCTAGATACATGTACCAACCTTTATACAACAATGTGTTGGTAATGGCCGCCGGCCAAGAACCAAGCCTGCGTGCAACCACATGGCATCCCTACACTTTCTCAGGCAAATAGGACCCATTTTCAACCGTAATTTTATCTATACTACCCTCAGATGGAAGCCCGAAATCCACAATTTCACCGTGGTTTTTTTAAGCCATGCGGTCTTTTTTTCCTAAAAAACATTTGTGGGGCCACTTTTCATGCTAATGAACTCGCATAGACTGAATTCTCACTCACTGTGCGCAATTAAATACCAACTAATTGCGTCCTCGGTCGTTCTAATCGGACCAGTCGGATATCGCTGTTAATTATAATCGCTGTTATAATGACGTTATCGGCACTCTTTGTGGGTCTGGCCAAACGAGTTTTATTCTTGAATAAGAATAAAACTCAACAAAAGCAATACATTGGAACCCTTCCAGCTTTTCATATCGAAATTTGGGCGGAAGTTTTGAGTATTCGGGAACAAACTACCCCCCTCCCCTCCGCGCGCGCCCCAAAAAAGTTCTGCCAGCATTGTCCGGCATTACTAGCACGTTGTCGCAAAAGTTGATACCTTGATCCTCATTCTTTAAAATGGGTTTGCGGTCGCTGCCGAGTTTAATTGAGCGTGATCGGAGGAGTACTAAATAACCGTGTGATATTTTCTAAACAAACCCCGGGTGTAGGGAGTTTTGTACAGAAATGTCCAAATACCAACATTTACGACAACGTGTTGGTAATGTTGTTGCAATTGCTGCAGGCGAAATCCAGTCTAGCTGTTGGTAGCGCTGTTGTTGCCTCTGTCCTGCTAGCAATGTCACGGTGTTTGGATGTCGCAAGAAAAGGGGTGCATATGTTTCCTATTACCTATGTTACCCAATACCGATGCTCCCCAACCCTAACCCTAACCCTAACGTTAACCCTAATCCTATAAGATTCCAGGGAACATCGGGTATACCGCCAGTGACCCAAATATTTGGATTGTATGCAACACATTGTACAACCCTGTGAATTATCAAATAGGAAGCAGGAAGGGCAAATTCTTGTCACAACTTTGGGAGGGGAGGGGGAGGGAGGGGACAAGCAGCTTAGGAGATTCGAAAAAGAGGGGGGTCTAATTTGAGGAGGCAATGATCAAATAAGGAATGCATTAGTAAACATGCCAGTAAACGCCTTTTAAAGTTTCACGTCAATTTCACGCATAAACGGTTGCATTCACACGACAAAAGTGTGGCAGGATACCTTAGAACAATTGGGACATGGGCGTCGCAAGGGGGGGAGGCCAAGGGGGGCACTTGCCCCCCCCCCCCCGAAAAGAAAAAAAAGGTAGAAAAAAGGAAAGAAAAAGAGGTGCGAAGTCATAGTGTGTACATTTAATGGGTTGGGTTGGGGGCAAAATGTCCCTGCCCCCCCCCCCTGCTCTAAAACTGATAAATCGAGAATGTGTTGAGAAATACAGACATTTTTGGTAAAAACAAATTTTGCCCCCTCTAGAAAATATCCTGGCGACGCCCACGTAAGTTTTGGTGTTGGGTTGCTTGTTTGCTTGTTGGGATGTCTGCTTGCATGTGCTTTCCCTTCATATCCAAGGGGATATCAGGCGAAAAAAAGTCTCCGGTTTCTGGCATGCGCGCGCGTCTCCGTATCCATGCGCGTCGGCAAAATGAAAACTTTTTTTTTTTCAATGAAAGATGATGTCTCAAATCCTGCTGCTGCACAATTTTAACGTGTTTTTAGATGGGGTTACGTTCGAAAATAAGCTTTATGTGGCCTCTCTGGACTTTCATATATTTGCACTAAGTTTAGTCCGGCACCATTTGCAGTCATCAGCCGACATTTGAAGAAAAAAAACCGGTAAAAAAACCGCATCGCCGCACCACCTTTTGGGCAAGCTCCATACCAGAAACCGGAGACTTTCATTTTGGCCTAATCACCTCTTATCCTCACTTGGCCTATTATAATGCCCACGCTGGCAGAATGCGCGCTCCTGTTTACTTTGACCGAACAGGTTTTGCTTTTTAGTGCTCGACACGACTGATTTGGTCCAAACAATTACTTTTACAGATAAAAATAGTGTGACCTCCTTCATTTTAGGGTTTCCCATTCTTCATTGGGTTGTTATTGTGTGGTCACTAGTGGGAGCGCATTTCTGTCCATCGGAGCAAGGGGTAATCGATTTTTCGACGACTTGAATAAAGGCAATAGAGCCTGAGTACGGTTGACCTCTACAGTGGCGCACCTCAGGAGCCTTGAATAGAAATATCAACGTGCAAAAGTTCTAAACTTTGCCATTATTATTATTTTGGTGCAGTGATCTTACGAAAATCATCTTCGAAAAAGGCCTTTGTACAGTTGGTTTGTATAAAACATCTGCATATACATGAAACTTGCAAATATAGTATGACGTGAAAGACTGACAATTCCCAAATCTTTCGTTAACCTTCTTCGAGGCGTCAATCGCTTCTCAAAAGTAGGGGCCCGGGGGCATTCCTTGATCAGCACTAATGCGAGTGCGAAGCGCGAAGCCTTACTGGCGTGGGGTTCAGGGCCCGCTTAAGGGCCCCTGGAAATTTCTGGATTCTAGACACTCTGTGGTGTGATCTGAGGCAATTTTTGACAACTTAAACCAATTTTGGTGAGTATAACATCATCTTTTACACATTATTTTCGAGTTTGGAGTCATTGAATTAGATATTCTGAGCATGGCTACAATTTTTATTCGGGGACGAAAAAAGTGTGTGTGTGTGTGTGGGGGGGGGGGAACACTATTGTAACGGACCTTTGCTGTCATCCGAGCGGTTTATCATTAGAGATATTCGTAGTCTTATCAGGTTGGAATCGGCACCGGTCTATCATTGGGTAGCGTGGCGACATTGCCGATTCCAATCTCCTTGCTTAGTAGTGCAGACTTACACTGCATGTACATGTATTTGAATAACCTACAACAGCAAGAGAGAGACACAGACCCGTCTGTATGGTTTCAGCTCTAAACTAGTTCTCCTCGTTTATTTAACTCAACACATACTTTACATCTCACTTACAATCAAGGATGCTTACAATTAGTTGTCTTAAACCCCGCCCCTGAATTGTGATTGGATTGTTCTACCCTTCCCGTTTCCCTGATTGGCTGCAAGTTTCGTGAGCGTGGTCACTGCTGGGTCGCGTCACGAGAGGGCGCACTCATTTTCCACCTGTGGAAAATGGGCGTGACTCGCACAAAAATACATGCGCAGTAGGAGCTCTCCACGGCGCTTAATGCCAAGATCATTTATAAACAATAACATCATAAACAGAGACGACTGCAAGTCGTCACGCTTTGATACCCCCCCCCTTTGAAAAGTGGGGGCGGGGGGGGGGGAGGCTTATCCCCTTTCCCCCACCGATTGACGCCCATGACCTTCCTGATCCTGATAGACCAATTTGTTGTTTTCCTCTATCCCCACACAGACAAGGAACACAACAGCCGTCATGACTTGATGACCCATCTGTTGGGTACCCACAACCCCCTAGTCATCCCCAGCACGCCCTTAAAAGTGTCCTACAAACTAGACCTCCTGGCGATCGAGGGTGTGGTAAGTTCATTGTATAGACCTATACCATGCTTCCACCATTTTAGTCATGTTCCCTGTATCCAATATCAGTACTGAATGATAATGTTTTTTTGCAAAAAGAAACCAGACTATTTTCCCCTCCAGCCTCGCTTTGGTTAGAGTGATTTGAATGGGAAAAAAATTAAATGGCTGCAACATGATAATGGTCTATTGGATTCTCATGTAAATTTTGTTCAGATACAATCTTAAAGAAATTCACCTGCTTCATAAATATCATACACTTTCATATTGCTATAAGCTTAATGTGATTGCGAATCATGAAATCTCGCAAAAGTCTTCATTTTTCAACCGGCGATTTGGACCAAACATTAGAAGTCTCCTACACGTGTTTCACATGAAAAAGAAGCGAATACTTTCCTCTATCCACTGAGCCTTACTATTTCTTTTGGCCGTTTTTAAGAATCGAATGTACACCTAAAAACTATCGGCCCTCGCTTTTGTTGACATAAATATGATTTTGTTTGACAGGCCGTAATAACACTTTATATTTGTCCAAAGCAGTTATTTTTGGCATCAAAACAAAGCACACGATTTCAACTTTTCAATATTTTAGCCATCGTGGCCAAACAGTGCACGTCTCCAGGTACTTTTTGTGTTTTTTTCTGTAGTCTCGAATACATCTCGTAAAATCTCGCGTACGCTTTTGGGCCATGCGTGCGTGACCTCAGGACAAGAAACTGAGGTCAAACAAGGCTGTGTGCGTTACACGGCCACTGACTGTTAAGTTGGTTCGGGGAGGGTTTTTTTTGGGGGGGGGGCGGGGGCATGGCCCCCGTTGTCCCCCCCCCCCGATCCGCCCTTGCTTCCAATTAATCCTCCTAAACTCGAATCCCTCTCTTGATAAAACAAAACAAAAAATCTCGTTTTCTACTTCTACGACAGCGTGCTAGTAAAGAGTGTATGCGGCACTGCGCAACTCTGAGAAGAACTGAGCTACGGCGCAAAACTCCATTGTCATTCTCGACAGACGGATGCCAACAGTAGAGTAAACGGGGTAAAACAATGACGGTGTAGTGTGAATATCCGACTCCATGAAATGTGAACTCATTGGTAGTACTGCGCACGCGTGAGTACGATACCATGCTTTTTTTAGGATCGTTTCGGGAGAGTGACCGGTCACGTGCGAGGGATCAAACAATAATAGGGAAATAGGGGTCCGATTTTCATAGGAGTCGGATTTTCATGTGACAACGGCCTCACCTTGTGACTCTGCACCTGCGCCACCCTTCGAATACAGCAGACACAGCCGCAGAACCACCACCAGAGCACCATCGCAGAAGGCCATTTTACTTTCCAACTTTTTTTGTGTGGCGAAATAAGTATTCATCACCACCCGTCGAACAGTCCCGTCTGCGCGGGACCATGCTATTATGTATATTATTGCTTTGATGTGGGTGAAAAATAAACCTTTTTTGCGCCTAAGTATTGATCATCGCCACTTAAGTATGGAATGCAAATGTAACACCTAATACCGAAATAGAGATATCTCTATCTTAGTAATGATATCTCTATTTTAAAAAGTATAAAGGTATCTCTTCTTCCAATAGAGATATCTCTATTTCAATTTTCGATCTCTATTTCAAATAGAGATAGGTGTATCTCTATTAGCAGGGGTGGATCGAGACTTTTTTGCAGGGGGGGGGGGTTCATCAGCAAATCATTGCTGAAATGTAGACAGTTTTTATTGTATGGACACTTGGCCTCGTAAAATGAATGGGGGGGGGGGCTCGTAACATACTTTCAATGGAGGCGCTAAAGTAGTATAAGTTAAAATCCGACCATTTCAACTCTATACTACAGAATAGTGTACAAATACCCCCTAAAAAGCCGTATTTCCTGCACAGGTGGACATAATTATCAGTATCATTTTTGGAGGTGTCACAGCAGGGGGGGCGCGCCTGATTGGAAATAGAGACATCTCCTCTCCATTGACATTATCTCTGTTTCTGATACGGATATCTCTATTTGAAATAAAACATATCTCTAAATGAAATAGATATATGTTTATTTCATAAAAGATACCTCTATTTTTAGTAGTGATATGTGATAAAGATATTCTCTATTTGAGATAAAGACATCACTATCAGAAATACAAATATGTATCTCAATTAGAAATAGCGATTTCTTAATTTTGAGAGTTAATGAATGTTCAGTTTGCACGCCATACGCGAAGCTGAGCAGTGGCTCTTGTCGACATCCTTGAGTTCCGTATTATAACACGCTGTATGACATGTTGGCCTATCTATTGTTGTCGGCTGTGTACTATATTTTGCCAGAAAGAGCTGCCTACATGGCAAGGCCACAGGTGGTTTTTTCCCTCTCCAAACGAGATCCGCATGGGGTGCACGCTATGACGTTTTGGACTTTCCTAATAATAAAATCATGAGAAAAAATATACAATTTGGGTAAAAAATGATTACTAAAGTAATGAAATTCGGACTTTATTTCTCTTTTTAAAAATCCTCCAAAGCCTCAGATTAGAAAGGAAAAACATTCGGGCAAAAATGGTGATTCAAAATCACGATCCTATCCAACTGAACTATCGAACGGCTCTACAAATCCTGGATATTTATGGTAATAAACCTCGCTTGTACCCCCGCCCTGCAAACAGGACGCTGGGATACTCTGATGAATTCACGCTCTGATTGGATAGTGATGAATTGGATAGTGATGAATTCACGCTCTGAAACGGAAAGTTTTCGGATAGCTTTTGCCCACATTGTCTTACTGCTGCAGCCAGATGCATAGATCATAGGCCATTTCCGATTTGCCTGCCCTTGAATATCCAGTTTCAGAGCATTTGAGGGCCATTTTCGTTCGATGTCTCATTAGAAAGCTCATAACTAATGCAATGCTAGAAAATTATCAATTCAATTCGAAAATTTGTCTTTAGGTGCATGGTGCCGCTCTTAAACAGTTCATCTGTATCTGAATTTCGTTTGCTTATTGATAGTGAGCATGGTATTATAGTCGAAGCTATATTGAGAATTAGAATTAGAATTAGAAAAACAATATGTACACTTTGCAATAAAAGTAAGGCCTGACTTAAAGTTATAATTAAAGGAAACTTTTTCGTACATTTTCATTGTTAAGAAATACAAAACACCTCCTTGAACTTAAAAACACTGTTGAAAGAAATACTAAACATCCTGATTACTTAATAGATGCTGTTAAAAAAATTAAATACCTTGTTTAATTAAACGATGTAAATGAATACCATAAGCATTGTCTAACTGATCAACGCTGTTAAGAAATACCAAACACCTTGTTTAACCTATAAAAAACGCTTTGTGGAATATTAAACATTTTGCTAAACTTATAAACGCTGTTAAGAAATACCAAACACCTTGCTTAACCTATAAACGCCGTGCGGAATACAACACACCTTGTTAAACTTATAAAAGCTGTTAAGTAATACCAAACACAAAAACCTATAAACGCTGTACGGAATATCAAACATATAAACGCTGTTAAGAAATACCAAACACCTTGTCGAACTTAAAAATGCTGTACAGAAATATTAAACACGTTGTTAAGCTTATAAACGCTGTTTAAAGATATTAAACACCTTGTTGGACTTACAAACGCTCTTAAGAAATAATATAAACACCTCGTGTAACTTAAGAAATACTGAACACCTTGTTTAACTACGCTGTTAGGAAATACAATGAAAAGAACTACTCGTTTAATTATATACACGGTTGCTAACTCGCTAACTTCCTTGAAATGTGATTGGTGTTCAAGTGGCGATATCTGTTTTATCGTAGGAAAATGGAATGCAAGGGATACTCAGATGTTTGGGTTGCCCGTCAGCTGCGCTTTGGTATGACGGCACAGGTAATCATGCTTTACCGGGTGAGTAAAAACCAATGGAAAACCAAAAGACGGGACTATTGTTTTGGTGAAGTTCGGCATATAGCACTTGCAAAATCTAGGATTTAAAAGCCCAATTCACTTTTAGTACAAGAATCATTCAAATCACTTATGTACTTTTCAAGTTACGGAATGTTAAACACAACCACCGTTTTAAAGTTCTGTCCATGGATCACAAAGGAAAGTGTTCAGCAAAACGAAAACGATTCACACACATCCTATGTGATTTGTTTTCGTTTTGCTGAAAGAACACCTACCTTTTTGTGATTTCTGGACATCACTTTAAAATGAGGTTTGTGTTTAAAATTCCGTAACTTGAAAGGTACATAAGTGATTTGAATGATTCTTATACTAAAAAAAAGCTTATGAATTGGGCTTTCATATCCTAGATTGTGAAAGTGATACATGCAGAACTTCACTAAAACAATAGTCCCAACATTTTGGTTTCAGTTTTTTTTACTCACCCTGCATAGAAGGATTTAAATGAGCAACAATGCAGAGTGTCTCAGTGATATGCAACTGTATGGCATTGGGGAAGCATTTTTGATACTATTTTTATGATCACGACAGATCGAGAACATTAATGCCCCCGATTTCAAGGCTAAATACAATGTGCCGGTTGTGTGCTGTTTGAAGTGTCTCGCATTCCTCTCTACTCCGTCTTAGGATTGAGTATGACGCCCCCACCGATAGCAAAGATGACGGTGAAGACGACGAAGCAAACCAAGTCGATGATTCGAGCGAGTTGCATCAGGAACTGAACAGGAAAAGAGAAAAATGGACAAGACGTTCAATAGTCAAAATCACAGTGAAAAGAAACACGATTAAAATCGAAATGGCAACAACTACAGATGTGTTTGCCACCAAGGGTCAGTCGGCACAGTTCCAAAAATGTGCGGCTTTTATCTTAGAAGCTTTGTTTGCTGATGACGTCATGCCATTATATGCTAATGACGTTTTCTTTGCTCTCGAATTCCAAAGATATCCTTATAGGCCTGATGATCATGTGTGACTTTCACTGGAAATTCGATGGCTTGCGAATTACAAATACTGAACTTGAACAATCTGTAGTAGCGGTCAAAGTGATCCCAAACACTTGGCTGGCTATTGGTTGTATTCAATGAAGTCGATCGAGACCCTATGAAAAAGGCGCCACGGGCCCATTTTGGCCATTTCTGCTTGTGACAAAGTTTGACTTGTTATTCGACCAAAAGTCAACCTCTGCCTGACTTGATAGACTGGAAACCAGCGAAGCACCCACCATAAGTTGGCTTGTCCCGAGCTTAGGCATGACAGAAAAGTCAGACTATAGCTCGTCCAGCTTTTGGACAAAAGTATATGTTCAATGTAAGATAATCTATGTCTAAAATATTTCCAAGGCCTCTTTGGGAATAAGAACAATGCATGTGCTAAAAAAGGTAACTTGTCAACCTTGCTATCGTGGATTAACGTCTGTTAGGGCCTAGAGGGCAACACACGGAACCTACCAAATTTGGCTTGGGTTGCGCCACGAGCTCCTCGCCGTCTTTGGGGGCGTTACTGTTGTTGTTGCCACTCCCACTCAAGGTTCCCCAACTGGAGAGATTCATTGACACCACACTCTCAACGGCTGCAAAGACGGCCAAGAACACGCTGAAAGTGAGAAATTGAGCCATGAAGGGGGCGTCGGAGCCGTGGATGGGCACGGTCTGGTTGAGGTGGAACAGTTGAAGCAAGAGGCCGAGGATGACGACGGAGCAGAGAACCATCCTCCCACCAGAGAGTGGAGGGATGAGAAAACACAGCAGGATCAGAAGCGATGTGATGACAGAGGGCGCCACAAAGCGGACCGTGTACTCCTTCACCGTGCGTTTGATTTGGATGTAGTACGAAAGAGTGATGAACTGCACGGTGGTGTAATCCTCATACTCAATCACTGACCTATTCACTTTGAAGGACTGGACCTCCCACTGGCTGTTTTTTTGTTTTAATGAGGCAGGTGGTGCCTCACCATCTAGGATAGTCAGATTGATCATGGAACCGGGATGGCTCCAGGATTCCAATCGAAGGTCGCAGGTGTGGACATCGAACGGGAAGTCCTTGAAGTTAAAAGGGCACGGTATGGCTATTTGCATCGGAAGGAAGTAATTGATAGTCCCATCGGAATGCACCATCACGGTGACATCTGGCTCCACAACCCTAAATAAACAGGTGAAATAAAGTTATTTCCATCTTGTTTGGTTGACAAATGTCAATCGTAAAATTGTCCCTGTGAATGAAAAAAAAATTCAGAAATAACCATTTATCTATATCTCTCTATCTCTCTATCTCTCTATCTCTCTATCTATCTATAGAAACATGTATATATATGTATATATGTATGACCTGTATCAACCTTGGTTGCTCGTAGGCCTTACTCCTTTAGTACAAAATTCCAAAATTACTACAAAACTGCAAATAATTCGTCTTCAAAACATAGATAATAATAGTGACGTGACCTGTGCAGTGTTGCCGCGCTGCATGTTTACAGTGCTTTGACTCAGCTATACACGGCTTTAAGATAAACTCATTGAAATACTACTTACTGAGAGTACAGAAATCGGAGGTCTGGTCTCCAGATATTACTTGCTTGTAAATTCACACTGTCTACTCCACTGTAGTTTGCTGGATCCCACTGGAAACGGTGATCATGCCATATCTGTAAAATGTAAAATAATGTTGGCAATAAACTCCTTCAAATAATTTGTGTTCCCTTTCTGTGGCGCTATAACGCGAAGCAGCAACATGACCACAGGTGGCAGCGGTGGGATTGGTGAAAACGGTCGTTTCACAGTAGTGCGCCTCCAAGAGTTTGCACAACGTTGGCCAATCACAATGCGCGAAATCAGTCGACCTTTTCCAAACGCGCATTGGGTAGAAGATTTCGCGCATTGTAATTGGCCAACGCGTTGCCAACTCTTGGAGGCGCAAATATGAAATATGAAGCGGCCATCACAAACGACAGAGAACAATCACAAGAAGACGTTGTTGAAAAGGGGGACTGAGTTCTGTTCAAAGCATTTTGAAAGTTAGCTCCTGAAAAACTCTATAACATGGTTCCATCCCAGGCCAAAGCTGTTGTAAAAACTCTGATTGTTTGACAAAAACAAAATATTAATGGATCAAATTGGTTCGTCGTTTGGTTACTTACCATCTCTGCGAAAGCCGAAATTCGGAGGATATTGTCCTTCTCGTCCTGCAATTTAAACCAATCAAGAAGTGTTTTATTCTGAGCAAAAACAATATGCATAACAAAACATGAGCACAAGCGTTTACTTTTTGTAGGAGTTCTTTCAAAAGTGCTCAACAACAGTATACAAGTAAATGAATACTAAAGTAATTGGTGCATGCAAAACAAACACATCCAAAAGCGAATTTCTGACGTCATGGCAAGCTTTGGCGCTGCGAAGTTGGCAAAAAAATCAACTCGGACGAATTGTGAACCGAGCGTTTCCTCCCCGAAATTCGCTTCAAATAGGGATATTCCAAAGGGATAGGGATATCCCAAAACTCGGCTTCGTCTCCATTTCGGCTTCGCCTGCTTTTTGGGTCCTATAACTTTGAAGATTTCAGCTCAACATAAGTCAATGTTTTCTTACAAAAATATGAAACTGTATGGTATATGAGGCAAGTGATTTTCTTTAACATCTGAAAGCATTTAACGATAAAGCAAAACCGGATATGATCCGGTATCGAAACATGAGAATCCAATTTTCGAAGAACGGGTCACGAAATCTGGTGGATCACTAATTTCAATACAACGGACTTACCACACCGTCGATCGTGAGAAGTGTTAGGCTATAGGAGACATTCACGGGCGTCCTGGGGATGACTAGCTTGTTGTGCACTTCCATCAGCTCCACAATCAGGTTGTGACGACTGTTGTGATCCACTTCTGTGTAGAGACAATAGAACAAATTGTTGTACATGTACCCAATATAGTTTTGCAAAGGACAAATCTGCGATGGCCCTTAAGCCAAATATCTTTCTCATGACATAGTCTGTCCATTTTCCAATTTCCATGCTTGTACACTGCATCATCAAAGGCACCATTTCCCCAGATATTTCCCCTAGCAGCCCCACTATTACTAAAACTGCTCTATTTCGTAACGGGAGCCCAGATACCACCAACAGGACTACTTTTTAGGGGTACGGATGACTTTAAGGGGTGTGGAATTTCCTCCCAACGTCATTGGTTAACCCCCAAAATATAAACAGAAAACGATTGGCGTATTTATCACTGGATTTTATGGCAGTTTATTTACTAGTCCGCAACCTAGTCCATAGCTAGACATTGCAATTTGATATACGTCATAACCTGCCGCCGCGAGAGGGCGTTATCACGACTAACCGATATCACCCTCGAACCTGTCAGGAACACTCGGACGTCTTGGGCAATTTGTAAAATCTCCTCTGAAATGGGGGGGGGGGGAACTATAGTGCGCATGCGCTACTTAGGCAATTACAGTCCTTTTTCAGTCCCACTACACACCACAAAAGAGCTGACCAGTGAAGTTGCACAAACTTCTTGCTGGCGGGGCGATGTACACGATATTCAAAGTTTTCTACTTTGGTTTAACGAATTATCTTGTTTTTGATATGAATCGGTCTGCAGAAGTGCTAGATAAAAGGTTGCAATCTCTGCACAATGAGTTATTAAAAGCACATTGCAACGAGTCTACATGTTATTTTGTTTCTGGATTCCTTTCAGTTACATTATCTGTCATTGAAAAGGTTGAAGAAAGCATCGGTTCACTGATATTAAAATAGGCTATTCCTCGAGCCATCCCTTTTGAAAACTTCGATTGATTTTTTGTCTACAATAGACATCATGCATGGCAGTGATCAAAATGTGAACGACCCAAGCTCTCGATCTCCGCTTTGGGGATGATGACCAACGAGTCGAGCGTGCACACAGGGCACGAGGCATATGCCCTGCATGCAATGAACATGTACAATGTATCCAAGTCACACTCTGAACCGTAAGTTACATTTTCTACAGGGGTAGGGTATTTAAGGCAAATCTGGTACTTAAAGTGGATCTAAAATCGGAGGGCATACGGTTAACCCTTTAAGAAAAACTAGATTACTGATTAATCGTCAACAAATTCGCACCTTCCTTAAATTCACGGTGTGCATATGGATATGCAGGTGTTTGATACATGTGAGCAACTACCCCCCATAAAAAGCATTTATGCATGGAGGATAACCATTGTACCACGAACCATAAAAAAGTACATTGTTGCAGACTTTTTTTGTGGAAATAAATAATGCACGCATACCATGCTGTCTGGTGAAATTTTACAGACGCTTACACAATAACCGTTGTACATAATGGCCTATGTACGTCATGTCTCGGGCTACTGTGCACATGCTTTTCCAGTGCTATTTTCAAGTTTCATCCCGAAAAAAAAACCACATTCCTTTGATGAATTGCCATTTTTCAAGAAGTACGGTCGAACCCTGATAAGAGCACTGTTAGTGTTAGCACTGACAGGTTTTTTTTGTTAAAAAAACGAGTTTGACAGAAAATTTGACGGAATGGATATTTTTGGCAGATTTCCGGCAGAATTCTGCAAAAATGGTTATTTACAGAAAACCATAGCAAATGTGAAAACAAATGTACATTTCTGAAAGAAATCTTCAATCTTTTTCAAACAAACCCTTGCATAATGGGAAAGGTTGGCTGGTCTAGGCGCTGAGGTTCACTGGGAGCTGGACTTCATGCCGCAACCGCGTTTTGCCTGAAATTTACGCAATAATTTCATAACATCTTTATGCGACTATAAATGGTTAATAATGTAATTTGAACCTTAACTTAGTCAGCACTACAAATCTGCACGTGGTTTTATGGAGTTTTAGTGTATTTCGAAGAAATCTGGGGAATTTGGCAGATTTTTGATAAATCTGACAGATTTTTGAAGCGCATTTAGCAGAATTTTGCCATGACCTTACGGTCACCCTGGCTAACAGTGTACATGTATTCGTGTTGTCGATTACGAACCCCCAAGTGCATGTGGAGTGTAGTAGGGAATGGGGTGTAGCCCTGGTAAGGGCGAATTTCGCAACCCAAATACTTTAAAATTGGCGGGGTGCCAATGGAAAGTTCCACAAATAATTTATCCAAGTGTGTGTAGATTTTGTCCAAGTGTTTGCTTTGAGTATCCCTAAAGTTCTAAGATATTCTGCCACAATGCCTATGTCATGCATAAACAGAACAGTTTAATCAATTACGTACAATTTGAATGGTGCACATGGACATGTGTACTAATGCACATAATACTGCATACACGTACATGTACATTTTGCATTAACTGTTATTTGAATATTGCCCCCTCAAATAAGATGCCCCTCAAATGCCCCCGGCTTTATGAACTTGAGCTGCTTTCCCCCCTTCCCACATTGCAATTGCCCCTCCTGCTTCCCAGTTGATAATACTCATGATTCAGAGTTGCAACGAGTCACTTGTGTTTTGTGACTCGAGTCAAGTCGAATCATTTTAAAGACGTAACTGAAGTCGAGTCGATTCATTCGTAGGGTCAAGAAAGTCGAGTCGAGTCGAGTCAAATATTTAGCTCGAGTCCATTCGGGTCACGATATTTGAACATATTACAAATAAAACAAGAGAGAAAGTTATTTGTATCACTGCAGTTAACAAATAGTGAAACTTTGATTTTATATGGAAAGATTCCCATATCTGGCTATCACTTTTTACCCTGTGCACAAACCGAATGTTAAATTTGACTTTTCAGGACATATTATCACTTTATGATGACTGATAGGTCACTGAAGGGAAAAAATAGTGATGGACAGATATGGCAGTCTTTCCAAACAGTTTTCTGATTATTGAAAAGTGCCATGTATCTAGTTGATTAAAAAAGGAGGGCATACATTTAGCCGGCGTTGGAATCCATAATGAAATCTCCCAAAGCCAATGATAAAACTAATTGGAATTTTTTAAGATTAAAATCCGGTTCCTGCATACAGGACCAGCGGCCGCTGTATTAGCCAAACAACATGAACATTGACGTGGGGTTGAACTTTTGCACCGTAATTGCAAATATTTTCCCCAAAAGTTTTGCTGATATTTTTTGGAATCAAGTCTTTTTAGCCTTCGCTCAAGTCGAGCCGACTTCTTCTGATGAACGGGGACTCGAGTCGAGTCGAGTTATTTACTCGCAGCGGGTCGAGTCATTTACCCCTTATAGGGACTCGTGTTGAGTCACCAACAATTGTGACTCGAGTCATTACTACTCTGATATGATTGGATTGAACGTATCTCTAGAATTGTCAGTTTGGAAAGAATGTTGCAATTTGACGCTGCTTTTTCTTCATTTATCATTTAAATGACGGTCACTCATTGCAAAAAAATGATGGTAAGACGTGAATCTGGCACTGAGAAACATTTTCAACTTTAGAAAATACTTAAAAAAAATCTTGACTCTACAGATGGACTTTGCACGCAACCGCTTAAGTAGCGTCAAATTGCAGCATTCTTTCCGTAAGTTTTTCCACAGCCCCAGAACCACCAACAGAGCACCATCGCGGAACGCCATTTTACTTTCCAACTTATTTTATTGTGGGTGAGACACTGAGAGTAATTAATACGACTATCTAGTACTGATCATGCAAACACCACCCATCCGCGACTGTTACTCTATTTTTTGTCAACACACGCAACGCGTAGTTTTTTATTCAAGAAAATGGGACTGGGTCAGCGCGGACCATACTATTATGCTTAAGGGGTAATTCGCTCGTACCCCCGCCCTGCAAACAGTCCTGTTTGCAGGGCGGGGGTACGAGCGAAAGGGTTTTTTTTAATAGCATTATACATGTATAATGAACCAACAGAAGGCGGCCGTTGTGCGAATCCGGCATGCACGCTTGACAACCTTATCCCGCACTCCCGGTACCCATACTTACAAATGGCATAGTCCAACCTCCTCGCGAGACGTGAGGGCGGGGCTAATATGCAGCAATGACAAAGCTGCCAGCAAGCATCGTTTGTTGTCGTCCGATTGAGCTTCCGAAGATGGGTCGTTTGCTTAAATTAGTCCTCTAAGTTTTTCGACTCTGAGCAGTGGTCCTTGGAATACTTTCTTCGTGGTCACGACGTTTTCCCGGATTTGCCGACTGGTTATTTGAAATCCATTATTTTCCAGACAGCTCTATTTTGCTCGTGTATCGATATGCTGATCTAAGCTCATTGCACAAATTGGGGTTAATTTGTTGGAAAGTCTCTTGTACAAGGTGAATAAAATACCGAATGGTTCACAGTACATGAATGTAAATATTTATAGTAATAGCCCTCACCTTCCCAAATCCTCCAACATCCTCTTTGCAAAATTTACGATTTTGCAGGATTGAGGCTATTAGGACAAAAAAATGTGCGTTCGGAGGATGCACCGTATCGAGATTTTGTGCGGATTTTGTGACGGTGCTCAGCCTATAGCCACGCACGAATTGAAATCTAGCTTTTACTTGAAACCCTCCACACTGCTCCAAGATGTCACTAGCTCTACCTCAACATAATATTGACAGTGATTGCTGGAGGATTTTGCAGAAGTGGAATTGTTGTTTACCCCTCCAAGGACCTCATTCAAGAAATAACGGAGGATTTTGCATGATTGAGGCATAATGCTTTGACATGGAGGCGGTTGGAGGAGTTTGCAGGATGGGGGTTGCACTTTGCACCCTAGCAACAATGCCCAGGGAGTTGGAGGGTTAATAACATGACGAACCCAAAACCATGTCAGTCTCCTATGTACAATATCCAGAATATTTATAACACAGGTTTTCCTGATTAATTCCACACAAAAAAGGTATTCACAGTCATCTTGAAAGTGGCCGTTTTGAAGTGAACCAGCTCCCTAGGTTGTCAATCCATTTCAGACGTTCAAATTAACTGACATATTTCATGTTGAAACATCCTAAGTGGAAGTTCTGTAATTCAGTTAAGGCTGAATTATCAATCGATTTGACAATCGGTTCAATTGGTTCAGGGTTATTTGCACGGACGGGATTCTTATTTTCGTTTGCATTCCCGTGCATATTCTATATCTGGTACTTTCTGCATTCAAAATGAGGAAAACGAAGGCAAGATGCGAGATTTTCAGGTGTTTTGACCTGTTCATGTGTATCATTCCAGTTTGTTCATTTTCGAAGTGTCTGTTTATATCTGTCTTAATTTTTTATCTCAAGAAACAAACATGTAAACTAATGATACGAGACAATTAACCATGAAAGTCGACTTAAGGCATAATCAATGCGCATTTTGAAAGCCCAGGTTGACTCCTTTGTGTGAGTAGTACCCCGGTCCGCAAAGTAGCTCTCGTAAAAATATGGGCATCTTCTGTTAATTTTGTCAGTGGTATGGCACGAATAGCGCTAGCAAGGTCACTCCTATCATAGAGAAAACTCGTACGTTTGATTGCTTTAGTAACTACATTGTATGAGATGACAAAGTTTGAAGAGCGAGTGAACTGCACCGTGTCGTTGAATAAATGGATTTTTTTTGCAGCCCGAGTCGTCAATCTTCTCACAGCCTTTGCTTTGCAGTAATCATCCCAGGGGTGATGGGTTGCATGGGGCCCTGGTTAGGGGTAATTGTACTCCAATAACGCTTTTGGGTTGGTGCGCCAATGGCGATGTTCCATTAAAGGGAAAATACAACATTTGCAAACATCACAAAATAAAACTACGATGGTCGGCCGACCACTGAGCGTTGGAAAAGACTGGGTTTTTTTTCCAAATACTGGCCCCAATTGACCATCGTACTTGTTTGCAATCGATTACACACCTATGAACGGGAACAAGCCAGCTAGACTGGTCCCCTGACCTTACAATTAACTGCTGTTTCTTCTTATATGGAGTCTGGGAACCAGACTACAAGAAAATGATTGTTTTTCTTGGTTTTTATATAGCATTTTCGAACCCCAAACCTCAAAAAAGTCAGTGTAACTATATTTGCTATATATTTCCAAACCCCCAATTCCATCCATTTCTGAAAATCACAGCGAAAGCAATGATGTAGGTTTATATGTAGGGGTACATGTACAGTAAAAACAGAGGGTGCTGATCAATCAATCAATTATCAATGGTGTATGTGACAACAAGAATTTATGAAGTGAGAGGTCGGTTTTGGCAGGATATTTCTCTTTCACGTCATGCAATTTTTCCGTTTCCATAAATAATGCTCGTAACAATTATACAAATACCTTTTTTCGAGGGTGATTTTTTAATAAATCAGTGAACCAAAAAGAATAGCACTTTAATTTTCCTATTTAATGGGTCCGTAAGTGCGCCACTGTAGGGGTGAACTTTCAGGCTCTATTGCCTTTATTCAAGTCGCCGGAAAAAATACCCCTCGCTACAGTGAACAAAAAAAGACCCCGAGTCCCAGACCACACAATGGTAAGCCAACGAAGAATGGAGACAATGAAGAATGGAGACCATTGTAATTTTTCTCTGTAAAATTTTTTTTTTAGTACCAAGCCAGGCATGATGAGCCCCTAAAAGCAAAAGTGTTCGGTTTAAGTAAACAACACTACTACTGGCACGTACACATTCTTTGTACAAAAAGTG
The DNA here is from genome assembly GCA_029964075.1 of Patiria pectinifera. Taxonomy (NCBI): domain Eukaryota; kingdom Metazoa; phylum Echinodermata; class Asteroidea; order Valvatida; family Asterinidae; genus Patiria; species Patiria pectinifera. Next base: position 16,319,036 of record CM057142.1, on the reverse strand, counting down.
ATATACGCGCAGTAGGGCAGCGCGCAAACAACCAAACAAACCCAGCGCGCAAACAAGCAAGCAAGAAAGCGTGCATATCAAGCAAGCGTGCAAGCTTTTTTGGTGAATCTATAGACCTTTCTGTTCTTGGTTGGCAAACTGCATTTTTGCCAACCACGGCCTGCAAAACTATGAAAGGTCCAACACTGCAAAAATGAAGAAGAGTTATTACAGATCACCAAAATATTATTTGATACTTGAAAATACAACATTTTCAACAAAGCTATACAAAATGATTCCTACATATGTCTTTTTACTATGTATTGATGGCGTTATGAGGACTTTTTTTTTGAAAAAAATGTGTTGCAAACCACGGCTTCAATTTATGCGCTTACGGCAGCCCATACAAAATGGCGCCAATGTTTACAAACAAAGAAAGGCCTATAAGTCTGGCAGCCGCTAGTATCCTACAAAATATATACACACGTCACGTGACTAAAACGGGAGGAATGCCTCCTTTTTTTGAAAATGTCCGAAGTTTGCCGAATTCATTTCGTCGACAATCGGGTAGCGCCCTGGTATTTCCGAGTATAATATAGGTTTAAATAACTGCCTAGCTCATAAAATACTTTTAAATGAGTTGATAATGAATGAATTTTGTTTGCATTTAGAAAACTTGAAAATCAACGACGATTTTGTGCATCAAGGCTTAGTGTGCACTCGGATCCGTATACGAGGGGCGAACTTTTAGCTGCGTCATGTATTATTTTGAATTTGACGACCGTTACCGGCCGGGGATTTTCCAAAACTCGGCGTGGTCTTCATCCGGCTCCGCCTGCGCTATTCGGGTGCCTAAATTTGAGGATTCCAGGTAAACATTAGTCAATGTTTTCTTACAGAAATATCAAACTGTATGGCATATGAAACATATTTAAAAAAAATTATTAAAAAAAATTGATCGGAACATTAAAAGCTATAAGCGATAAAGCGAATTCGGAAGGGCCGTCAATGTCGTCATGTATATTTTAGCCGCAGTTTCTGCCTGACCTAAAATTTAGAGGTGAGCGTCGGGAATAATTGCCAGGTCTGGGAGCCAGACTACTCAGCCAGCCGAGGGTTGCAGACCAGTAAATATACTGCCATAGACCCCAATGATAAATGCACCCACTTCAAAAATTCAAAAAATACTCACAACTCTCCCAGGTACTCCAGACAAACATCAAATTAAAGCTAATTTCATCATCTTTTTTTTGGGGGGGGGGGTAAGCCCGGTTCATACTTCATGCGAAAGCGAAAGCGAGCGCGAATCTGTGACGTCAATGCAAGTATTCGCGCTACGAATTCGCAAAAGTTGAACACATTTCAACTCGGGGGAATTTCGCAGCGAATGTTTCATGACGTCAAATTCGCTTCGCATTCGCATGAAGTATGAACCGGGCTTAACTGATGACTTTTAGGAGAAATTTCCATCCGAAGATGATCACCCCTTAAAATGGTCCTGAAGCCCATCGCCATTTTGAAGAACGACGCATACACCCCATTACAAAATTGAGCGCTTTTAGGGCTCCAATTGCATCCAAATTGCACAGAACTACAAGCTCACAGTCCTGTGCACACCGGCAGCCCAGGGCATTTTGATCAAACGAACGAGGTACCAATATCCGAGCACAGAAACATTTATTGTGTAACCTAACATATTCAGATATGGATGTCTGCCGGGAACCGCCTGCTGCATGTGGCCCCTGGGGCCCAAAAGAAGGGGGCAAATAATGGGCTGGATCAAACATTCGAGGTACCACATAAAACCAAGTTTAAATTAACAATTACACCCTACTAGGTATAAAATATCCATTGCCAGACAAATTGTCTGCTGCATAGAGCCCGCCAGACACACCCAAAGTGGATGAAGGAGGGGCGTGGCCGTCACCCCCTCCTTTTCATTTTCGCTGATACGGTTACTACGTGATGATTACGAAAAAAAATGAAACTAGTTTATATTGATGCCTTAGCACTTGTAGAAAATGAAAATGTAACTTAAGAGTGATTTCAGGTCAGGCTAATTAGTTTAAGAGTGGGGCAGAAAGCGTGAAGGGGGGCGTGGCCGCCACCCCCTCCGTGTACATTTCGGCTTATATCGTCACAATGCAATTTTTAAATAATGCCAAATTTCTCTGACAGGTGTGCTAATGTCTTGCAGTTATTTTGACACCAGTTGTATGCCATTAGGGCATATCTTCTTTAACAAATGTTCATTTTCCAGAACAGGTAGGCCTAAGTTAACATTTCCCATTGATAATGTACATGTGTGCACATATGCATGGAAGTGCACATGAGAGAGCAAATTGAAACTTCCCAGATGCATTACAAATTTAAGAGTATGAAAATATACCCATGTTTTATTGGTGCCTTGGTAGTTTTAGAAAATTACATCTTAATAATGATTTTTCGACAAATAACTTAAGAAAAGAATGGAGGGGGCGTGGCCGCCACCCCGTCCATGTGTATTTTCGTCTATATCGTCACAATGTGTTTGTTTTTAATGGCGCCAAGTTCCTCTGACATGTTTACTGATGTATTTTAGTTGTTTTGAAAGCATGAAAACAGAGCTCCCATGATTGAACAACTGTTCCCATTGATAATGTACACACATGCACAAGTGCATGGTACCGGTAGTGCGCATGAGAGTGGCAGATCGAATTCATTTGAAACTTCCCAGATGCATTAAAATTAAGAGTACGAAAATATAACCAGTTTTTGTTATTACTTAATTAAATTAGAGAGTGGTGCAAAAAGAGTTGGCCGCCACCCCCTCCATGTGCATTTGTGCCTACATTTGTATATTGTCACAATGCATGTTTTGATCGTACCAAGTTTCTCTGACATGTTTGCTATGCATTAAAAGGTTGAGTTAAAACTTACATTACAGATGTCAAGTGGTCCTCTTATTATAAAACTTTATAAGTAATTACAACACACAGGTAGCAGATGACTAGTCAAAGTGGTTTTGGGACTTGAGTCTGAAGATGGAATTGAATCTTATTGAGCAGTATCGACTGTTAAAGTCAAACATCTTAAACAGTTGTTTACTTTGAGATCAAACAATTCGTATATACAATATATATACAATTAAGTTCTATATACAATATAAGTAATGATCCGATATGGAAAAATTCATAATTGGCAGAGGCCATGGCTTTTGTGTACATTTATAGGCTATTTATTCGACAACTACAAGTAGTTAACTTAGGCAATTTTTTTCAGAACCCAATTCTAATTGCAGGTGTTTATGCTATGAAAAGAATTTTCGTGCAGGACATTCCATCTCTGACCTCTGGTGTGCTTCAAGAGATCAATGTTCAAATGCCCAAGGTTTTTGGTGATATCATGAGGGTAGAAAAACCTCAATGGTGATATTAACCATGGAGCAGGTGCATACTTCTGTTCCCCAATACCGATGTTCCCCAATACCAATGTTCCCCGAAATCCTTACCCTATAACCCTAACCCTTACCCTAACCCTAACCTTAACCCTGCGCCTAACCCTAGCCCTCTATCCTAAGGATCTCGGGAAACATCGGTATTGGGGAACATCAGGTAGACTATGTATTAACCAAGTAAACCCTACTTTTTCACGACCCACATCTAAACTTCTAGTCTTCTTGCCATGATATGAATTTCCACATAGGCTATATGGACAGTTCATGTCTGACCTCTGGTGACCTTTAAGAGGTCACTGAGTGAACTTTGTATACCCACTTTACTTCAAAATGCAACCTTTTTCTTGTTAAGAATTTAGACCCCAGAGACAATTTTCTCACATCCTCTGGTCTCCACCCCCCTTTTTAATAATGCCGAAGCAGGTGCAAATGAATATTTACAACAGGCACATCGGACAAACGTCGCACTCTGACGGTGACCAGTTGGATTGATAAAGAGTTAAAACGTGGTTTACCCAAGTCGATATGGACACAACTGGTGTAATAGTGAATACTGCTATATATTCCATTGAAAAATGTGTTAAAATGTGCTCAATTTTGTACAAAATATTTGACCTTAACCGCCCTGCACTGCTGCCCATTAAGATTCAATTCCATCTTCAGCCCAATCCACAAAGCCGTTACTGTTCTATGACTAGTCATCTCCTGCTAGTCCTGTGTGTTTCAATGTAATTACCGGTACTTAGATAAAAAAAAAAAAAAAAACACCACCTGACATCTGAAGTACATATGTGAACTTTCAATTGAACTTCTAAAAATATTTAGTTGCCATGGTCATCTAAAGTCGGCACTCTCATGCGCACTGTCATAGACATTAAACATGATCATGGAAAAGTTAACATTAGGCTTCCCTGTTTTGGAAAACGGATGTTTGGCGACGAAGGTGTGCTCTATTTTCATAATATTGGTTTTAAAGCAACTGAAATACATCAGTAAATATGTCAGAGAAACTTGGCAGGATTAAAAACAAACACATTGTGACGATATGGACGAAAATGCACATGGAGGGGGTGGCGGCCACGCCCCCTCCACTCTTTTCTTAAATTAATTTTGTCTAACCTGAAATCATTCTTACGATGTAATTTTCTAAAACTACCAAGGCACCAATAAAACATGGTTTTACTTTCATACTCTTAAATTTGTAATGCATCTGGGAAGTTTTAATTCGATCTGTTAGCCTGAGCCACTCTCAAGTGCACTTCCATGCATATGTGCATACGTGTACATTTTCAATGGGAAAAGTTAACTTAGGCCTACCTGTTCTGGAAAATGAACATTTGTTGACGAAGATATGCCCTAATTTCATACAACTGGTGTCAAAATAACTGCAAGACATTAGCACACCTGTCAGAGAAATTTGGCATTATTTAAAAATTGCATTGCGACGATATAAGCCGAAATGTACACGGAGGGGGTGGCGGCCACGCCCCCCTTCGCCTTTTCTGCCCCACTCTTAAACTAATTAGCCTGACCTGAAATCACTCTTAAGTTACATTTTCATTTTCTACAAGTGCTAAGGCATCAATATAAACTAGTTTCATTTTTTTCGTAATCATCACGTTGTAACCGTATCAGCGAAAATGAAAAGGAGGGGGTGACGGCCACGCCCCTCCTTCATCCACTTTGGGTGTGTCTGGCGGGCCCTATGCAGCAGACAATTTGTCTGGCAATGGATATTTTATACCTAGTAGGGTGTAATTGTTAATTTAAACTTGGTTTTATGTGGTACCTCGAATGTTTGATCCAGCCCATTATTTGCCCCCTTCTTTTGGGCCCCAGGGGCCACATGCAGCAGGGGGTTCCCGGCAGACATCCATATCTGAATTTGTTAGGTTACACAATAAATGTTTCTGTGCTCGGATATTGGTACCTCGTTCGTTTGATCAAAATGCCCTGGGCTGCCGGTCTATATGTTTTACTTATTTACAAAGACTCAAGTTCACGGCCCACAATATGCTCAAATAGCGAAGAATTTGAGGGCATGCAAATCGTGATACGGCGTAGGCGATTTCGGACCGATTTACTGGCCTGCAACCCGAGCAGCAAGCATGCAAGCTACGGTATACCAAGCATGCAAGCATGGGCGTCAATCCTGGGGGGGGGGGGGACATCCCCCCACCCCCACTTTTTGAAGGATGAGGGACACAATATCAAATTTCTGAACTCTTGTGTCTCGTTTATAGGGCCCTTTTTTATATCATCGCTAGATTACAAGTAGTTCTAACTTATAAGTAGGCCTATTTTTGATTTGCGCTCGTCAGCTTAACACTCGATGAAAAATACAACTCAAATATTGAAATTCCGATTGATTGATACATTGTCATTTTCGGAAGTGAGAGGTCAGTTTTTGGCACGAAATTTCTGTGTCAAGTCATGCTTGTTTAAAGTTTCCATAAATTGAAATGCTAGTAACAATTTTACAAAGGCCTTTTCCGAGGGTGATTTTCTTAAGAAATCAATGAACGACAAATAAATTTTTAACACTCCGACTTTTACACGCTATAGTTTTCCTATTCGAGGGGTCCGGAAGCGCGCCACCATCACGGGCCAACTTTCAGGCTCTATTACCGCCGCACAAAGATGAAACTTCCACGGTCAGTGAGCGTTTTAGCTTGTCCCTGTACATTGTTGTAACGCCAGAGATTTTACGCAGGGAGCGGGATAATACGGAAGTGTATTTACGACATGACCAAAAAAAAATTCCGGCCCTCTATTTCGCCCGGGCGGATTACTATCTCGCCTGGGCGGATTACTAATTCGCCCGGGCGAATTAGTAGTCTGCCCGGCCGGAAGAATGTAATCTGCCCTGGCGAATTAGTAGTCTGCCCGGGCGAATTAGTAATCCGCCCGGGCGAATTAGTAATCCGCCCGGGCGGAATAGTAATCCGCCCGGGCGGAATAGTAATCCGCCTGGGCGAAATGCTAATCCGCCCAGGCGAAATACCAATCCGCCCGGGCGAAATACTAATCCGCCCGTGCGAAATAGTAATCCGCCCGGGTGAAATAGTAATCCGCCCGGGCGAAGTAGTGGGCCAAAAAAATGTTTTCGGTCATTCCTAAATACGCTTCCGTAAGATGCACTGAACGGACCTTAATTGGTTGGACGGGTGATAACGAGCCTACACCCGTTGGCATGTTAATCGCGAATATTCAAGGTGGGCCATTTTGTCGGTTTTTCGCAAGACATTTAAAACGCAAATATTCATACAACTTTAAGCAAAACCACTCCCTATGTAAGATATACTTGTTCCAAAATTATTCAAAAAAAATAGACGTCAAATGGGACACCTTTTTCGAAGAGAACACCATTTACTCAAATCTAGTTTTTAATTAGGCTTTCATCAAAAAGTTTTAGAGAGAAGTGGTCCTGATCCACTAACAAATGCGACATTTCATAGTTCGTTTTAAAGCTAAAGATATTGTGCTCGGCGTTAAAATGGTTATGTAGTTATCACTTATCAGACTTCAATAATCATGAATATTCAAAAAAATATAATTAGTTGACTTAACAGAATTCGACACCAGATCGAGCACTGCAAATTTGACGCGTCTAACCAGGAGTTTGGCTGAGTCGTTAATCCTTGTGTAGGATCCGTGGGCCTTGAACTGTTGGTTTACCTTGTGTACGAGGGAGCGGCTTTAAAAGACTAGACGTGCTATTTCCAACTTGAAAAGTTATATTTGATTCATATCAGTTAATAACGAGTTAAATATCAGACACAAAAGTCACAAGTAACACAGAAAAACACATTAATCGTACCATAGAGAAAGAACATGATCAAACATTATTATACCGGCATCATACAGACCCCTAAATAAAAGGGTTTTTTTTTTCATAAAATACACCGAGAATAATTCATATCAACCTGTCACCAAAAAAAAAATCATGAATGTACAAAAATGATGGACTTAAAATATCTAGTAACTCAAAGTGCACAAACTTGATGAGGCACTCAGTGCGCCATTCAATATAATAATTATCCAAAGGGTGAGACGGCTAGGGAGCGAGTCGGCTAGAGGGCGAGTTTAGGGGCGAGTCGGCCAGGGAACGAGTTGGCTTGACACATAGTCGAACCACGCCGTTTGAAAAGTTGAATCACGACGTTTTGAAAGATAAAGTAGGCATACGACGTTTGAAAAGTTGAACCACGATGTTTGAAAAGTTAAACCACGACATTTTCAAAGTTGAACCACTATCTATCTGTCCGTTTTTTATTTTGCTTGCACAAAACCGGTTCTTCCTTGCTATTTTCTCAGCTAGAAAACCACTTCTTTTTAAGAAAACACAAGTACTTATCAGACTTCAATAATCATGAATATCTTTTTAAGAAAACACAAGTACAAGTCTGAGGAAAACTAAAATTCATGGTTAAATTCCATTTAACTTAACTTGTAGTGCATGGCGACATGTATAATTACGCCCTTTCCCTGTAAACACAATCATGGATCAAGCTAAAGAGCACAAAATAATATAGAAAGAGAGTCAATCTACAGTTCTGATGTGATGCTTGTGATGTAATTTATCAACTTTGAAGACCAACCCACTAAAACACGAATACATTTCATTCAAAAAGTCAGGGGAAAGTGGCCAGGAAATGCCTCAGATTGCACGACAGAGCATCTAGATCCAAATCAGTTTTGCGATGAGAAAAATGTCCAAAACATTTTTACTCTAGGGAGGGACAGCCATCCTAAAATTGAAAGGAATTGTGGATTTTTGGTGATTAAAGTTCTAGGAATGCAGGCAGAACGCGCATTCGAATCGTAAAAATCAATCAATCAATCAAGCCGAGGCCCTTTGGCAGCTCGAGTCTAATCGCAAAAATACATGTTATGAGTTTGTACAATTCATTCGGTTTTGAAATGCATTCGAAATCGTAAGGCCAAAAAAAAAAAGTCTCCGGTTTCTGGTATGCGCGCGCGTCGCCGTAGCCATGCGCGTCGGCAAAATGAAAAAGTTTTTTTTTTCAATACAAGATGATGTTTCAAAACCGCCAAACTCACTGGTTTGACTAAAATTCTGCTGCTGCACAATTTTAACGTGTTTTTAGAAGGGGTTATGATCGAGAATAAGATTCATGTGGCCTCTCTGGACTCCCATATATTTGCACTAAGTTTAGTCGGGCACCATTTGCTGTCATCAGCCGACATTTGAAGCACAAAAAAAAAAAAAAAACCAGGTAAAAAAAAAAAAAAAGCCGCGTCGCCGCACCACTTTTGGGGCAAGCTCCATACCAGAAACCGGAGACTTTTTTTTTTTGGCCTAAAAGATAACTTTGTTAGGTTTGCAAAAATACATTCGGTTTTTCAAAAAATATGTTCCAAACTTTTTTGCTCTAGGCTAATTCTGCTTTGTACTGCATGATGCTGCTGCTAGTGGTGCTAATGCGGCTGCTGTTTCTGCTGCTGCGACAAACAATTGAAAACAAATATTGTGACTTTTGGTGCTGAAGCAGCTCAATACTAACTTTCATGCCTCGAACTACTATACTTCTTAGTTTTGAATATCGAAATTTGTATTAACTTAAAAACCAAGAGGGCACCAAACACCTTCCAAAATAGCTATATAAGACTGAAAATGAAGTTCAATGGGATACAAAGGTGATGTGTTTTCAAGTTTATTTCCTATAAACCTCAAAGCAATTAGTAGGCCTACAGGTTCACGTCACGAGTACGCATGCATATACCTTCAAACATTTCTTTCCCACGCACTGCCGTAAGAGCACTGATCCGTGCGATCTAAATTTTTGTGATAAAATTTCCTTCAAAACAAAATTGTGGCGTGAACGGTTACCAGCAACTTTGAAAAGAATAGGGCAGTGGGTACCAGTGAACTTGAATATTTCACCAGTGGGGGGAAGTCCCATTTATAAAATAAGTGCGTCACGACGAAAACCATTCACAATACATGTACTTATTTTTCTGTTTATTTTCTGAGTAAATTAGATTTATTGTGTTTATAGCGCATTGAGCGCCTTAATAGGTGGATATGTGCGCTTTATAAATCTTCATTATTATTATTATTATTATTATTACAATTGGGCATTATAAAGCGCCCTTCAAGTAACACAGCGCTGTACAAGGCAATACAAATTACACAATGAAGTTACACAGGATTGTGACAGGTTCCCATATCTGACCATCACTTGGCACCCTGTGCACAAACCCTATGAGGCTGGTCTGAAAATTCCTGTGTTTTCTCAGTTAATATAGGTTTTCCCGCTTACTTTAAACATCTTTCCATTCAATTTGATAATAAGTGCACTCATTTTGCCGCGACGCCACCTCAACCGTCGGATAAGTCATTCACATGTTGACTTTCGTAATTCGGTTAAGCCTTTTTGTCATCCAAATGATTACAATGTACATTCGAAATAAAACGCGTATTAAAATTCAAACTTGTCATTCGAATTCGCGGCTGTCTTGCGAAAGCAGCATTTCCAGCATTCGTTTTCAGGACTACATATTCAAATTGGAATTTTTTATATTGAAATTCATGGTGTCGTTTTGATCACACGATTTCTATGTTTTGTATTGTCTATTTCAGTGAGAAAAACGTTTAAGGTTGGTGTGGTAGTAGATTTTTGACAAAAAAACAATCCCGAAAGGAGATAGACGGATAAGGACACAAAAGCAAAATAGACCCGGAATCTCCCCCCCCCCCTACATAACGATGAAAGAAAAGAGTAAAGGAATACGAAAAAAACACAATTAATACAGCAATCATACACAAAGATTTATATGCCTAAATAATTTGAAAATAGTGAATGGTCAGTGGAAATATCAAAACAAACATCTTAAAGAAAAGCTGTACAATAAGACAGACGAAGAAGAAGAAGAAAGTGAAAAATCATAGTTTAACCGTAAGGATAAATAGCAACAGAGTAAAACGAGCATAACATAAAGATATGGAGATAGTGTGGGTAGCTACATTGAAGTAAAAGTGTGTGCAATAAGTGATTAAGAACAAAAGACAAAGAAAACGAATAAACTCTGTCAATTAAATTGAGTTTAAATTATGTAAAAATGAATCTTACGAAATGAAATTGAATTTGTGGAGACTGCATGTATTTCAGTCATGCCACCGCGCAGTTGAAATTGAATGACGGATTCGTAAAAAAACACGTCATAAGAGGATTCATTGGAATACAAAAACAGTGAATTCGGCTAGTGGCCGTGTCTAGACTTTTGAATGCAAAAGATTGAAACCTACATCTGCAGATCGCTCAATTGAAATCGCTGAGCAGCCTGCTGTGGCCAAAAGCTCTTAAATTGAACGGAAGGAAATTTATTCGAGTGATAAAATAGAAACTTGAGCGGGAAAACCTATACTTCAATGTTTTCCCTGCTAAATTTGACTTTTTATGACATATTATCACTTTCTGATGGCTGATAGGTCACTGAAGGGGAATATTAGTGATGGCCAGATAATTATGGAAATCTTTCCAAATCTTCGGGAGACTCTCCTAGTGATATTCACATACCATGACTCTGCTGGTATATGGGGTAAAACAATGACAGCCTCACCTTGTGACACTGCACTCGATACACCTACGTCGCCCTTCAAATACAGCAGACACAGCCCAACCAGCACCAGAGGACCACAGCGGAACGCCATTTTACTTTCCAACTTATTTTGATATGATGTGGGTAAAGAAAACTTTCTAATCACGCAACTGCCACCCGTACCGACCGCAACGGTCATACTAATTACCGTCAACACACGTCAATACGTATACAACTACCGTCAACACACCGTCAAGGCGTCAACACACCATTGACACACCTTCAACTCCTCTAAAACACATTCTTAATTGACAAATGCGGTACTGCAACATGTTTGGGAATGATCGGGAGGTTACAAGTCTGAAAATTGCATATTTTTTGAAAATTTGCCTCATGTGCAGCTCCCAAATAGGCAGCCATGTTGCCTCAGCGGGCAGCGCGGACCATTATGCTTAAGGGGTGATATTATTATACAATAAACCAACTGAGGGCGGCCGTTGTGTGAAACCGGCATGCACCTTTGCCACAATTACCTGCACACCCATGCTTTAAAAATGGCATAATTTGTACTCGTGAAATAACAACTTGGAGAAATTCCCAGAAATTGATATAAAAAGGGGGGGGGGCCCTACATAGATTTGGAGATTTGGAGAAGTTTTCGAACGATTTCTTCCAGATCTGAAGGTCAGCTTTACCAGTAACCAGTATTGACGTTTCGGCATCGATTTTTTTTTTTCACTGACATGAAGCTTAGAATTTCTTCCGTTGTAATTTAACATTTCAGTCATACTGTGCAAATTTTCTGAGAAACACAACGTTCAAAATGCCATGGTTTCTTTTCTTTTTTTTTGGGGGGGGGGTTCCATTAACTTCCCTGCTCCGTTACAGCGTCTAGGTACGTAATCGGATTAGCTTTGCTTGCCAAAAGCATGCTTTCGCGTTCGCAACCACAAGGCTGGTAAAGCCCGGCGCACTCAACTGCGTCCCCAGTGCTTACTTTATTTCCAACCTCGCAAATATAGTAAGCCCTGGATTGGGAAACCGTGAATGTGTGACTTTAATTCGCCGGTGTGCGACGGGTTTATTCCTGCTATTCTGTGAAGTTCAGAAATCGCTAAATGCGGAGTCACCACGAGTGCATCAAACCATGGCGCATGGCCTCAAATGGAATTTCAGCTATGTTGGGATTGAAAAAGTACAAAGACGGAGGGTTGGTTCTACCCTCAATAGGATTGAACTCTTTGAAATTAAAAAATAACCCAGACTGAGCCGTTGAACAAAAAGCGCAAAAAGCCACTGCAGGCTAGACTTGGTCCAATGAGACATGAACTATACCTATAGAATACGGATTGACGTTTGGGGGAATTTAAGCTTTGCATCCATTTTATAAGGGCCCTGTCACACTTCTGCGTATCCTAATTCCTTATGAGCTGCGCATTGACATTTTTTTCATACGCAGTCGTACGCACAATACGCACCTCATATGCATCTCTATCGTTTTGTGTAGGTTTTATGTACGCAGATATACGCATGGTACGGCCCAGTACGCAAGACAGTTTTGGGCATGCACAAAACTACGCTGCGTACGCTATTGCGCAGGTCATAAGTTATAAATACGCAGCGCATCGGTCCCGCATCGGTCGAGTGCGTTACGAGTACGCTATGTGTTCGTGACGCACCCCGTCAGCATATGAGCCGCCTGTATTGGACGTATACATAGCGTACTTGCAGCGCAGATGCAACGCACGCTGAACGGCGAGCGGCGGAAATGCGGCAGGAATACGCTCAGAAGTGCGTCAAGCATGCGGTCGGCATAAGTCGGGTGCGTCCGGAATACGCTCGGCATGCGCACTGCATGCTGACCTATTCGCAGCCCGAAATATAATGTTGTGCACTGCATACGCAACTCATACGCATCTCATACGCAATGAGAAGTCAAAGTCAAAGTGATCAAAACATTTCGACGTTAATTGAGCGTACGGCTGCGTATTGAACATTGTTGATAAGGAAATCATAAGGAATTAGGATACGCAAAGGTGTGACAGGGGCTGAAGACTGTCAAACTTCTGTAAATTTGCGCGAGTCACTCATTGACCGTGGCACACTATTTAGGCCGCCATGCTTGTTTGCATTATCATTACCGCTGTGATTTTCAAGAAAGCGTACACTGAGAAAGTCTATATTGCCAGTCCATTTTTTTTGGTCTGCAACCATAACGACCTGCTGGCGTGTGGGTGGATATGCGGGTGGACAAGTATTACATTCACTGTGTGGAATTCCGAACAAAAGAGATCCACGTAAACCAGGTAGCAGCGACGTTGTGTGGACTTGCCCACGTCCACACAACAATGTTTCCCCCTCTCTGGAAAACAGGTTTAGAGGCATTTTGGGGTTCGGTTTATTTGTGGCAAAATGAAGGGAAACACTTAAGAGAATCATAGAAAAAAACTTGGGTTGAAAGAGTTTTCACAGTTTGAGAAAAACGAGTCTTTTTCACTGTTCATTTTTAACTACACGAAAACAAAAGAATGTCTACACTAGGTATGTGTGTGTTGAGAGCGCCCTCTACGGTGAATCGCTGCAAAAGGTATAGTTCAATAACCCGTGCTATGCGCGCAAACATCGCACCGGGCTGCAATTTTTTTTTTTCTCCCAAACGACATCCACGTACACTGTAAAAATGGTGCTTAGGATTTAAACACATTTCTAAACACTTATTCTGTACCCACTTTTTCCACACGTTTAGCATCATGACATGTTTAGATGTCCTTTTTCTGTGACACGCATTATCCGTTTGACATGTTCAATGAATAATTTGTTTAGCATTTAAACACCTTCCTAAGCGCATTTAGATATACAATCCTAAGCACATGTCCAAAACATAAACACGTTTAGTTTCACAACATTACAAAGTGGTAAACGTTTAGAATTTAAACATATTCCTAAAAGTTTTAAACTCTAAACACGTCCTGATGTGTTTAAATGCTAAACACTGTTTTTACAGTGTATGGGTGTACGCTATAGTGTTTTGGACTTAACTTCTACAAAAATATGAGGAAAAATTATAAAATTAGTAAAAAAAAAAAGGGAATTTGAACGTTATGAAATTCGGACTTCAAAAAATTGGCCACCGGGCTAAGGACGTCTGGGAACCAAGACTACATTCTGAAGGTCAAGGCTGGGACCAAGTCTCACAGCGTAAGCACGCAGTTCCTACTAATTATACGGGGCCAGTATGATGTGGATCTGTTTTAATGCACTCGGCAAATACCATCAATATTCTCCGCTGACTAAAGTAATTTTATTCAATCATTGGTATTTCCGCCGCAAAAAAACACGGGGGAATATAGACTTCAAAGCATATATTGCCAGTTAGTCTACCCTGACTCCCCCCCCCCAGCCGACTGTCAATCGGATGGACAAACAATTCCTCCCGTAGGCAATTTATATAGGGGAAATGTTGGGGGATTGTGCCTTTGACGATACAAGCATGGCATTTGGCACACGGTCAGAAGTATGTCTTATGAAATATAGGCCATCGCAGATTTGTCCTTTGAGAAAAAGGAAGGTAGAATAACAAGCAATGATTATCAAAGTTTTCAAAATGGCTGCCATTAATTGTCATTCTATACCTATATTTTTTCAAAGGACAAATCTGCCATGGCCTTATAGCCAAGTATCTTTCTCATGACATACTCTGACTGTGTGCCAAATTCCATATTATCATGAAAGACACAATAATCACCTATCTGCCACACTAGGTATACTGTAACTGGATTTATGAAACGGCGGGGTGGTCCAAATGAAACACGCATCCATTCGTGGACTCGGATTGTATTGATTTTTATCATGTGATGTGACGTGAAATAAAATGGACGAAGAAATCAAAAGGAAGTTCAAAAAAATACCATTATTCACTACTGCCGAAAGATGGCGCTATTACTGGGGCGTGATATGCTTTCGATGTACGTACCACGTCCACAAGAACAAAACACAATAAAGTGTACATCTAGTTGTACAGTTTCGAATGTATTTTCGCACCATCGTACATCAAAATTGTGGTCTCTTTGCTAATATTAATTTATGCAACATCTTCCATAATAATGACCGAGCACACCTATTTTGTTTTACATTTAGAAAATGGCCAGTAAAATTTCTATAACCTAATGTGAACATACCGTCTTGTTTAGAGTGCCTTAATTCGGATGCAATAGGCTAATTCTGTTGTCACAACCTGCTACAAAAATTAAGTAGTCAGGTCATATACTCCCTTTTAAAAGTTTTATTGGAAATATTAAAACAAAAAGTCAAAAGTGGTGGTTGTTTAACATGATTGGCCATGTCAGTGTGAGCCATCAGCTCAGTATGTAACCATATAATTATTTGTAATTTCTTCATAAGTAGTAAAATCACTAGCAGCACGCCAAGGTTTGTTTTCTCCTCTAATAACGTCAAAGTGTCTCATGATTGGTACAGTATATCATAAACACTGGGAAAACAATCTCCAAATAGCCCACGAAACGGGTCTTCCCCAATTAAATAAAACTACAAAAGTAAATCACATCAAAATTTTACTCTCTAAATTCTAAAGAGTGAAATTGGGGACTAGACGTTTTAGAGTGAAAATCACTCTCATTTTCAATTCAAATAGTCTGAAAAAGCACCACTTCAGTCGAAGTTTGAGTAAAAACTCGACTTTTCCATTGAAGGAATTTCACTTTAAAACGTCTAGTCCCTAGTTTCCGACTGTAGGAGTGAATCTTCACTTGAATGGAGTGAATTGTCACTCTTTGGGATTCAGAGAGTAACAATTACCATCTAATAACCGAGATAAATATTCAAGGCTTAATCAGTCTGCAATTCTTTTAACGACGACTGACACTGTGGGAAAAAACAGACACTATAATATCTTAAAGATTAAATCTTACAAATATCCAGACATTTATATCAAGGTAATACATGCATTGTCATCAGCAATCGAGATGCCTGCCGGCCAACATTTGGAACAGCGCCCCCTTCGGCTAAAATTACACACTTAAATACGTTGCAGAAAATTTCTCCGCACTCAAAATGTAGCAGCATATTTGCAGCACCCAACGACGCATAAAAACCTGTTTGTTTTTAATGGTAGTTTTATAACCACGTTTGTACATAAAAGTATATAAGGCAAAGCAGATCAACAATGAAGACTGACGTCACGGTGATCGCGTTGCCGTCGTGAAAAGAGGGCGCCCTCTACAAATTCTACTTCGGATAGAAACTTTGATGGCTCCTACACGCAATGCCCTCACGTGCCTAAAGTCTATGTACTGTACTTAGATCATAGGATGCAGACCTGTAAATCGACTCTCATAGATATAAGTAATAATATTTGAAATATATGTACTCGCAACACTTCAAGGTTCAACCTATAACTTATTTCATCATCTTTCATATTCTTTTCATATTTTTTGGGTGGTAACCTGAATACTTTTGGGAGAAAATGCCATCCAATCGGATCGTTGCCCCTAAAAGTAGTCCACGGTGGCTCCTCGCCATTTTGAAAAGGGATGCCTGCGCTTTATTGCAAAAAGAGTAATCTTAGGGCCCAATTTCATCTGAATTTTAGAGAAATACGAGCTCGCGCTAGTGTATGGCATCCACCCAACATTCAAATTTATGAAAATGCTCGAATAGCAAAGAAATGGAGGGCACACAAATCGTCATTTGGCTGGGGTAGGCACTTCTGGGTCTATTATAAGTCTGCACCCCTAATGTGCATGGCTTCTACCCATCCTTTCTTTTTTTTTCAAGGTTTTTTTTTACAAATCCTCAAATTCATGGGCCTCTAATACCTGAGCATTTGTGGGCGTATAAATCGTGATTCGGCCGGCGTATAGGCAATTCTGGGCCTATTTACAAATCTGCACCCCTAATCGCATACACACTGAGATCGCCGCACACCGTTTGGCAAAACATGGCCGGTTGTCGCAACTTATCAACAGACCGATTGCATTCAGCACCCATATTTGAGGTGTGTTTTGTTATGTTAATTCATTAACAATGAGCGCACAAAAGGTCTGCCCGGGCGTAACCCTGTTGAGCAAAAGCACACACCTCAAAATGGATGCAGCACAAGCGACCTATATAGGGTTGCAGACCAGTAAGTAAATTTCCATAGACCCCAATGATAAATGCCCCCACTTCAGAAATTCAGGAAAAATACTCAAAACTCTCTGAGCTGTTCAAGACGTACATCACATTAAAGCTTATTTCATTATCTTTCATTTTTTTTTCAAATTCTGGGGGTTATCCAATGACTTTTAGGAGAAAATTCCATCCAAAGATGATCACCCCTAAAAGCAATCCTGAAGCCCATCGCCATTTTGAAAATGGACGCCTACGCCCGATTGCAAAATAGAGCCATTTTAGGGCCTAATCATCATTCACATTTCACTGAAATACGAGCTCGCAGTCCTCTGCACGGCTTCCAGCCTTCTTTTTTCATCAAGTTCACGGCCTTCAAAATGCTTTAATACTGACGAATTTTAGAGCATACAAATCGTGATTTGGCCGGCGTAGGCAATTTCGGATCGATTTACTGGACTGCACCCATAGCCAATTGCTTTAAGATGGCATCAGTTTCTCTTATGTTTAAACAAAGAATTATAAGTGCATGCATACAAGGCCTTCATTGTAAGAGGGCGCCTCAATCAGGCTCTCTGTTCTCCCATGAATTCCTCGGCAAGCTGCTTCCTGTCAACGTCTCCCCGTTTTGTCTTCGATAGAGGGCGGTCTTTGCATGTCTTCAGGATGTAGACGATGCCTCCCACAACGAGCATCACGCCTGTATATAACAAACACACAAAACCACATTATCACAAACATTTTGTACTTCTATTAATCCAAACAACTTAACAATTTCTTGATTATGACCTACCATTGAAAAATTATAATCAATTTAAATGATTACCAAAAAATCGCTGGGGATTGTTTCTTGGTTGAATGTGTAAAGTTACTTAGATCTTACCGCATATGATTCCAAGGGTGATCCGAAACACGCCGACGAAGCACACGATGCCGAAGAGCACGTACAGACAGCCTCGCTTCCAGGTGTCGAACCAACGGAGGGGCCGGCCAAACTTCTGACAACATCCTTTGTCTCTGCACAACAAACATGATTGATTTGTTTTGTTTTATCAAGAGAGGGATTCGAGTTTAGGTGGATTAATTGGAAGCAAGGGCGGGTTGGGGGGGGGGGGAACAACGGGGGCCACGCACCCGCCCCCCCCCCCCCCAAAAAGAATCAACTTAACAGTCAGTGGCCGTGTCACGCACACAGCCCTGTTTGACCTCAGTTTCTTGTCCCGAGGTCACGCACGCATGGCCCAAAAGCGTACGCGAGATTTTACGAGATGTATTCGAGACTACAGAAAAACACAAGAAGTACCTGGAGACGTGCACTGTTTGGCCACGATGGCTAAATAATTGAAAAGTTGAAATCGTGTGCTTTGTTTTGATACCAAAAATAACTGCTTTGGACAAATATAAAGTGTTATTACGGCCTGTCAAACAAAATCATATTTTATGACAACAAAAGCGAGGGCCGATAGTTTTTAGGTGTACATTCGATTCTTAAAAACGGCCAAAAGAAATGGCAAGGCTCAGTGGATAGAGGAAAGTATACGCTTCTTTTTCATGTGAAACACTTCTCATGTTTGGTCCAAATCGCCGGTTGAAAAATGAAGACTTTTGCGAGATTTCATGATTCGCAATCACATGTACGCGTGTAAACGAACGTATAGGCCAACGGCCTAAACAGCAAATGCGAACGTGCAATGAATGACTTATGAATATTAAGCAGGCCATCTCAAGCGCGACCAATCAGTGTGGTTGTTTTCACCTGCAGCATCCACAGTTAGCGAAGATCAGCCCCACCTCAAGCAAAGTGACGATCCCGCCCACGACCCTGTGTGTAAGAAAATAAGATCACGTTAATTCATGTTATATGGACTGAACTAACAAGTCTTCATATATAAAGGCCCTTATGCTGTGGTTTAACTTTCTGTTGGAAATAAACATCAATTCACGAGGGACTCTTTCTGTGGAAGATGTTTTGTATAGCGATAAATTCATCTTGATGGACTACTAAGGGCTACACTGCAAGCATCTCAATACCAAACATTCAGACGTCTCAATACCGGGGGACAACGACTAATTAATTTATTGGGTTTGAGAAACAATTCTACAGGTGCACACAGTAGGCTGGACTAGAAGCCTGAAACATATGGGCCTTGCAAGGCTGATTTTCACGTCTACTTATGAAATTGCATGCCAAAATTCCTGAATCATTCGGAATTTATAGTTGATTCTGTGGCGGATGTGTGCCCCGCTGCCACCCTCTGTGCAGGGTGTACAGGGTGTCCTGAAAGTAATGGTACATGTAAACCCCGCCATTTTCGTCAATTTACAACCGGAATTTACTGCAAATGTTTACACGATCTTCAAGGTTGCAGATTCAGCTTGAGAATACCGTTTGTTTAATTAAGATTGCTTTCGTAAATCCAGAGATACGTTTGAATAACCGCAAAGCCAAAACAAAAAACATTCTGTGCCACTTTTAGGAAGCGAGTGCTTCGAAGATCAGACAATGACAAACATTCCATTCACACGACAATATAGGGTTTTGTTTTTATGTTGAAACAATTTAGTACAGACAGGTTCACTTCTTTAAAACTTCAATGACAGACTTCAATTAAATATAAATAAATATTGCACACTTTGCTTAAAAATATTAAAATCACTAACAGTAAAGTGATTCGGTTTTAGACTAGGACTATACTGATTTTAACTGCTTCACAGAAAGTGGCACACAATGGGTTTCTTGGCTTTGCTGTTATTCAAACATATCTTTGGATTTACAAAGCAATCTCAATGAAACAAACTGTATTCTCAAGCTAAATCTTTTACCTTGAAGATGGTGTAAACATCCTCAGAAAATTTTGGTTGTAAATTAGCAAAAATGGAGGCGTTTACATGCACCATTTTTTTTTCAGGACGCCCTGAAAAAAACCCACTCCGTTCAACGCACTAGACCACAGCGACAGCACGTTCTTCGGACAGCTTTTTAACAAAATAAAATAACTCACCACTTGTCTTATTCAGCAAACTTTGAAGAAAAAAAAAAAGGTTTTCTGGCCATTGATTTGAAATTAATAGTGCTTGGTCATGCGTGTCTTAAGAGATGCAAATAATGTATCAGTGGATAGCTGATGAACTACCCTATACGATGAAGCCACTTTGACAGTGTACAAGGTCATAACTTGTACATATTGACCTATTATTTTGGGTGACCTTTGTTGTATACACCCTGTACATTAAAATGCACATTATATACTGCACGCTTGTTTGTCCAATGTACTTACACTAGGTAGATGCCGATCCAGAATAGCGCAGAGGTAATGAGAGTATGAATTCCAACAGCAATAAGGCCTAAAAAAAAATGAAAAATCATTCACAATTTTATTTAAGTATTTATAAGCCAAGTCAAAATTGTGTCCAAGCGAATATCACAACCAGCTGGTCAGACGAAGGCAGCTTAACTTAGTCATAATTTTTGTCCGTTAAAAGTTGTTTGGCTCACGTATACAGGGTGAGTAAAAAAAACCGAAACCCAAATGTCCGGACTATATTTGTAGTGAAGTTCTGCATGTATAGCACTTTCAAAATCTAGGACATAAAAGCCCAATTCATACGCTTTCTTTTAGTACAAGAATCATTCAAATCACTTATGTGCTTTTCAAGTTATGGAATAATAAACACAACCGCCGCTTTAAAGTTCTGTCCACGGATCACAAAAAAGTGTGCGTTCTTTCAGCAAAACGAAAACAATTCACACACATCCCTATGTAAATTGTTTTGGTTTTGCTGAAAGAACACTAACCTTCTTGTGATACGTGAACAGAACTTTAAAACGGTTGGTGTGTTTAAAATTCCTTACCTTGAAAAGTACATAAGTGATTTGAATGATTCTTGTACTTAAGGAAAGTTTATGAATTGGGCTTTCATATCCTAGATTTTGAAAGTGCTACATGCAGAACTTCACTAAAACAATAGTCTCGACATTTGGGTTTCGGGTTTTTTTTACTCACCCTGTATAGCATGCCTAACAAAAAGTGCAACATTTAGAAAACAAATAATTAAAACTGTTTAATGTTTTTTCTTCTTCAATAAAATTATATATTAGATTAAAGCCTGACTATTTCTTAATCCACTCCTTTTTACCCCATTCCAATTGGGTCCGTAGATCCAGAAATACAATCAATTAAGTACAAGGATGTGCAGTTAATTGGGCCACTCTCACCTGTGATCCTATTCAATGCTTAACCCAGATTCAGCATGTCCAGGCGAGAGTGGCCCAAGTAAAATTTACACCTTCACTTAATAACTGATTGTATTTTTGGATCTCGGGACCCAAATGGATGGGGTAAAAAGGAGTGGATGGAGAAGTAGCCACAGGCTTTAATGTAATACATAATTTCATTGAACAGAAAAAAAAACATTAAATAGTTTTAATTATTTGTTTTCTGAATTGCACTTTTTGGTAGAGGCTGGCTTCGTTACTGGAAAGCTTAACGCTGAGCGGAAAAACATACCGATTAGTTCAGATATCAAGAGCAGGCCTATTATATACCTCAACTACTAGATTCTCCCATTTCTTATCCATGCAGAAAAGAGGCTGTGTCAGGTCTGACCGTACGTTTCTAATCAAACCTGACTACAGTTTTTTTTTATGTGAACTGTGTCTTTTTTAAGTGTATCACTCCTGATATGGTTTTGGTTGCTCCCTGTCTCTCTATAATCATTACGAAACAACAGTGCGCGAGGCACGAGCAGTGATCCGTGCCGAACTGCCCTGGGAAAACTGCCCGTGCATTTTTGCGACGGACGAATACAATCCTAAACGGCCTGAAGGACGGTACACACGGCAGGCCTGCCAGTACAAGAGTGTAGCCTATATTCTAATGATATGTCTCGTTTTGCCAGCAGTTTTTTTTTAGTATGACTCACTACACCGGGTTGACTCTCAAGTATTCAAAGTGCTTGTCAACTTGACACTGATAAACCAATTAATATCTAAGTACAGATGTGCAGTTCACATACATTAGTACGAACCATCACTCACACCAGGCGTTTAAACCCTAAATCGGATATCAACAAAATTAGCATTCGAAAATACAGGACTGATTACATAATAAACAGTTTATTTTAAAAACGAAATGGGCAGTTCCCCAAACCCAAATCCTGCCTTGATTTATTCTGTAAAGCATCCGCGGCAAAGTCAATTTCCCTTCTGAAATGAAACTCAAATTTACTTGTCGAAAAATGAATACTAAATAATTCAAGACTCCATTATCTACTAATATAGACTTTCATCATTACTGAGTGCCTACTCTTTCAAACCCAAAAATTAACGATAGCATCATGATATTTTTGCAAAGCATAGAAAATTCACCACCAAAACAAATACATCTCGACCTCTCTCATCTCTTAACATCCACAAGATCGCAATGGGTAAATCGACCGAAGTCCTGATCCTTACCGATAGCTGTCAGCAGTCCCCAGACTACTCCAACGATAAGCAGCGGGCGATGACAGCATGTTGCCCGTACCGTCGACCGCGAATACTTCACCTCCTCCCGTTCTCCCTCCGCCATTTTCTACTATAAAAAACCCGCCCAGGCCCTATACGACTACACAGCGCGGAAAAAGAAGATGCTTCGATACTGCAGTCCAGCATCAATCACACATCATCGAGCACTCACTGTGGGGGATGTGCACAAGATGCAGTCCTCTCGTGGGAAACGGGACATTATTATTTTGTGTCAAGAGCTATATGCATCTTTGGTACTGGTAACAGCGACGGTTTTTTTTCCTGCTTATTCCTATTTTCTGCGGGCTGATTCACCGCGCGTTCATATCAATTTCCGACTGTGCACTCATTTGCATTCGTAATGACAGTGGCAGGCTGTAGATTTGATTCATTACACAAAGCCACGAGTCGTGTAATGGAAAGAGATGCCGGGTGTTTAATGCATCCGTGGTACAATTTGGTGCCGCTGCCCGCTTCGTTTAAGCATGGAAGATGTGTCGCCCACGGTACGTGCTCTTGTGCGAACAACGGCAATTATTATTGAGGCAACATATGGAGTTTCGCGATATCCTATATGCCAGTCATTTTCAATTCGGCGTCAGGGGCGCTGCGTTTTTCATTATCGAGAATAAATGTAACAGGTTTCGGTTACTTGAAAGGTCGGTGAGGAAAATATATCAATACTACTCGCTCTAAAAACAAGACATGCTCCCCGGCTTTGTAATTACTGGAAGGAAACAGTTTTAATGTACCAAAGATTACAAACAAATATGATACAACAGAGCCCGCGGTTACCTCAAGAAACAAGAACAAAACACAGCATCGAATGGCAATCATTTTTTTCTAAAATCATATTTTATTAGGCCTATGAACCGTAGTAATTTTTTTCCAGTATCATAAAATTTGACATGTATTTTTTTTAGCAACAAGACAACTTCCTGTACGTACAGCTCGCCCACAATGTGACAACCTTCTAAAATACACACCATTTATGTTTGTTTTTTTTCGGGGTGAAACTCGGAATCAGAACGGAGAGTAAATATTTCAATTCATGATGATATCGTTCTTTGATTACACTACTATTTCAACAACAGAGGCCTACTAATGTCCTCGAAAAAAATTGACGATAATGTTTTTAACTGATGCGTTCGCCAGCACTGCCTTTGTCTCTTGTGCAGCATCTTAAATAGGACCTCTGTTCTAGTACCGTAACTATTCCCAAATTCCTTCATCAGCTGATCTTTGTATCAATATTTGTGTGTGTGTAAAAAAAATACCTAAGGCAAGCAATAATAGGAGGTGCTCATCCCCAAACTCTTACGAAATGAAAATGAAATCGTTCAGATTAAAACTTTAGTATTTTTAAGGAGAAGTCTTGGAGCAGGGCCTTCCACACTTTAGAAACGTCCCACAAAATGCCTATAACACTTCATCTTGCGTTAAACACCGTTATGGGAAAACGCTATACTCTGGAAACGAAGGGTTAACTCGGCCAAAATATGAAGTTCAGATATTTTCAGAATAACAAGTTGGACTGATTTCCCAATTCATGTCGTTGACGTATGCCATTTCACGACACTGACATATAGCAAGTCTATACTCGGTCCCATAACTTCACGCACAGTGACTTTGTGAATCTCCTCCTTTGGCGCTTGGCATTCGCGAAGTTTTACCCCGAATTTGACAAGGAGCGACATTTCGACAAGTTTTATAATGTCTCTTTTCATCAGATCGAATAAAGTTAGGGGTGGTTTAGACCGATCAACGCACGGGCTCATTTCAGAATACATCACGGCCGTGTTATATCCTGGGCATGAAGTAAAGGCGGAGAATATAAAACAGAAGTCTCACCACAGGCGCTAGAGCTGATGCATTTCAATTTCATGACGTCTTTAAAAAAGAAAGGGAAATAATCAAACACATACACGAACCTGATAAACAAGTGCTATCAAATTCACCTGTTTCCATAGCAACCTCAAAGCCCAAATGAAGCATCTGTGATACCTTTTCCATCGTTTGTAGCGTCGCCATGACGTTTTTTGCTCATCGTTTGTGTGCGTGTATGTATAGGCATACGTTTCCCCCTTTTTAAGCAATCATTTATAATTTTAAAAAAAAAGTGTGGCTCTTGTTCCTGAACGACAATTTTGCAATTATCGGTTGACATGCGCAGACTGGTAGTGCGTGCTGTTACAGATTAGTATGTTTGGTTGCAATGGTACGGTTCATGAAATTGCAATAGTAGACATTTCGCCCGTGTTTATTTTAGGCAAGCGAACTATCGTCTGACTGTCTTGAATCGTTGCACCCGTATCCTTAATGCCTCTCAAAGGCACAATAGAGATTAGTTCCCTGTCTCCTTGCGAGATCGTGGATACAGTCCGGGTTAGTTGTTCCTTACTGTTTCGGGTCCTCAGATGTTGAGGTCGGACGTCTTCCGCTATTGGGTCTAAGCTGGTCGGTGTGCGCCTCACTCCGGTCAGAGCGGGGTTGGTCATCTTGCTACCGGCATCCGACCTCTTGCGACGTTTCTTTTGACTGGTGGAGTCTTTGCGGTGCGGTCTTCTACTGGGCTCGGGTGAAGATGGCTCTGAATCCTCCCCGGGATCTACGACAGGGAGAGCCGATTTCTTACGGGTGATGGTGGAGGCAGTGAGACTGAGGGACCGGTCCATCAAATCGGTCAACCGTTGGGTAGAAGCATCGTCATCGGTGCCGGTCTCGTACGGGTAGGTCCGCTCCTCCGCCTGCTGCCTCTCAATCCTTTTCCGCTTTCTCAGGTTGTGGGCCCGCAGCTTGGCGTTGAAGATGTCCTCCTCGTACTTCTCGGTGGGCAGGAGGACCCGGTTCTGTCTCTCGATCCGGCCCAGGTTGCGGAGAAAGTGCCGGACCTCCCACACCTCGTGCCGGTACTTGCGCAGGAAGGCCTGGTACGCCAGGTTCAGGCGCTGGTGGCGCCGCTGCAGCTCGGCTTCCTGGGAGCGGTTGTTGCACATCATCAACATCTCGGCCTCCTTGCAGCCAAATTTACGCTGCTTGTAGCGAAGCCTCGGTGGTAACATCCAGCTGTTATCGGCCATTTCGGTAGACTAAAATCCAAACTCTCCCAAAGTATCCGGAGAGTATCCTTCACGTGGCGTACAAATTACAAACACATCAGCAAAAATGCTCTTCCGAATAAATGTTACTATTTTCTAATACTACTGACCATAAAGCGAATACACTCCCGCGTATATCATATTGTGGTATAGCTATACCTCCACGATCATGACCACAACAATGAACCATGCATCTATGACCGTCGCAATTAAATATCAAAACCCAAACTTGGTAATTATGGCTTAATTTTCACTTCTAAAGTGCACTTACAGAGATTCAGATGTAGAATTGTTAAATGCATGCAGGGTGAGGTCATTTGTCAAACCCTTGCCTCTCTTAGCACGCGACACGAGTTAGGAAATGCTACAAAAATAGTCACAGTGCTTTGAAGGTTTCTATTGCTAAAAAAAGTTGAGAATGATGAATCGCCACTTTGCCGAGCGACTGAGGTCACACGACATGCACTTCAATATAGGTAAGCTTAATTAGAACACTTAAAAAGCATTACCAGTATTGGGGTAAACGTTTGCTTGCTGCACGAGAAACCACTCCACCGTTTCAAGTGGCCGCCTTCTACTTCACAGGGCTTGCTCGTAGCATGGAAGGAGTTCGCGGTTTCAAATATCCAACTTTAAATTATTAATTTCATTAATCGAGTGCACTTTGACCTGCCCACTTGCACTGTGTATATAAACAAAAATCGTCACCATGGAGAAGGGTTCATTGTTAAATTACGGGGAAGTTTTGAGGTAAATAATATTCTTTTTTTCATACAGCATCTTCGAAAGTGTGACGCTACATTCCAACGCGACGAGCAGTGGCGGCACCAGACTCTAAAGTTTGGAGGGGCAATTAGGGGGCAAGGAAATATTTTGGGGGCAGTCAAAATGAAATCTGATGATATCCAAAATGTAAGGGGAAAGTAAGGAAATTGACGTTGGTTGCACACTATTTATGGCTGTATAAATGCATGTGTGGCGTGTTTTGTCTACCAACTTGTTTATAATGCTTTCATTGGCCCAAAAGGTGCCACAGAAAAGAGGATTCACTCTATATCTTCAACTTGGTATGAATCTTAACAGAGAAGAAAATAAATAAACATAATTGATCTATTAGATAAAGTGTTTGTTTTTTTATATATATTCAACACTGAGTATTAAAAAAAGTATGGAGAAAAAATTGGGCGCACGCAAAGATTATCCGACTGAAGGTATTACGTAGTCTTGGCAACCAGTTCTTCAGATTAGAGATAAGAATGGGGGAAAATATGATTCAATACAGGACAGTCGCATCCTCGATCCTGCAATCCTGCCCCGGGGCGGACTAAGGAGATTAGCGGTCACTTTATAAAGATCTACGAGACCAGATGGAGGATTATGAGGCGTCCATTATGTGAGAGGATTGAATGGGGGAGATTTGAGAGAAGTTTGACAGACGATCTTTTTGAGACTTGTGGGAACCAGTACGGTCACCTTGGCTTATGGAGTGAGGCAAATGATCAAGATGTATTTCATCCATACCTTTTATTATATTGATGTTCAGAGCAAAGAGAAGCTCTCCACGTTTACCTTGACTATACTTTTGTACCTGTTCATCTGAATTCCTTTTCAGGGGTTCATTACGTCAATTTTACACTGGATATATATTTTGTGCACACATCCATTTCTCTGACATTATATGAAGCATCTCTTAGTAGTAAAAATGTTGTAAGTCCTGCTTTTAATTAAATATGTTCTCAGGGGCGGATTCAGGAATTTTTGCGGGGGTCATCAGCAAATCAGTGGTGAAATGTAGACATTTTTTTTCCGGACACTTGGCCTCCATGAAATAAATAGGTGGGTGAGGAGGGGGGTCTCGTACCAAACTTTCAGTGGGGGCGCTGTTCGAATCCGACGATCATGCGCACTCAAATAGTGTACAAAATTCCCCCTTGCCACAGCTGGCTACGACTCTGGCCGTCTGAAGGACATATAGGTAATTGTTATCGGCATAATTGTCATAACTTTTTTGTCGTGTCAGAGCAGGGGTGGGGGTTATATTATTCTATACTATAATTTCATTTTTTTATTTAGTCAGAGCCGCGCCATTTCTGGATCCGCGCCATTTCCGATTTGTTCCTGACAACTGGGGCGCTGTTGCTGTGCTGTCCTTCAAGGCGAACACTCTAAGGTTTTGGGTTTTCTGTTCAAATGGGGAAACCCCAAAGCAGCCAAAAAAAGTTTTTGTTTTTTTTTTTTTAACTTACTGTCAGGTACTGTACTGAAAATGAAAATCACCAAGAATAGAAAATTCTGACAACTTTTGGAACTGAAGCAGCTAAAATACTGATGATTCTGCCTGGAATGACATCGCTCTTTTGCGCGCTCATGAATTAACCTATGGAATTTCAAATAAGCATAAAATGCACCAAAAACACCCTTGAAAATGAAGGTCAACAATAAAGTTAAGTGGGACACAAAATGTACAAGATTGCTAAAAAAAAGGAGAGTTTTGCGGTTGTAGTTATGAAAAGACACGGAAGTAATAGTATTAAGAACAACCATTCATTAGATCATGCAAACTCAGGTGCATTTTAATGTGTATAATACAACAAATATATAGCATACACTATTATTTCATGGAAGTGGCGTGTTTATAATACTGTGCTCCCCTAACCAAGACAATTTATCAAATATATGAAAATAAAATATCTAATCAAAATAAAATACTATATCTATGGAAACAATTATGTCTATTAACAAAATAATTTTTAAGTAAGTGTATCTAAAAATCTTGATGATGAAGAATGTGTAAACGAAAACAAGCGGTCTTTCCTGAGGTAGATCCTTTCACATTAAAGTGCTGCGCTAAGTACCCTTCTTTTTTTGCATTATTTCAATAAGTTGATTATCAATTTTAGTAATTGCCTAAGACTGAAATATTTGTAAATAAATAGAACAGAAAACCACGTTAATTTCCTCATGCATCATGTAATGTGGAGTGCCGTGACCAAGTGGTCTGGGGCATTGAATTCGTAGTCTGCGGGTAATTCTGCAGGTTATGGGTTCGAGTCCAGCCTGAGGTCATATAGTGCCCTTTGGCAAGGCACTTTGTCATTCATTGCTTCTCTCCACACAGGGGTAAATAGGTAAAAGTAAGGGCAGAGATGTGGTTATTGTGATGGATTTTAGCTGCTTTGCGCCGAAATGGCAGCAATGGTCTTTTGAATGTTTCATTGGCCCAATGAGCAGGGGTAATAATGATGTAGCGCCGTCAGGGGCATTGTACTGTTTAATGCTTAAAGGTATAGGAGCGACGCCATCTTGATCTCATGAAATCCGAGTATTTATCAGTTTAAAAACAAGTTTTATTTTGTGCTGTACTCCATATTTCGGAAAAGCACTGATTTCAGTCTGTGATAATGTCAGCTTTTCAAATGCTCAGAGTGATAGGCCTACGGATACATTTTGTCCTACGATCTACTGCCATCTCGTCAAATTTCACTTAATTGTACTGTCAGCACAATGGAGTCAATCCATGAGGAATCTACAAGCTCCATCGGGCCGAGTTTCTCTTTTTAATCTGTGCATCCAACATCTCCCCGAAGTCATACGAGTTACCATTTTGCCTGGCCCGCACTCTCTGCCTCTGCACCAGGCGGTGCTGGGCTCGGGCCAGGTCCTCGAAAACCTTGGGGTCCGTGCCGGCCGTCGGTATGGAATTGCGGCCCCGGTAGATTTTACAGGTGTGGTAGGACTGCATGGACTTGCTGATCACTCCCAGGTCGGTAGCGGTGACTGTGCTGAGTCTCCGCGTGGCGGTGACGACGGGGACTTTGCCGGTCGAATCGCGGCGCGACGAGAGGGCCTTGGAGCTCTTCCACGGACTTCCCGGCGTGGAGGGTTGCATTCGTGCGGAGGGAATCTCGTCTCTGTCCATGTTAGACGGAGTGGATGGTACATCTTTTGATGTATTTCTGAGAAAGAAATGCGACTTGACGAGAGGTTGGTGTGGAGAAATAGGTGCAGTCTTGTTATTGTTGTTAATGGATACACTTTCCATCGCTGGCAATGCGTTGGTATCAGTGACGGTAATCTTTGGTGGATTCGCGGCGTTGTCACTCTGTCGAGTGCTTGCCTGTCCATCAGCGCCCTCGGACGATTCTGTGTTCTGTTGCTTTTCACTCTCGGCAAAAGGGAAAAACTCCACGGAAATATTCTCGCACCATCTCTGGATCCGTTTCCTTATGTCCGAGGTCCCCGTCTGCAGGTTTGCCAGCGTGGATATCGTCAGTGTCGGCCGGTCCACGTCGGGGGAGTTGCCCTCCTCCCCAGTTTGGACCGGATTGATGGTAGGACAGTGAGCCTGGGGCGACAAACTCGGCACATTCGTAGAGTTTGCTGGAACATTCTTAGATGAAGGGGCTTTTATTAGCGGCAGTCGTCCGAGGTTTGAGCCGGACTCGGGGAATCTCCATACGGAGGTTTTACGCGTCCTCCCCTGCCCCTTGTTTTCTGATGTTAGTTTAGGGTTCGGATCGGGGATGACTTCCGGAACCTTCATGCCGCTATACACGGTTGCAACGTCGCTGCTGTCATCGGAATCGTCACCATCGTCGCCGACCCACGCAAATGGATCGCGCAACGTAAAGTCCGGAAAGTGGTTTACCGGAGTGACGGGTTCAGACATCCGTCTAGCGGGCTCACTGTTCGGCTTGCGACTGACCATGGGAGAGGTCGTCCAGCCGGTACCACGTCCCCCGCCGCGTCCCATGCTGTGCTTCCTGGTCCGGACGACTCGAGGGCCTAGCGGACCGCGTAGCTCCGCTAGAAAGTCGTGCAGCTCTATTTTCTCCCGGTGGTGTGCGAGGAGGCTGGTCTGGAGTTCCTTCTGAAGCTTCTCCGTCTTCCTCTTCAGGTCCGCCTCGGCCTTCAGGCTGGCTGAGACGCGAGACTCCACTTCCTGGAACGAGACGGTGTAAGGGTCCTTTGCGAATCGGGAAGTCATCTTGCACGGTGGTTCTCACGCACAAGCCAGCTCAAATCATGACTCTTTTCCTTTACAACACTTGATCATCATAAAGTCATGATTTTACAAGTTTTGTTCTTGTGTTCGTCAAAATCACAGTCCATTATGCATCAAGCGGCATGGCATCGTCGAAACGTGTCTTAACAAAGTAAACACACAGCACTACTACAGCGTATAATATCCAGTTATCTGCCTACTTTCACCAGAGTGCTAGGCTAGTCCACGTCGCTTACGGCTCGGCGAATTTTCTTTGTCCGTGCCGGCCATGTACACGATCCTCTAAACAAAATCTGGACCTGGCTTAGGTGAATGGAGATTATAATATAACGGGTTTTGGCAGGTGCCGTTATATCAGGATTAAGGGGACGGGACAGTGCCGAAATAAGTTCTTGTTTCCCCATAAGTAAATGTTACCAAAGACCATGTAGCGGCGGCGAGGTTCTCACCGTACCATAGGGGCAAGTAAAGGCGGGGGCTGGATCTTACAGTTGGGGGTGCCCAATTTCTGTTCAACCCGTTAACCATGGTCGCTATAGGACTACCAAATTACCAGGGGGGGGGGCTGATGGGCGACGATTGTTTTATGGGGGCGTGCGCTCCGCCCCCCACGGCCCCTCCCCCTTGGCTACGCCGTTGTGTCAAATATCATTTCAAACTCAAAGCTAAGTTAACGGTGTTCAAATTCATGAAACTTACAAAACAAATACATCATTTATATTCAAATAAGAAAAAGTAACCAATAACAAGTTTTTCTATGTTACTTTTATCTCGGGAATGAAAACGGGAGCTCATCCTTATCCAATAGGGAACACGTGTTATCCTATGTAATCCTCTTGTAATCCCTGCCCAAGGCTAATCCATTCATTTTCCTTTCCCTTGAGAAGATTTGTGCCATTTCACGGTCAGTTAATGAGATTCGATTTGCATAGTCCTACTTTAAGCTCGTTTTCTTTCAGAAGTTTTCAGCAGCTTACGACAGTATAGTGATATTACATCATTGCTGGAAAGCAGAAATGCCCCTGAAATGCATAATAGGATCATTTGCATGTATCCCAAAAGTAGCCTTCCAAATTACAAAAAGCTATACTTGGATTAAAAATCGTACTGGTACTATTAAAACCGTACTAAACATCCCAAGAAATTATTCCGTCTGGCTTGCTGTCATTTAAAACAAATCAAGAATGTAGGCCTAGGTGATTTCCATCGATCAGTCAATTTTTTGAATGATTTTTGGAAATAAAAGAGTGCCACATAGACGAAAACGTGTTTCGTGATCAAAGACCGCATATGCGTGGTTTCGGTTTTTCACTGTTTTCTAGAAAAGTGTAATATCCATCTGAGCTGAAACTTCAACAGTTAACACGTTTCGATGATTATTCTTTGGCTTGTAGTGGTGTGATTATTGGAAACAAAAAAAATCATGAAAAGCGAATGATCTTATGCCTTTAAATATGCTTTCAACCCAGCGTTCCTTTATGAAGAGGCTTTCTTTCGTTTATCGTCCGGAAGTTTCGCTTGTCTCATGGTAAAGGAAAGATTGAGGTATAGCTACCCGATGCTAAGCTGTAATTTTAGAACCCCCCCCCCCCGGTCCTTTAGGCTGGGACGTATGTTTCGTCAAGATGCTTGTCATAAAAGATCAATTAGCACTTGGTGTGCTGAGAATAGTAGTAAGCGACTAAACTATTCAAAAACTGGGGGGGGGGGGCGGAGGCTGACATGGTCTGACTAATGGGGGCGCTGTTCAAAGCAGACGATACAGGACTTACGACAGGTTTCGTTTTAGAAAGGGTGTTGGGCCGTGTTGGCTCGTCCCCAAACGCCTCATAGCCTTATATTAGTTAAAGGGCCCATGCAATGTATTTTTTTGATGCAGTCCTTGAAAATGCACTTCTGTGTCCCATTTAACCCTATTTTCAATTTTCGTTTTGCCATTTTCAAGGTATTTTGGTGCCTTTTTGGTTTTCAGCTCATGCAAATTTTCATATTCATGAGCAAATACGTGATGTCATTCTAGGCAGAAATCTCAATGTTCTATTTCAGTCCAAAAAAAAGTCGTTGGAATTTTGGATATTTTGCCGCCATAAATAAAGTGTCTTTTCTTTGGCGATTCGTTATTGCAGTCGGCCAATGAGCAAAGCTTTCTAACAAATCTTTTCAACGAGCACATTAATTTTTTGGGATTCATAATTTGAACAGAAAACGCCTAAAGTGAGCAGTTTCTTTCTGAAATGACATCACATCACAGCAACAGCGCTCTCAATTGTCCGGAAAAGTATGGACATTTTAAATATGTAAAGAAGTGCAGTTTTTAATCAAATTAACAAAAAAAGGATGTCAAATAATTTCATACATTTAAAAGGAGTAGAAAGTTGCACAAAATGTGTTCCTAAGAAAATACATTGCATGGACTCAAATATGGACTCGGGGCGGATCTAGGATTGTTTGCAAGGGGGGTCAGGCCTTTCAGATTTTTTTATTTCGTGCTGTATGTAATGTAGACACGGTTTTTTTCTCCGGACAGTCTTGGCCTCCGTAAAATCAAAATAGTCGTGTTTAATCAAGTCCTATAGTGATCAATGACAAAAGCCAATTCTTTTCTAATTTTTGGAGACTTTTCAATTAGGGGGAAGCAGGCCAAAATCCGAGTACATTCCATTAACAACTGCTGATCGTGTTGACAGCGCCCTCTATTTGATTTGATATTTTTTTTTCAGGAGCTAGCCAGATGCATGATATGATACAGTGTATGATATGACAAACGTCTTGTATCAAAGCGGTGATTTCTTGTCAACTTTGCACACATTGAGGGGCGGCGAACCAGCAGCTTCGAAAATATGTAAAGTTGGGGTGGGGAGGGGATGGACTATAGGTGCAGTCCCGCACCGTAGTTGCATCTGGGGGGGGGGGATGTGGCACGCCCCTCCTGTTCGAAGTCTGTGCCCCCCCCCCCCACCCCAGCCCGTTCCCTCGCTCAGAATTCGAGATGTAGGCTATAAATTAAGCTTTTATTGTTGACAACAATTCGAGTTTCCCCCACCAGAAATAAGCCCCTCCCCCAACAATTTGGACCCCGGATTAAATACGACACCGGGTCGCTGTTCGATTGTGTATGTCATTTCAGGCCGGCTCTAATGGGCATTTTATAGACATGTACCGGTATGTCTGCATAATTATGAACAAACTGCTACATAGACGGTAGGCCAGAAATCCTATCTTGCCTAGAAAATGAAGTCCGTTCAAGATTTCTGGTGGCAGCAAAGAAATGCTTGTTCTTTGTCAATTCGAGGGTGCTGAATTCAGTTATATCTGTTGCCAAGCTCTCAGGTGGCACGTTTAAGCACAATCTTTGTCCGAAGTGTTATCCCCTAAACATCCAATTTGGGGGCCCCCGACAACCGGCTGGCGCAGTGCATACCCTTATTGGATCTTAGGAATGGCCCCTCCGATTTCATTGTAGATTGTCACCCACTTAAAGTGAAAAAAAAGACCTTCCAAAAACGCATCAGCCCAGAGTCTACGCCACTAAGTTAGGATCAAAGTCATCCAGGTATTCAACTGAAGACAATAAGGGCTTGTGGGACTTCAGGCGCATATTGGGCAGGTTTTCTAAATCAGCATGGATGGGAAGGTCAGGGTTGGCCTCGATGTGTGTATGTTCTATGGTACATCCACACAGGATTTACAACGAGGTAACAAGAATCAAGGTCCTTGCATATCAGCAGCCTACAGTCAGGAATCGGCTCGATGACGTTGATATTCTACATTTAAATGCCTTTCCAACTAATATCTTTCATAAATAATGATGAACTGGGCCCTTCCCTGGATGCTATGTCCCTTGAATAACTACTTTAAAAAATAATAATGCCAATTTCATTATTGTAATAATATCATCTTTATTGCAAAGCTATCAAAATAGCATACACATACATGTACAAGTATATCCCTTTGAAAATAAATATCCTTATTTCTCAAGTTAAGATCAGCGCAGATATTCTTTTATGTGACTTTATACAAGTTATAGTTCTAATACGATTTAAAAATGTCCTTTTTTTGCTGGAAATCACTATTTTAAAATAGAAATTTAATTTCAAGTTTTGATTTTTGTAGTAAAATAAGCATACATGTGTGTTGTCCCTCAATGTATAACAAGTCTGCATTCAAGAAGTCACTACATGTACATTAGGCCCCCCCAAAAAAATATTCGGTCTCTGGTCAGACCAAAGTTCTGGAATTGACGCGGGAACGAGGCTTTTTTTCTTTTTTTCTTTAAGCTTTGATTGTACAGACGTACTATTTTGCTTTTTTGGTGTCCTCATGTACATTGGTGTCCTCCATAATTTGCCTTGGTGCTTTCGATCATTTGCCTTGGTGCAATTTCCCATTCCTTGGTGCTCTTTGGTAAAAAAAATTGAGGAGGTGCGGAAATAAAGGGCGCTGTTGGAGCTACCGCGGAACATTTTGGAAAAAAAAAGATCGACGCTCATGATTAAAATCGACGCGCGCGCTGACCAGAGACGGACTTATTTATTTTTTTGGCCTTATGTTGTGTCAGGATAATGTTTCTCATACCTGGTGGACATACAATCATAGAATCGCAGCTACAAAGGAAGCAAAAAACAATTAAATAAGATAAATAAAACTTTTACCAGATTTCCCTCGACAGAATTATTGCAGATCATCAGATGTTTTAATCAGATTGCCTCGGTGTCTCAAAAATAAATGGGGAACAAAAGCAAATTGAAAGAGAGCAATGGCCACTTCAATAAGCTGGCATGCACAGAAATATGCTAAGTGTTATTTGCTAAAATTGGTGAACAAAAAACGGGTTACTGACCAGAGAGTCATGCAATGAATAGTGCTTGTAACTGATCGTCCAATGATTTTTTGTTGTTGTTGCAAACCACATTGGAAGCAGCATTCTACTGAGCATCCTCACGAAATAGGATCCAAATCATGATCTACAATCCAATTTCAATGGCTGCAATTAGAAGTCTCATTACTCTCATATACACATGCAAAAGGGGTTAGAATCAAGTTCAAAGATTGCTACGTGGCACTGATTAATAGCATGAACAATAAAGATAAAACAGTGCTCACCGACAAGTGGAGCCAAAAAGGAGGGTATACATGCAGGGTGACCGTAAGGCTAGAGCCAAAATCTGCTAAATGCACATCAAAAATCTGTCAGATTTATCAAAAATCTGCCAAATTCCCCAGAATCACTCGAAATACACTATAAACACTTAAAACCACAAGCAGATTGGTAGTGTTACCTTAATTAAGAATCAAATTACTTAATAAACAATAAAGTCGCATAAAGATGTTGTGAAATTATTGGTAAATTTCGGGCAAAACGCGGATCCGCACCGGCCATGACGAAGTCCGTTTCCCAGTGAACCTCAGCATCTAGACCAGCCAACCTGTCCCATTATGCAAGGGTTTGTTTGAAAGGATTGAAGCTTTTTAAACAAATGTACACTTTTTTCTGTTCAAATTTGCTGTTTTTCTGTCAAGTAACCATTTTTGCAGAATTCTGCCAGAAATCTGCCAAAAAAATCTATACTGTCAAATTTTTTGTCAAACTTCAGGTTTTTTTAAAATTCTGTCAAAGTTAGCCGAAAATCGGCTAAAACGGTCACCCTGTATACATGTATGTGTATCATATTTGTGACCTTTAACATACACTGCATATATGTCTCTTACAAATCTGAATTTTTTTTTTTAATAATGCATTGCTATGGAATTCATGCAAAAAACCTTAACGGTTACAAGAGGGAGACCAAGGCGCGATTCTTGAATGCATTGCCATCAAAACAGGTTTTTCTGTACATTCAGAATTAAATAACTTGTGGGCACTTGGCGCCATTTACTCACAAATCTGCGGGTGCACCAAGCGTGTCCGGCACACCAAGATCTGAGTGGTTGTTGAAGCGCCCTCTACTGTTCTCGTATGGAGTCCATAGCAAGGTATGCTTTTAATACACAATAAAACTTAGAGACATACTTCTCCAATTATAAAACTTTTGAGAAAACACTCTTTACAATTAAGTCCTTTTTTTTTAAAGAATGTAGGGATTTATTTCCAAAAATAGTTGGCACTTTTTATCAGCATATTTTGCCAAGTCTACCTTAATATGGTAATTATTTCACTGCACAACTTTTGACTTTTGCACTGCATTTAAGTATATATTTGTTTTCTTTGAACTTTATTGCATCCAAGTTCCGATCTCCATCTCTTATATGGATCCTGCTTACTTCTCTGCCTCATTGGCAGGATGACTCGAGGAGCTTGCTTGGGTTCTCTGTCATCCATAACTGCTCATTCACAACGACTTCGCAGATCTGCTTCTGCAAGAATTGAAAAAAAACCAAAAAAAAACGCACAATTTAATGTTTAAAAGGCCCTTGAAGTGTTTTCTTTTTACATATGTTCGAATGGAATCTCGCATTAATTATCTCGGACTCTTTATTTTAATTATTCCTTTAACTTTTATTTCTAGCATAAGGATATTGCTATTTATATAAAAAACTATAAAATATATTTCATATTTAAAAAAATATGTAAAACCAAAAAATAATAATGACTGGAAAGCCAATTTTATAAGCTACTTTTATATTAAAAAAATTCCTGAAATGACACAGAATACTTGTTTCAACAACTGTAGTACACACTATCTTTATTAACAACCCTGGTTAGGCAATCAATATGATTTATAAAACCTCCTTTTTTTAAGGGACAGGCCTTCAAAGGGATTCTGTTGAAAATGTTTAACGCTTAAACTGAAATTTTGTCGCTGGTGATGTTTGAAGACAATTGCGAAGACGATTCTTGAAATCACATTTTTTTGGATAAGACAGGTTTTCGGGTCTTTGTGTTTATGGTGATATTTTTTGCACGGATTGACCAATGTCAGTCATTTTTTTCATCTAAAAGTACCGTATGAAATTTGGCTTTCCAGTCATTACTTTTTTTGGTGCTACATGTTTTTTTTAAACATGAAATATAATTTTAGGGGTTTGGTTTCCGCTTTTTTTTTTAATCACCCTGTAGACTGTAAATAACATAGCGACAAAACTGCACTTTTGAAATATCAGAAACTTGTTTTTTTGTACAAAGACATGGATTTTCTCACAATGCTTTAGCGTGACATTCATATCACGGTCCTTTTCTGGTTTAACCTTAAGGTGTGGTTTTACACACACAATTGGGCATGGGTAGGATTACCAGATATTTAACATCAGACGATCATGTGATTCACTTAAAAAAAAGAAGGAAAAAAAGAAAGAAAGACGCATCTTCCTTGTTTTCATATTTACCTTTGGTTTGTCCAAGAGTTCGCAGGAGTCCAGATCATCAATGGGGCCGGTGTTTTTGCACTCCGTCTCAGTTGTTTCTATCGTCAGATAGTAGTTCATTCCTGACACAACCTGATGAACACAAACGGACTTGTATTAGTACTACTCCCTGTCTCAAGAATTTATGAGATGAGTGTAGTTTTAATCCATGCTTGCCTTTCAGCAACTTCAATGCTGTCAATCTCTCTCCCCCCCCCCCCCAAAAAAAAATGGGGGCAATTTTTTTTCTCTGGTTATTAAACTAACGAGGTAGGTACATGTAGCTTGTATAGTGAATATGAAGTAAAAAACAAACTCTAGATTTGTTTTTGATGTCATTGAAAATTGCAATGTTGTGACACCGCTTTTAAAAATAAATTGCGATACTGCAAAACGAATTTTTAATGCTGTGGGAAAAATATTGTGTCATTCAGACTAGATCATTTCAGCTTCAGGGAAACTTCTGTTGTTTTAAATGGAACACAATAGCAGCAAGACACGCTACGCCTGTCTTGGAAGTTGGAACTCCTTTTATATTTGAGGTGGCATATTTGGAAGTTTCATAGCTGTTTTGGGGGTGAACAATGCTTTTAAGGGTCCAACATTACTTGGACAATGGCATAACTGCAGTAATAAGCCAGTTCGGTATTTCAACTAAGCATTGTGCACAATGATATGGGTCACGGTAGCCCGACTGCGTCTGGCCGTACAGTACTATCGCAAGCTCTGTAGTACGGCCAGACGCTCAATGCTTCCAAAAAGCTTATTTTTTTTCCCCGCTGATGTAGCGATTTTGCTACAGATTTTGATCGAGATTATCTTTTCATCCAGGACACAAATTTCCAAAGTTAAGGTTCTTAGTTGTAGAGCAACTCATACCTTTTCGAAAAAACATTCTTTGGTGTTACTATTTTCATCCATCTGGCCAAAAGACGACTTTTAGGCATCATCTTCCACAAATATCGTCCTGAAAATGTCCTCCATGCGATTTCAAAATGGCGGCCGCGTTGTAATGTATGCATTATGCGAGCGTGCTTGGGTAAGATAATGAATATGCATTATTTAGTTCATGACCTCGTGTTTGTATGGCCAGCCGCGCCGCGCGCCTGACATGATGCATATTCATTATCTTACCCAAGCACGCTCGCATAATGCATACATTACAACAAGGCCGCCATTTTGAAATCGCATGGAGGACATTTTCAGGACGATATTTGTGGAAGATGATGACTAAAAGACGTCTTTTGGCCAGATGGATGAAA
Organism: Patiria pectinifera; assembly: GCA_029964075.1. Taxonomy (NCBI): domain Eukaryota; kingdom Metazoa; phylum Echinodermata; class Asteroidea; order Valvatida; family Asterinidae; genus Patiria; species Patiria pectinifera. Next base: position 16,279,717 of record CM057142.1, on the reverse strand, counting down.
ATATTGAGACCAAAGAAAGTTTTTTCGAAAAGGTATGAGTTGCTCTACGACTAAGAACCTTAACTTTGGAAATTTGTGTCCTGGATGAAAAGATAATCTCGATCAAAATCTGTAGCAAAATCGCTACATCAGCGGGGAAAAAAATTCAGTCTTTTTGGAAGCATTGAGCGTCTGGCCGTACTACAGAGCTTGCGATAGTACTGTACGGCCAGACGCAGTCGGGCTAGGGTCACGGATCATTAGGGATGATCGAACGTTTCGAAGGCGCACGAACATGGGAGCACCACGCTTGCGTGTAAATTACCAGCAGAATGGGCGTGCGCGAATAACATCGCGTAACATCACGTCAGCGATGTTATCCCGAATGTCCTCGGGTCATTGAAATACCAAGCTGGCTTATTGTCAGTAATTGAAAATGTTATAAACATAAAATTGGACTAAGAAACACTAAAATTTTGCACTTCAACACTTTGTGTAAAGACAATTGACAAAGTAGTTAGTGGCCTTTCTAATTTCTGGCATTGTCATGCATGTCTGGAGCAAGTAAGATGACAGGTTTTCTTTTAAATTTTCTTTAAGTTTAGGCCTCGCCTACTTCTGATTCAATGCACTTTCAAGGCAATTGCAATGCACTTTCAATGTGTAAGTTTTGTATCAAACACAGTTTACACACAAATAAGAATCCCGGGACATACCGTTATTTCGTTTTACCGTTTTGCATTTCCTCAAAACAAAAACAGTAAACAAACCATTGACCGTTTTATCGTTTTACAGTTTTGTAAAACGGTCAAACGGTATTAACATAAATACGGTTTCTCTGTTTTATAAGTTTAATAAAATTCATTACAGCATAACCATCAATGATTTTTGTTTTACAGTTTTACACAAATAACTTTGAAAAACAGCAAAACGGTCAGTATTGAATACAGACTGTTTTTTTTTTTTTATTTCAGTGTCATAGTTAACAGTCCGTGGTGCATTTTGTGGTGCTGGGCAAGGGGGATGGAGGGGGACCATGCTTTACATGAAAAAGTGTTACCTCGGCATAATGCGTGGTGTGATTCCTGGCGTGACCCTGACCCCCTTCTCACGCGATTCAGTTGGTGGGGCTTAAGAGTCGCAAGCAAAAATGGCGCTGGAAAACTTCAAGGGAGGACATTACTTTTTACAATGGATACAGGATGTTAATACGTTTGAAGAAGTTGCAGATATTTGAAGGAAATTGGAGTTCGGCGCGGCTCTTCAATAGCCAGTTCGAAAACTATGTCGTGCGAACGAAATGTGAGGAGGGTAATTTGGGTCCCAGGCAATGACTCGATTCCATGAGGACGCATTAACATTCCTAGGTGCATTAATTGCTGAATTACCTAACCTGAATCAAAAAATGGTCGACAGGACTATTGACCGTTTTTCATTGTCATGTTCTTGTAAAACAACACTCTGAAATGAAGCAACTAACCGTTTATCGCTTTCAACAATTAAGAAAAAAAACAAAAAGGTCATTGTTTTTTGTGACCTAATTCCGTTTGACCGTTTTACAAAACTGTAAAACGAAAAAACGGTCAACGGTGCGTTTACTGTTTTTGTTTTTGAGGAAATCCAAAACGGTAAAACGAAATAACGGTATGTCCCGGAATTAATAAGCCTACCTGTTTCTTCGCGTTGATAACTTTGGTCATTTTACTCGCATACAAAGCATTCGACATCTTGTTTAGTTGGCCCATCGCGAAATGGGCCGAGCGAAGGACTCCAGCTTCGTCAACTTTTGCCGGCTCTAACCCCCCAACTCGACTTGAAGCTGATGAGGTGACTAAACTCAGGAGGAATACTCCTGTCAGGAGTAGCAGGGAAGACATTTTAGCCGCTTCTTTGAACCTTTGAAGACTAGTTTATGATGCAAAACTGAAAGTCACTCCATCCGTACAGCAGACAGTTTCTAATATGCCCCTGGCCATATTTTTGTTGGTTCATATACTGGGCAACTGTTCTGGGTACCAGACGAATTGCATTTTGTGTTTACGTTGTAAAAGTTTGACGACCTTCGTGACGTCATTATTATGTGCTGATGTTCAGGTCATTCCTAACAATTAGTACAATAGATATCTAGGTCAAGGTACCGTGAACGGGCTCATTTAAATCAATAGAGGAATTTTAAATTGTGATGTCAAGACTAAGAGGATTAAAAAAAAAAGGTCATGAATTGATACAATGGCTTAGCACTGAGAGCCTCGTTTTCAGTGCTCATTTTGGGCGCTGGTTCCAAGGTTTTTTCTGTTTTTGTGATATTCTGTATCTGTCAATTTAGTTTGTACATTATTTATAGATAGGCCTACCTATTTTGATAAGGTTAGGGGGAACTACGAAAAAAAATACAATTTACCAGCGTTCACAAATTCCATAAGTTATATGTGTGTCTGGGTGGGGCCGTGGGGGATGGGAATGGGGGGGGGGTGTCTTTATATATATAATTTCAGTTAAACTTGTTAAATTCACAGTACAATTATCTTCAAAACTCTTCTCTGCTTTTCCCAATTTTCTTTTCTCATGATCGTATTTTGTGTTTATTATTTACATATTTATTTTGCTGTTTAGGTCGAGTTGAACATGTTCAATATCAGAGAAACGATCTCAAACTAGCAGCTTAGCAATTTTGTAAATTTGTAATAGTGGGAGTGGAGGCCCCCCCCCCTCCCCTTTTTTAAATATACATGTACATTCTATATAGTTGTTGCCTAAAATGAACAGATGCAAAGAAATACACATATTATAAACAAAAGGTTCAGTTCACTTTTTGTATTTCATTCCAATCTCCACAATAAATAAACAACATCCAGTCTTTAGCGCCACAGCACAATGATGGGAAAAATAAGGCCACACAAATGAAAGCAATCCGAGATATTTACTTTTCTCATCAGCATCTGACTCAATGTTCACTTTCAGATTTTAGGGGCAACCAAATCTTACTATCTGAAAGCATTTTTTTTTCTTACTGATGTCAGTTGATCACAGTTTGGTTCAAATCTGGACTAAAGACCATCCGTTGAGACACTTTCAAAGTTTCAATAAGTTAATACACATGAATGATGCACATGTCTAAATTATATGTCTGAAAAAAAAACCCTCTGAGATATGAGGGACCCAGGCTGTGGAACTCATTTACCAAGAACCTGAAAACATCTAAATATTTGTCTACTTTCAAACAAATATAAATCGACCCTGTTGTATAATTATTATGATTATGATTATTTATGATTATTATTGTTGGTTCTTAGTATCACATTTTTGTAATGAGTGTATTTTTAAATATTTTACTGCTGTACAATAGGAAAACAAATTTCATGTGTCTCACATGATGAATAAATAAATTGAATTGAATTGAATTGAATTGATCCCGTGTAACCCATTAGCTTCGAGATTGCATATGTTACAAAATCTTATCCTGCTTGTTAACTGGCATGTAAAGTTCGTGTAAAATTGTCCTTGTCTATTGTTTGTCCTGTGTTTTGTGTATTAACAGCAACTTTAAATTTGTATACAAGCGGCCAACGATTACAAGCTTAGCTTCTTAGTAGGTTCCTCTACAGTCTCAATATCTGTCTATAAAGTACCTTTTTGTATTCATTACTATAATTAAAAAAAAGGTGACACTGTGGAAGATAAATGAACAATTAACAATTTGTATATAATGTGACGTGTCACCACAAAAGAAGCTTAAAGTTGGAAATTGTCATTTTACAGTGCAGTGGGGCAAAGCCAAAATTTAAAGGGGTGGTCAATATTTTATTTTCGGGTGAACCTAAATCTGTAAGTCCTGTTTTACCTTTGTCCAATTTTTGTGTTCCGTCTAACATCTTTGAAACCTATTTTCATCTTGTTTCTATGAGTTGACTGTTCATTCACTGCAACACAAGTGCTGGATTTTATAAATGCCATTTTCTCAAGAATCTGTTTTACAACTTCGAGTAAGTTGGTGGTCATTATTTCCATTGGTGTACTTAGTATCCACAAATGTTGTACAGGGTAGTTAAAAAAAAAAGGACACCCACTTTTGACTGCAATTTTCACCTACGTAATGAACTTATTTTGATTTATTTTTTACACATAGTAGTAAAGTATAGTCCTTTAACCATGCATGGTGAAAAAAGCTTAGTAAAAGTCGCAAAAATAGTGATATTATGCTAATATGAATACAAGTCACCAAAATCAGTCTTGTCCACTGGTTATTCTATGTAAATGGGATGTTTACGTAGTTCATAAAAATTAAAAAACCTTCCCACCAAAATATAATTTGCCCTGGTAACTTTTATTGAAGCTGTCCCACTATTCATGTCAGTGTGAAGATCATCTACTCAATGAGCTGTCAGCTTAAGTTCCTTGCTGCATAACAATCAAATGTCATGCCCTTTCAAATAAAGCTCCGATAGCTGAGCTCAGTCAAGCGAAGGGAATGTATACCTCCGTGGACAAACAGGTTTCGCACATGAAATGTTCAAATTAGCATAGCTCCATGACAAAATGTCCAAATGCAACAATTTTTTCGTCACATTTGCTTCAAGGCCAGTACTTTAATTGCAACTAATCAACAGTTAAAAATAATATTTAAAAATAGGTGAAAATTGCTGTCAGATGTGGGTGTCCTTTTTTTTTAACCACCCGGCCTGCATACCATTGGAAAGCTCTTGTTCTGTAGAATCCAGATATATAATTATCTCAATTCTTAAAAGTCAGACTTTAAGCTCATTTTGTGATAACACGTCTCAAATCTGTGCTGGTCTGAGTGTTGCAATAAGCAGATTATTCTGGTTTGTTTCTAAAACTCATTTCTTGTTCTTATTTGAAACCCTGCAGGTAGTTGGACTCCAGGTTTTACTCTGTTATCAATTAAAAACTAAAAAAATGTTCTCATCTCTTGAAGATAAAGTCAAAGGGTACTGATGCACAATGACAATTTCAGGAATGGGGTACAATTCTGGGATTGAGTAAAGCAAACATGTTCCAAACTATGCAGTTGTTTTATCCAATCGGAAGCCTGTATGCTGATGACATCACAATTTTTGCTAGGCGATGACCCGGGCACATCATGGAGTCTAGCCTTGTCCATTTCCTGAGATCATGACAGTGGTCCGTCGGTGCAATAGAACATGTGAATCAGCTTGCTGAGAACTGGGCCGACATTCCTACAACAGAAAAAACAATCACAGTATAAACTAGAAAGCACTCAGAGAGCGCAAACCTCTGGAATGTTTGGCGTTGGGTTTCTTTAAGACCCCCCCAAAAAAATCTCCGGTTTCTGGTATTATTATTATTATTATTATTAATCATTTCTGGTAATGAAACCAAGGGTTCCTCAAAAGTGCCCTAGGCACTGTAGCTCGCAAGCCTGAAGAAACCTGTGGAGAGAAGGCAATGAGAAGAAGTTACAGTTTTAGAGGTGGCAGGAAAAGCCCGGAAGAATATTCTGAGGAAAACACACGGAATCAGGCAGGGACTGAAAACCCAATCCACATATTGGCCCAGGCGGGATTCGAACCCGGGTCATAGCGGTGGAAGGCGGGGAAAGTACCGCTACGCCAACCTGACTCCCGGTATGCGTGCGCGTCGCCGTAGCCATGCGCATCGGCAAAATGAAAAAGTTTTTTTTCAATGTAAGATGATGTCTCAAAACCACCAAACTCACTGGTTTGACTGGAATCCTGCTGCTGCACAATTTTAACATGTTTTTAGATGGGATGATTACGATCGAGTATAAACTTTATGCGGCCTCTCTGGACTACCATTTATTGTGCACTAAATCTATTCTGGCACCATTTGCAGTCATCAGCCGACATTTGAATAAGAAAAAAAGCCGCGTCGCCGCACTACTTTTGGGGCAAGCTCCATACCAGAAACCGGAGACTTTTTTTTTTTTTGGTCTAACAGGTACCCGTGTTTTTTTTTTCAATCGGGTACCCGGTTCCTGTACTATCCATAAATACACATCCCTATGATTGACTTTTTTCAGACAAAAAATGTAAAAAGGTCATTCCACTCTCTGCAACAAAACAATCCCCCAAAGAGGAGATGAGGGGGTGGAACCCCCCCCCCCACCTTGGTTTTCTTCTTTAGCGCCTCTACCCCCCCCCCATGGTGTTTTAAGAATGCAGACCTGAATTGACTCTGTTAAGTCCTCCATACCCCTCCCACCTCCAAACCCCCTATGATTTTCTGGATCAGCCTCTACAAACTTTTTTTCTTCTTATTTTTTTTTTATGTGCACTTTTCTTTTTCCATGAGAGATCAATCAAATACCAACAAGCACGGAATCATCGACTCACCTCTGTAGTTTTCCATACTTGATAAGAGACAGCAGCTTTTCCCGGTCCTTGTCGATAGCACAAGTATCGTACGCATCAAGCAAACTGCACAAACGAAAAAAAAAGAAAAAAAACCTGAAATACACATGCATTATTTTGTCCAACTTGTGAGAAAATGGAGGGCATACTGTAATCTGAAAGTAAACAAGTCATAGTAAGTGTTTATTTACCGACCTACCAGGCTCTCTAAAAAAATATTTTAATTGTTTTATTTCGTTATTTGTCCAAAGGCATTAATAGACTAAATAGAGACTGTGTTTGAAGAAAAGGTTTTGTATCCATCAAACTAAAAGTAAATTAATGTCATAGTTGGGGATTTATGGGCTGTAGCTATCTGTGCATACATACACCTTCAGAAACAAACACGCATAGCACAGAGTATCAATGATGTTGTGTACCCGAATTCAGTTGAATGGTTAGCTATGCATATGCTATGGGTTTAACATTCATGTGATAATAAATTCTCACATCATACATCCACATGTGTGAACATAGTAGGTCGCACAGTACCAACTGAAATTCCAGCACAGTTTAGAACATTAACCCTCCTGCTATTTAAACAGTCACAGACAGTCAAAATTTCCCATCCACTTCCCCTGCGATACTTTTAACACAGGCTAGTCACCAACAGTCAGATCGTATGTCAAACAATTCAGTCAACAGACCATGAACAGACAAAGTCAGCAAGTTGTGGGCTGAGCTGGCTTATCAATCACCCCCAGTCAAAGCAAAGCTGTATCAAGTAATACATAAACAGTCACAGCCAGTCCTGCTTTATGTAGGCTGAGAATTCTTAACTGTTGAAAAGAGTCACTTGATTGATTTTGACTGAAAGGACAGCTTGGCACAGAATGTATGTTTGCATACGAGGGATAATTTAACCGAATCCGGTTCGTTAGTGTGACGTCAGTTCAGTTTAAACCACGCCCACTGGCCATTAAGTAGCATTGGAACCAGAAGCTAACGCAACTTGAGTGTTTATCCAATGGGCGCTAGTAATCAGTGGTGCGCACGCGTGTATGACGTTTTTACTAACGAACCAGGTACAGACTGGGACTAACTTCATGGAGCTGTTAAACACAGAAACTTGCTTAGCATGATAACAACAGGTTACCAGCCAAAATCTCATCCGGTGAATACGGTTGTGACTGGCTCTCAGCTAAATCATGCTCAGCACGTAAACTCGCTGAGCAAAACTTTCTGCTGGACAGGTGCGTGAACGGAGCTGCTGCTGCTGAGCGGACATTTTCGATTAGCAATTTCAGCAGCTAAGCGTGAAAGAGCTGAGAACCAGTTAAAAGCAATATACATTGCATGACATTTTGGCTGGTAACCTATTTTCGCTGAGCAATTATTTTCTGGGCTCAGCAACTTTAGGCTCTGATCCAGCAAGCTAGAGGGAGATGATCATGATGCTTACTGGGAGGGTGTTGGGTAGCGTCTCGTGATGGCCAAGGCTTTCTCGGCAGTCAGTCCACTGAACTGCAGGAGTTGCTTGGCAAATGTCTCTGTCACGGTTGTGTTCTGTGAAAAACAACAGGATTTTAGAACATGGACTTACAGAGGTAAATAAACACCCCCAAAAAAACCCACCAAATGCATTTGGAAATCTTAACTGACTTTGTGGCAAAGAAAACTAAATGAGATATTTCACCACAATCATAGCCGATAATGTAATTTTACACATCAACGCATAACCCACAGTTTCTTTCTTTGTACCCTGAAGACTGTAGCAGAGTCCAAGAAACCTGCTGCATCCACCACCAGAATCCAAAGGCATCAACAAGAGACTGTTTAAATTGACCATTCACTAACTACCCTCAACTAAAGGTTGGTTCAAACTTGGCAAACGTGAACACGAATTTGTGACGTCATGGCAAGTATTCGTGCTGCAAATCCACAGAAGTTGAAACATTTCAGATTTGGAGAATTTTGCCGTGAATGTTTTGCGACATCAACTTCGCTTTGCATTTGCATGAAGTATATGAACCGGCAAAGCAACAAAATACTACCAGTAATTTGTAGTATGCAGTACTCTAGCCTATTAGTGTCCAGTACTTGTGGTAGTTTTTAAGCTTATGGTACTTCACCCCAAATTAATTCTGTGGGGGTTAGAATAATTAAATTTATATAAATAGTAGGATTTTATACCATAAGAGATAAAGTAAAAATTCATCACAAAAAAACCCCAAAAGAATTGCAAAGACAACCTTGTAATAAAGGTTTTCCCGGCCAATTTCCTGAAATGTTTATTCACTTCTACAAATCGATCATTCGTTTTCGTCTGAATTTGAATGCACGTCTTTAATCCCATTTCAATTCACGACAGTTCAATCGTTTTCATTGTCCATGCATTCGGTTTTAAGAAACAGACGGCCAATTACGTTACCTGTGCATTCATTTACGCAAGCATACCTTTTCTAAACTGATTTCAGGCACAGCTAACATTTGACTGACGGTTAATGAAAAAGAAACCCTAATTGTATCTGGTGACGATGGCATTAAATGAAAGTGAAATAGAATGGTTGATGTTTGAAATCTCCCTCTAAAAGCGAGAAAGAAGTCATGTAAACGAATCTTGGACATAAACGAAAGGTGCTGCTCAATCACTTAATTGATTGAACTGAAATGGAATCGAATGCTCTGGTAGCGAAAATGAAACGCGTGTTCAGAGCGATTCTCAAATTCAGTCCAAAATGAATGACCGATTTTCAGAAGTGAATGAACATTTTAGGAAATTGGCCGGGAAACCTATAAAAGGAAACCCAGCATTAGCCAAAGGACACTTCTACCACACGTCTTCGGATTGTCCGCTAAACTCACTTTATTCTTCACAGATGAGTCATTGACTTCCGAGAACGTCATCAGTTTCTGCACCCTGTCCGTCAGGCTGGGGTTGCTAGGGAGCCTCTCCAGGTCGTCACGGCGATAAGCTTTCAGGGTCTTGTTCTACGACCAAAACAATTTACGAATACTTTTCAAAGTTTCTAGATTGGTTTCAACTGCAGCTTATTTTATTCTCTCTCATTCTTACAAACACAAGTTCAAGTTTAGGTTTGGTGTTGTTTTTTTGTGACAAACGCAGGGTGATGGGTTAGTGGTGTGCATTTGCAGGTAGTACCGGTGTCACATGAAAATCCGACTCCTATGAAAATCGGACCCCTTTTCCCTATTATTGGTTAATCCCTCTCACGTGACCGGTCACTTTCCTAATTATCATACTTACGCATGCGCGGTATTACCAATGAGTCCGAATTTCATAGAAACCTAAATTCACGCTACACCGGGTACCCTATTGAAGTAAAACACGGGTATGGTGATCCTTGATGATGTCATCATGATGTCACAGTAATATGTACACCTTGGGATCAGGGTCGATGTTTGTTACAAGTTTCAAGTTCATGCTGTGTACCGTTTGAAGAAAACTTGTGGAGAATTATTGTACGTTAAAAAAAGCCAAAAAACCACAAGCCCATCACCCAAAATTGGAAAAATTTTACTTTAAATTTTTTTTTTAATATCAAGCCCTCTCTACCAATTTCATAGAGCTTCCAAGACAAGAAATCGTGACGAAGTTTGACCAAAGTTGCCAGGATGGTGGTACTCTAATATTAAGTGGAAAGTCAGCTGTTGACTTATGATCCTTAATCAAAATTTGCTCCATGATTCAACTCCTCACACATTCTTGGTATATTCTGGCTCATCTGCTTCAAACTTACCGAGTAATGGCCGTTGAGGTATCTGGTCATGATGGTCAGATAGGCAGCCGACTCTTTGATGTCGCGAGTGTGCTTCACAAAGAAACCATCGATGACCTGTACACATGGACAAATACAAAATGAATCATGTTTGTCATTAAAAACTATACAAAAGTGGACAAAAAGATGCAGAGATGCAGTCTTATAACTCATTGCCTACGACGTGTCGGGTCGAAAAAGTGAGTTGATATCAGCTAATTAAGGCAATTATTCACAGTCAAAGATTGATATTTTGTCATATACTCTGAAAAATATTATGATCTCAAAAAGAAAAAGTGAGCTGCAGTGCGTGAAATTACAGTCGGACATTGGACATTTTCCGACCACTTTCATGGTTTGTCCGACCAAATGCAGATATGCTCGGACAAAATGTCCGAGCGATTTATGTATTCTTTGTGGAGTTGTCTTTTTCAGAAGTATGAAATAAACGCTTGCACTCAAAAGTATTTTGTTGTTTATTTACGATGATCCGGTCTGTAATACTTGCCGTACGCTGAGCGGCTGCTAACTGCATGTACGTGTTGTCTTATATTCACGCAATAGATGCAACGCCTTTACACCCCAATCATTACACAGTCTAGTACAGCGCGGCGTGCTCAGCGATAGATTGGCATTCGTACGTACGTGCCGTTTGCCAAAAAATAGACGTGAAATCAAGTCGATAAATTGTGTTTCGATCAGCAGTCTTCGTTTTTCTTCTACAAATCAGTTAATACAACTTTTTGTACTTTTCAAGTCATTTTATGGAAATGAGCAGTGGCCGTTTGTGGAATTCCCATTTAATTTCTATTGGGCAAAAGTGTTAAATTGAACCTGATTCAACCTCTATTCCTTGCTATAATGATTCGATGGAGCCTCTTTGGACATTCAGAACTGCAATTTCACCCAGTTTAAGTTAAGTGTTCTGCAGACTTGAATCGAGTCTGTATAGTGACGAGTCTAATTGACGCGCATACATGTAATAAGAATTTAGCAAGATCAAAGTACGTTGTGTTGCGCGGTATGCTTTAAGTGCGTGATTGTTACTAAATTCTCACAACGTGGCTTACTACAGAAACGAGCGCGTGAATGCCCGGCGCTTGTCATTGCAACTACATAGTGTGTATTATGGATACGCTAAATTTGGAACGCTAAATAAAATGGCAGATCAAAACTTGACAATGGCAGAACACTTTTGATTGTGCTCGGACATTTTGTCTGACCACTTTTTTGTCTAATTTCACGCACTGAGCTGATATCAATCTAATTAAGGCAATTATCCACAGTCAAAAATTGATATTTTGTCATATACTCTGAAAAATATTATGATCTCTAAAAGAAAAAGTGAGCTGATATCAATCTAATTAAGGCAATTATCCATAGTCAAAGATTGATATTTTGTCATATACTCTGAAAAATATTATGATCTCAAAAAGAAATTCACTTAAAGTTAGAGTACGAAGACTGCGTGAAGATGGTTTTATCATCACCACCAAAAGGAAAACTTCAAGTGAGTGGGTACCAGGGGAAAACCACACATGGCTTCGCATGCTCTCGCCTGAAACATATACAGACAGAACCTTTTTTGATGAAAAAAGCATCAGGGCTAGGGTACACGATGAGTGATGGTCCAACAGTTTCCCATATTTGTTTTCCAAATAAGAATGGATGTGTTTGGTCAAAATTGTGTACTGTAAGTGCATTAAAAGTCAGGGGACGAATTTGACACTTTGTGCGTGACAGCTCAAGATGAATCAAGCCTGAGCATACTTTTGTTTAAAGAATTTCACGCTCTGCAATAGTGACGATCATGATCAAAATGATGACAGCGATTGTGATGTGGAGCACTCTGTCAACATTTTCATTGCAAATGTTGATTCTGCTTCTGCTTCTGCTGGATACTATGCAAGCACCACCAGATGGTGGTTATAACGCATAGGTCAGTGTGGCGGAGGTGATTAAATTTTGTAATGAGCTTTTTTGACCAGCTCATCCATGTTTATGTGATCCAGTTTCTCTTTGAAAGATTTGATGTCAGGTTGAGCTCTAACGTCTGGTGGGAGGATGTTCCATTCGCGAGTTGTCCGGGGGTAGAATGAGTACTGGTAACAGTTCTTGTTGAATGGTGGGGTTTCTAAGATGTGAGGCCCGGTTTGCAGTCTGGTTGATTTTATGATGTTCTGGCGACAGTTGAAGATGGAAATTAAGCGAAGTTTGGTGCGCCGTCATTCGAGAGGTTCCCATCGGAGGTTTGCCAGCATGTTTGTGACACTTGAGTTCTTGCTGTAGTCATTTTTGAAGAAAGCGAGCAGCTCGGCGTTGGATTTTCTCAAGAGATGCCTTGGTGTTGTTGTGATGAGGATCCCATATTGATGCGCAGTACTCAAGCTTTGGTCTGACGAGGGTTTTGTAGGCTATTTCCTTGACTGATTTGCTGCACGTGTGGATGTTTCTCTTCAGGAGACCCAGGACTTTATTTATTACTAACAGCAATCTTAAACTTCGCTGCAAGGGTTTGCTTTCAATGAAAGGCACAGTGACTGACCTGCGTGTTGATGGTTGCTTGTTTCAGCGTGGAGGCTGGAATACTCAGATGATCAATGGAACCAAAGTCCTCAATGAGATAGATCGGTTTACGTAGGCCGGACTGCTTGAGACGAAACTGAATCAGAAAAAGTAAAATGGGGGAACAAGTCTCAATAGTTAACAAAACTCTGTAGATAGTTGATCAGTAAAGTTGTGATAATCTTAAAAGCAATATTACATAAATAGTAAGAAATTACTATTCCCGTTCCTTCATGACTTTTACTGTGCATGCTGCTTTTTGTCTTGATGAAAAGGTTTTTTAGTGACAAATTATTGGCAAAGCAGGACCATAAAGTTGAGGCCCAAATTGATCTTATGAAATGCTACAATTTTTACCAAAAAACTCTAAGCCTCTTGTTTATTTTACACCATTTATTAAACAGCACTGGTGTATATGTCTAGCTGTGCAGTTTATTGGCTATGTGCGTTAACAAGAGAGGGCTTTTTTTTTACCACTTTCGAGTGCCCATTGAATGGGACACATCGTGTGCACACACTGGTTCGCGTGCGTATAGTGTGAAGTACGCACAGCTTATTTTATTCTGAATGTGCACAAAGCCACAGCATCATGTGAGCGTTAGGCATCATCGGCAATGCGTTCGAATGTCTCTCGCAGTGGTCTCCCCCAACTCTCCCTTTCTTACCACTAAGGGGGTACTTGTGCAAATAGACTGAGAAAAATGCCTTCAAAATTTCAACTTTTTTGGTAGTTTGAAAATGAAAGACGCCAATTATTTTTCAATAAAAAAAAAACGCTGCTGTTCCATGATTTTTAGACTGTTTCTGTAAAATATGCATTGAAGACAAATAACAATACTCTAAATATTGAAGACAAAAACAATTAACCCAATTTGTTTTGGTCCACTATGGCCTGTGCCCAGTTCAGTCTCATTTTGCTACAACGCCTCACTCGTATATATTCACCATGCGCCAGCTGACAAGATTTTCCTTACGCACTTCTAGCAACAAACAGACAGCTCCACTGGCAAGAAAAGACAACCCTCACCTTCTGCTCCTTGAAGCGACCGTCCGTGATGCTACCGCACAGGTCGTCCATTCGCTTCCTCTCCACCACGTAGTCTAGTGCCACTTCTCTGGCGGTGGGCATCTGAAGCATACCAGGGACAGGCACCCGTTTCTCCCTGGCTATCCACAGGAAGTCGCCCACCTGGAGCTTGCGGACGTCCAGCATCACGCCGTTCTTCTGGAGTTCCGGCAGGAGCAGTTGTTTCCTGCTTTTGGCTGAACTGCACAAGCCGAGCAAATTCGATTTGAAAACGAAATTCAATGAAAATGATGTGCAAGCAGATTGATGTCCAAATGAACTTACATGTACACACAATAGACAAAAATATGTCGGGTACACCACGAAGTAACGTCTATGGACTTGTGCACATCATATGTGGGTCATTCCATCGGGTTGGGAAGCAGTGCGTGTTACATCCATATATTTGCTTATATTATTAAAAGTATCAATGCATTCTAAACAATTGCTCAACATAATATTTGTCTTAGGTGTTTCAATACTTGAGAAAGTTTGAAATCATTTTGAAAGTATTTTGACAAAAATATGAGCAAAAATGTATTAATTCGGACGTAGCATCGACACATGGCAATGTTACATCCAAGTATTCTTATTTTGCCATTTTTAACACATATGTAAAATATTACCCAAACTGACATTGCATATTTATAACTGGACACCTAATGCACCAAGAAAAGCTTTTGTTTTGGTATATTCAGGGTTCAAATATAGCAGAAATAATACCTCAAGTGTGGATGTAACGGTGTAAAAATCACTCAATGGAAGTGTTACATTTGGTTTTACACCGTGTCAATGTAACATCCACACAACCAAGCTATCATTTCTGCTCCATTTGATACCTGACTACCATAACAAAAGCTTTTCTTATTGTGTTGCATGTATAGTAAGAAGTACGCAAAGTGAATTTGGGTAATGTTTCGCAGAAATTAAAAAAAAAAAAGTACAAATGTCATATTTGGACGTAACACTGACACGGTGTCAATGTTACGTCCAAAATGACATTTTTTGCTAATATTTTTGGCAAACTACATGGAAATGATTTCAAAGTTTCTGCAGCAGTGAAACACCGAACAACAAATATTATGTAGAGCAACTGCTAGCAAGGCATTCAATGCTTTTCTTAATGTGGTCATATGTCACACTTTGTTCCCCAACCCGGTGGAATGACCCATGTCACTTCGTGGCCCAAAGCCGGTGGAATCTGTAAGATTTGTTTTCTTTCAATATTGAGTTTTCCTTTAATGAACATTGACTTTAAAATTTTGCCTTTAATTTTACGTGGGAGTGGGTGCTCAAATCAGTATATCTTGTAATGGGCGTCTTTTATGGACCAAGTGTCTGGCTTTTGATCACGGGTAGGAATCGTAACACAATCGTAACAAAGACTCCCAATAAATCCCCAGGACATTTTTTCTTTACTAATATTTGTATATTTCTTGTATGCCTGGGTCTCAATGAAAGTAATCAGCCAACATCAACTCAGTAGTTAGGTTTCATTCTTGCTTTGGGCTCCATGCGCCAACAAAAGAGGACGCATTTTTACCACTTTTGAGAGACCTATGGACGGAACTCACAGCGTGAGCGTACTGTACTTTACTGGTTCGCGCGTGAAGTACGCACGACTTCCTGACTGTGCCAAAGCTATTAGCCACAGTGTTATCATGTGCAGCATCAGGTGTCGTCGACACGCGAATACTTTCAAATTTAACTTGCGATGGTCTCCCAGACTAATCCCCGCCCCCAATAACTTTGGATCATTTCAAAGACGCAGTGGATGGACCGGGAACCAGTCTAGGTCTCCCCAACTCTCCTTTTCTGGCCATTGAAGGGGTAATTGTGCACTGAGCCTATATAACCTTAAATTTCAGTTTACTTGGGACCCAAAAAGGAAATTGACCAAAACAATATCCCAATTCTTACCCTCCTGATGTCTCGCAGTTATCCACACACAGCACAATGTCAAAGGTTCCTGGTTCCAACACGTACAACGGCACTGGTGGTTCCTTGGAGCTTGCCGAGCTCCTCCCGTGACTGTCTTGGCTACTTGAGCCTTGCAAAGATCCCAGTCTATCAGAGATACTCGATGCGGTTGAGAAGGCAGACACGGAGCTAGTCTGTGAGTCAAGTTCGCTGGACTCAGAATGTCTGAATGCGTGATGCGCAACGTCTGAGGCAAACTTGCATCCATTTGATGCGGACGGAGGGATCGCATCAGAAGATGCACGGCTCAGTTGGCTGGCGGTTTTCGTCGTCGAACGGTTACTCGATGTTGAGACGGAGGATGCAGTGCTGAGCTGAGAGTCTGTCTGTTTGTCCACATGTCGTTGCTGTGGTTTCTTCTTCTTGGTTTGTGCTTTCAGCAGGCTGGTGGCCTTGGATGAGGGGAGGGAGGGGAGGCTGGGGAGGGGGTCTTGGGCAGGTGGTGCACTGTTCCTTGACCCTGATCCAACTTTAAGAAATTGTAATAAAAAAAAGAGAAGAGATGAGATTCATGCTGCCCTAATAATTTTTTTTTATTTGCATATTTCAGGTCAATACAGGCAGTAAGCAGTTTGCAGCAATTTTATTAATTCTCAGTACATTGTTCTAATAATCACTCTAAGAGCTAGGCGTACATGTAGCTGCAATAGAATCACCTATATCTATTCCAAAGTCAGAATCAAAGTCATGACTCTCCCGTTTTTAGCTGAACCTGTTTCCCTACAATTTGATTCCAGGCAGTAGCCACCAATTCAAAGAAGAGTCATTTCCTAACGTAAGAACACATTGTATGGATAAACTTATTCATAAAGCCCGGTTCATACTCCACGCGAATGCGAAGCGAATTTGACGTCATGAAACGTTCGCTGCGAAATTCGCCCGAGTTAAAATGTGCTCGACGGCGAATATTTGACACGACGTCACAAATTCGCGTTCGCGTTTGCTTTCGCCGCCGAGTATGAACCGGGCTTAAGATGGAATTTGCATCTGATGATGTAAATTCAATAGGTTTTGCCCTTCACCGACGTATTAACACTGTATACTCAGTGTGCTACCTCCCAAGTGAAAGTCGGGAAAAAATCATTCGGATGGGACTGGAACCCACGACCTACTGCTGTCTAGTGCAGACGTCTTACCACTCAACCACCCAGCTTGCGGATCGGTTGGCCGGTTCGAATCTGATGTAGCAGCTATACTGCTATACAATATGGCAACTAAATGAATATGTAGAGTTGTTCATATGAATAACAAAAAAAGCATAAGAAAATAGTTTTGTCAATTCCGAAAGAAATCACAAGAGGATGCTTCTAATTGTAGTTACCTTTATTGACAGCTAATGTTGGAATAGGGCAATATTCAACGGCATCATCATTGTGCAGATAGGCAAAGATCATACATCCCTCTGCTGGTATGGAGTAGTCACGCTTGTATCGCACTCCAGACTTCTTCAATGCATCCTCGTTAGCTTTGATTAGAAACCCTATGGATATTTCATCTGTGTGTGAAGTAAGAAATTATTTATGTGATAGGTGCACTACTTTCAATATCAGGAATGTTATATTTTATCTCCATCATCATTGCCATTGGTATCACAGTAACCGATGTCTTTAGTTTCATCATCGACATCATCATCATCAGCATCAATGTCAGCATCATTTACATCAGCCACACCAGGGGCAAGATTTGAGGAAAATTAAAAATTGAAGAAATCTTGTGCCCATCACCCTCCTTTTTTTTTACGAAGACAAACACAAACCTCTAGTTTATTTGAATCTTTTGGTCTTCAAAACTTCCTTCTTAGAGAATAGACTATAAGCTCCCCCAATTGTAATTTGACAAATCACAGCTTCGATTAGTGTCCGACATGCATGCTCAAAAAGTCTGACATGCAAGCACGGATATATGATGCGCACAGCTGGAGCATGCATTGTGGTACGTGTTCTACATAACCCCCGAGGACCGACACACAAAGGGAGAACAGATCCTTACAGTCCTCGGGAGTTGGGTCTTTTGTTGGAAACGGTCCTCTGTGGTAGGTTTGTGTGCTTAGTCTATGGAAGTGTGTTATATTACAAGGACAAAGGGAAACACAAAGCATTGTCCTCGAGAGTATAGTAAAACGCGACTGTATGCACTAAAGATGTGCAAGTGTTCGGTTGCCCGCGTACGCAGTGGGCGGGGCTTAATGGATTGGCCTATTGAATCAATGATAGACGTACCGTCGACAGTGACTGCAGCATCATCCTTAGTGATCACCTGGTTCCCATGGTCATCTATGTACCAATACTCCAGCTTATCACCCTGTGTGGGTGGGGGTGCGTCGCGGGGTAGTGGTGCGTCTTGGCGTGTGGCAAGGGATGTGGCAGTATGTGGAAGTGCAGTGGTGTGGAGAGTGGGATCAGATCTGGCAAACGAAAAAAAAAAAAAACAGAACTAGAAGAGTTTCACAACACATGTTGTAATGACCTGATGATGAACCTTTTAGTTTAACTATATCAAATAATCAAGTTACCGTGGCGCCTCTTTCCTCTTCCTTGATTGGCCGGTGGGAGCAGCGGGCTTATTATTTACAGGCACTGCTCCACCAATTGGAGGACTTCTACTTGTGTGTTGTCCAAACTGCGCTTCTACTGTTTCTAGCTTATTGGCGAGTTGGCAGCCAGCATCAGTGACACTATATCTGAGAACAAAATGCAAATAATATCATAATCACTGTATGCTCATGTAATTAGATGGATTTCAATCTTAAAATTTTACTTTTTTTTTGAAATAAATTTCTGTGATTAAAAGTTAATAAACTCTGGCTCATATGAGACATCAGAATTGAAATCAACTCAATCGCGGGTCAAATCAAAAGTCAATCACAAGTCAAATCACAAGGCAGGTCACATAAGCATTACTTACCTGGCTGGGTTGCCTTCCTTGGACACATAGCCTTTGGTTATCAGCGTGCTCATTGATGACCATGCCGTGTAGTGAGACCCAGGATCAGGCTGGGCAAAGAAAAAGTCAATAGCAGACGTCATATATATATACTTGACCTTCATCGATCCCTACGCATTTTTCATCGCCCTCTATTGTACAATCCTTAAGGCCCATTCTAGACACCATGCTACCCACGTGCCGAACTTAATTAACACTAGTGAGGTAATTGCTCATCTACAGCACTGCAGTTGCTCTAAACGCCGAATTTAATAGTCGAACCTTGATGCATCTTGAGTAACTGGGCCAGGTTGAAGCAGTTCAAGCAATTCAATGACCTTGCAGCGCGATCAAATTACAGTCGAACCCCGATAAGAAGAGTACTGTTTAAATACAACATTTGCAAACATCGAAAAATAAAACTACCAAGTTGTTACGAAATACCTTACTAGGATGTTGGTAAATGACATGCTTAAGCATCCTGTAAAATTATGGCACCTGGTGTGAAGCCATTTTCAAGAAAATGGTATATTTGTCTACACTTCCAACGCTGGTCGGCCGACCACCGATGGAAAAACCTAACTATTTTTCAATTAGTGCACCAAATTTACCATTTTTTTTTGTGTCAAAATTTGATTTTGCTAGCTATTGGTTCCATGCTCATGAACGGGTGCAGGCCAGCTAGACTGGTTCCCTTACCTTACAATTTTCTGGTATGTTTGATCCATTTCATCTTTAGTGGAGTCAGGGAACCAGACTACTTGAATTTGTTTTTCTTGGTTTTTCCGGCATTTTCGAACACAAAACTTCAAACATGTCAGTGTAACAATATTTGATCTATTATACTAACTCCCCAAATAGTTCATTTCTAAAAATTACAGCAAAAGCCAATGATGTACATTCCCTTTAATACAACATCCTGTTTAGGACAATTTTATGTCCTAAGCCTTTGTTTTCTTTTGTTTTCCATTACTGATACAAGGCACCTGTTATAACAAGGTGATTGATTTGTAAAGTCCCAAAGACCTTGTCTTAAAGGCGGTCCACTGAATTCGCACCAATTTCACTCCCTGAGATGCGGCTGCGAAAGAGGGTATTGTCAGCATGTGCATTCCTAAACTGTTTGCCCCGACTTCGAATTACACTGAGTTTGGCCCGGCAATGGCACGGCGTTTAAAACAGTGCCGTGCCACTGCCATTAGGAACGGCGATAGGGCGGCAGCCCTGTTGACCCAAAGGATGGTGCCGTGCCGAACTCAATTTGCTGGGCCAAATGGTTCTAAACACCATGTTATCGCCCTGCCGAATAAAAAAAATCAAATTACTTAAGTTTGGCACAGCAGTAGCACGGCGTCTAGAATGGGCCTTATTTGGGACAAGATACTCCTTCAGGCTGTTAGTGTCAAAGTGTCAAGATCAAAGTGGATGGGTAATCCTTGCAGAATAACAATTAGTATCAAATGTTAAAAAAATGTGTCCACAGGCACACTTTTTAGAGACCACCTTCAGTGATTGGGTGTTTTTTCCCCAATGATACCATTACAGGTGGACTAATTTCACAGGGTAATTGGTACAAGTCCTTATCTTCTCTTTGAGCGAAGGCTTTTCCTCAATTAATCAGTGGGTTCGTGTCTGGGTAATTACCAACGTTTTTACGTGCCTCTAAAGGCCAAGTCTTGGCAGGGCACTGAATTGTGAATTTACAAAACTGTGGATATTATAAAAAAGGGCAACTTCTTACTATTGTGAAGGATTTCTCGCTCAGCGGCTGGGCCTGCCGCTGGAGTTCAGTCTTCAGCATGAAGCCTCTACTTGTAGGTTTCTGGAATAAATGAAAATTCAAAATTTTAACTCAATTTTTAATTTCAGAATTGAGAATCATCCCAAAATGACCAGTTTTTATTTTTCCTATTTTTTATTTTTATTTTTATAGATTATTTCTAACAAATCATTTATGAATTGTAACAAAACTTTATTATGCTAGATTGCTTCTTTTTTTTGGCCACAAACAGATGTGCCCGACTAGGTTGGTTCCCAGTTATTATTCAGGCTGATAGGGGGCAGGAACCAGTCTTCCCAATGAGAACTGAATTATTCAAATTAGGTTTTGCCCTTCACCGACGTTCTTAAACACTGTATACTCAGTGTGTTACCTCCCGAGTGAAAGTTGGAAAAAATCACTCAGGTGGGACTCGAACCCACGACCTCCTGCTTTCTAGTGCAGATGTCTTACCACTCGACCACCGAGCTAACGGGATCGGTTGGCCGGTTCGAATCTGATGTACATAGCAGCGGGTACCGCATAAACTATTATATGATGGAATTTTTGCGCCGGGGTGATATTATTCAAATTGGGTTTTGCCCTTCACCGACGTTCTTAAACACTGTATACTCAGAGTGTTACCTCCCGAGGGCAAAACCTAATTTGAATAATATCACCCCGGCGCAAAAATTCCATCTTATAATAGAGAACTGAATTATTGTCAGGCCGGTAAAGTAATTATTTCATATTTCAACACTGGACGACTAGTTCATTTGATGTCTCATTGAAAAGTAAATAACGTTTGTTTTGCTACAAAATTTGTAATTCAAAAATGAAATCTTCCAGATGAAACTTGTAAAAAGCGCCGACAGTAGATCTTTAAAATCAAGAACTGCAACAGCAAAACAACATCAACACAAATTTGAAAATTACTCATTGTTATTTGCACTTTGCAGCATACCTTATATTCCCTGTAGAGTGTGAGAATCAATGCATATGGGCCTGATCTATAGACGGGCACGTACTCCCTCGGACCCCGGCTTGATGGCCGTCTCTTTCTCTGGAAATAAGACAACATTTTTTTAATGTAGATTTGTCTATTAAAGGTACATCTATAGGATTATTTGCTTTTAGGAGAATATCGTCGTGTCCATGCAACAAGCTCATATCTCCTGAAATAACGTGTCATGTCATGTATGTGAAATGCGAGTTTTCAATGTCAAAAGGATGTACACACAAAGTCGAGATACGACCTTGATGCACGGAGCGTATTCACGCGATATATGACTTTGTTGCAGAATGGAGTTACGACCTATTTGCACTGAGGCGACAATATTGTGAACTGAACTCTCTCCTGTAAATGTATGGAGCATCGAGGTCACAGTGGATGGGTAATCCTTGACTTGACTGCTTAACACATAGAGTGTGCCCCGACACTTCTTTTACAGGACCTTCAATGATTGTTTTCTTCCGAATAATACCATTTCAGGCAGAATAATTTCATAAGGTATTCAGAATTAGTCCTTTCTTTACTTTGAGCAAGCTTTTTCATGTTAAATCAGTAGGTATTTTTCAAGTTAATTACTAATGCCTAAAAGTTAGATTTTTTTACAGAACAATTGAATTGGAAATGGACATCATTAGTAATTAACGGAGATTAAAATTGTGTTTACAGTATTAACGGAAGTACAGGTGGTGTTTTTGCGGTCAACTTGCCTACCTCAAAACTTTTTATTGCAATGTTTGGCCATATAAAAAAGTTTTGTGTGTGCGTGTAATTGGTTAGTTAAACACTGAAACCGGTCAATTAAACAGAAACCCTTAAAAGGTTCCCAAAAGTAAACAAGGAAAGTAAAAAATACCAACACACAAACCAAAACACAGGAAAAAAACATTTTCCTAACTACAGTACCTGCCTTGATAATTTTTAGGGCGTTACCGAACCACACTAATTGTTTTTGGCCTTACCGTTTTATCTACGAGAGCACCGTCATCTGGGGCTGGAGGAATTGTAAGTATGTCATCATCTCTCAACGATGCAGATGGAGGTGGTGATGATGCCGATGAGGATCCAGTGTGATTTAACGCCAAGGAGGAAAGTGATGGATCTCCTAACAAGGACAACGTGAACCTTCTATGAATAATCATTTCAGTCAGGGGTTGAGAATCCATACTTTTCAACGATATTTTTTTTCTTTTCCAAATGCCCTTCATATCTGACCATAATGTTTGACTCAGATATTCTGCTGGCTATTGATAAGGGCTTCGCTGAATATACTACTTGAACATTCTATCATAAACCCAATAGCTAAGTAACATTTTTTTAAATTAAAAATATCTGTAAAATGTGCACGGTCTCAAGGAGATGATGAGAAATGTGCACTATGTTCTTGTGATTACGTTGCGTGGTTTTAGGTTTGTCAAAATGTCACACTTTTGTTGAAAGCCACTTTCGGGCGTGATTTGAGAGCTTCCACGATGAATTTAGCTGAATTTTCTTCTTTGAAATCCGTCAAATATTAGCCATTCTGCTACCTGTTCTGTATTTTAGTATAGTATGCTCTTTGTGAATTTCTGACAAGTGCAGACACCCACAAATTTCCTGTGATTTGACCTGTGATGGACTTGTGAATTTGACTATGGATGGACTTGTGATTTGACTTGGGATGGACTTGTGATGGACTTGTGATGGACTTTTGATGGACTTGGGATGGACTTGTGATTTGACTTGTGATTTGACTTGTGATGGACTTGTGACTTGACTTGTGATTTGACTTGTGATGGACTTGTGCTTTGACTTGTGATGGGCTTATGATTTGACTTGTGATGGGCTTGTGATTTACTTGTGATGGGCTTGTGATTTGACTTCTGATGGACTTGAGATGGACTTGTGGTTTGACTTGTGATTTGACTTGTGACTGATTAAATTGCAGCTCTGCAGGTTAAGATTCTGTTGGAATAAGTATTACAGCCTTACCGTTTTCTTCAATATGCTTAGCCAGTTTGTGATCCAGCATGTTGCAGATCTTGTCGCCAAAATTATCCAATATCTTGGCTTCCCTTCCCGTCTTCAACAGCATAGGGTACTTCTTGAGTGCATACAGTGCCTGAAAAAATTAAATTGGTGCATTTGATAAATATATAACTGACCATTAAAAAAATACTAACATGCAGAACTTGTTGGGTTTTGGGGTCAATGGCAGAATTGTGTTGTGCAATGGCAGCGCTTTTGCTTGGACCCTACTATCACCAGACCATGTCCGAATGTTAAAAAGGCGCTAAGTTGGGTCCAAGTTACTCGGACTATACTTGTATACATGCCAAAGAGGGCACTGTACAATCTAGCTGGCTAAATATCGTTTACTGAAAGAAAGCCGGCCGAAAGAGTTCTATACCCGGACATCACTTGGCACCCTGTGCACAATATTGAGACTGCGACAGGTCTGAAAATTCCAACTGTTTTCTCAAAGGCAGTGGATATTTTGCCGGAGACGGCAAACCTTCAGTAAACGTTAGTTTGCCGGATATGCACTGAACATGCGCAGTTACTGTTTTTTTGTACTTAAACATTTTCTGGTGACAAATTTTAGTCTGGCTCCATGCCAATATTATCGTTGTAACTTTGTATTTACAAGATGGGAATCAGACCATTTTATAATTTCGGACTTTATTTCCCTTTAAAAAAAAATCCTCCAGAGCCACAAATCTGAAAAAGAAAAAGTAATACTCTGCAATAAAATGTTTGAGACATATTAAAATAATAAAAGAAGAATATTCAGGCATGCAACTGGAAGTCACAAAAAAAGAGGAAATTCAAATTTTTCAAAGACTTTGTACAGTGTCTTTCTATTTTCAATGGCACACTTGGGAAGTACAAAAAGAGGAAATCAGCTGAACCGAGGAAACGTTGCATGCCTGAATATTCTTATTTATTTGGGGATGGGAAAAAAACCGTAAAAATGTGGCAGGGATCAGGATTCGAACTAGGGACATCCCACTCACTAGAGCCATTGCTTAACTACTGCACCGATTGTGCTACACAACTTTAGTGGCAATTTAATACAAGTTAAAATTCAGCCTTATCTAAAAGAGTACAGCGCCCTCTGTTGATATGGATTGCGGAAAAATTTCCGTACTCGGACGTCACTTTTTTCAATTAATTTTCTAGCGCCAAAAGTTACATCTTTTATGGTTATTCCTCCACTTTCCCTCCTCTACTCTCACCCTCTCCTTTCATTAATTTCTATTTATCAATCAGTCACTTACTTCATCGAGATTTGAACCTCGGACGATTGCTTGATACACGAGACTCTTAACCGCTAGGCCGCGCACGATCGCTGTTGCAATAATCAATCTTTGGATGTATTTGAAGTATCCATTGAAATAAACTAAATATTCATGAGAAAATAAATATTCATAATGACGTATTGCACTATCATTGGCTGGCTCATGAAACGTCATGGTTATCGATGTCATGCGCATAACGTACCGCTGTTCCAGACACTTCAATCAGTTTTGACCGGCTGCTTCAACTTGGTTCTGCACGACGTGTGCATCCAAAAATGTGCTCTAAAAACACATTTTTCCTAATTTTTTTTCACCTTAACACAGCTTCCTGGATTCCTCTTGGTTGAAATCACAAGGTGAGGTGACAATTAATAATATGTTTGGCAGCAGATAAATTGACGATCGAGTATGGAATTTTTCCCCATTTGTGACTCTAATTTGATCAAAACAAAACAGGGGTCCTACAATACACGATCGCCAAAATAAGTGATGTCCATGCATGGAATTCTTCCCAAGCCGGCCAAATCCAATTCGAACTCTTTAGTAAATTAGTTAAGTTTAGACGCAGGGGAAAGTTGTCCGGAAACTGGGCAAGGTAAACAACACTTTAACAAATTAAACATGTTGTTTTAAATTTGACAGTAGTTCTACCTTTCCGAAGGCGTATTGAGTTTTCTTCCCTTGGCTGGCGGCTTCATCACGCCACTCCGTCAGCCATTTGACAAACAGTGGGTTTGGACATGGCTCCAGTTTCTTCTTTCTCTTTTTGGGAGCAGGTTCAAAACTCGACATTTTCGTGCCTGATTTTTGTAAAATGGCGCTCTATGTCTGGTCCCCATAGTCGCTATGCCTGTCATAGTACGTAAAGTAGTGAACGTCGGGCGAACCAGACTAAAATTCGCTCTCAAAAGGCGAGGGGCGTGTCTATCAAGAACATAATACACAAGTTAAAATTAATCTGTGAATTTTTTTGTCGCTTTTTCGTCTTTTCTGGCGTCCATCATAATCGGCAGACTTTGTTCATATTCTTAATGGAATTATGCAGCATTTCAAAAACAGAAAAGCAAATAATGAACTCTTTAACTTGTTGGTACAGATCCAGCCTGAAGATGCGCGCAATCCAAATGGGGGGGGGGGAGCTGTCAAAATCGAGTCAAATTGATTATTTAAATGTGGCATCCTCGATTCACACTTCTTGATGAAAGATTCATCGCCTTGTCGGCAAAATTGTATAACTTGCCAAAGAGGCCGCTGGATTAGCTCCCGCGCCTCTTGCTGATGAGAGCGCCCCACCGCTTCCAATCTCCGAAGGCAGAGGATGAGAGAAACATGTACCTGTGGCCTGTCGGCTTCCAGTCGAAGTTGGCAATAATTGAAAGCCTTCGAGTCTCCTTTTTTTCCCTTTCCCTTATTATTGTAGGGGAGGGGACATTTTCTCTTTTTCTCCATGTCATTATTGTCTTAGTATGTACAAAGGCGTGTCCGATTTCCATTTTTTTTTTCAAGTTTCAACATTTTATAAAATAATGGGAAATATGATACCTGCCATCCTTTCCTGTTTGAAGACAGACTTCTCCGCAATCATGTGCTTGCGATTCGTTCGCAGTTGTGAAATAAATTCGGGCGATAATGATGATTTCACTTAAATCCAATGTAAGGCTATCAAATGGACTAGGGTTTACTTTTAATAAAATATCAAAACCATACTAGAAAAATGTACACAAGGCAGAAATATCCCGACTGCCCCTTTCCGGTACCCCATCCGTCTGACAAGAAAATGTGTCCCGTGTTTTGATATATAACATGCGAGATTCGTATAGTATAGCGAGATGCGAGATGGCAGATATAGAACAACATAATATAACAGCTAGTGTTACCAGATGAAAGGGTAAATTAATTATTGTGGGCGGGGTACAGTGGGCCTCTACCACGCAATGGTTTCCCGAAAATGTACCATCAGTCCATCAGTTGCGATTAGGCAGGATCTATTCAGGGGGACGGGAGGGGGCGGCAAGGGGGGGACCAGCCCTGTAGGGGGAGAGGCAGGGGGAACCAGGCCTTTATGGGGGCACACCTATCAAGGGTGGAACCACTACAAAATTTTCAGGGGGCCGACAGGCCAGCCAGTTGCTGCATATTCTCAAAGGGTGGGGGGGGGCACTGGACCTCATTTTAATTTCATAATTCATAAACCCATAGAGGGAAGGGAATTGGCGTCCTATTTCTTTGGAGAGGGTCAAATTTCGCTTCTGCTGTTTGGGACATCTTGGGGGGTTGCGATTTTTTTTTGATTTTTTTTTGGGGGGGAGAATGTGTACCATCATCGATATGTCCCCATAGGGCCTCTCATAACTGTCTAAATAGTGGACATATTTGCGGGTCGATTGGGGTTGCTTTACGACATGTTAGCTTTTTCCGTTGTGAGCTTTAATTCCACTTTTAAATCTTATCCAACCCACTCACAATTACTTTTCCCATTTTAACCGCCCTGTAATCTAAGAGGCAACTAATAAGGCCATGAATGTCCACAACTTAATATTTTTTTTTTCTCGTTTCACTGACAAAATGAGTTTGCATACTCCACACCAGTGCGCCGTGCCACTTTTTAATTCTGAATACAACGGAAGTGCGTATAGCAATCTAAATATTAACCAATTTTGGAAATCAGACAAAATTAATGCCTCAATAAGATGTCAATCAGAACAGGAACGTTATGCCAGCCTAACCAATGAATTATGGTTTTAATGAGAATACAAAACCTTTGTGAAATCGGATAGCTTATTGAATGAAACTTTTCCAGTGGAAAATGGAGTGAAAATGACTGCAGAACCAGTTACGCTGGGGACAAAAATATATAGATCGAATGAAGATTTACATACATGTATGCGTTTTAGATGAAGATTGTTGCGACATTCAAAATTCGACCATAATTCTTTTAGGCTTGAAAAGTGACATATGATTTTCCACATCATCCCTAAATAGTTCAAATGCCACGTATACATGTATCAGGACAATTTTTTTTGCACTATTAACGTAAATTTTACAAGAATAAGGAATTTATAAAATAATGTACTTAATATTCATAACCATTGATTTTATATGTAAACTAGATTGATATTCTATAAATATATATGTTTGCTAAATCAGATAAGCATTGATAATAAAGTTGCCTTTTACATGAATGAATATTTTTGGTTTCTCTCAGTCACCTCGGATCCCTGGCACTCCGATTCAGCTTCCTTCCTCGATTTCTTCTTCTCGATCATCACGCGAAGGATGCATCCAATCTGATCTTCTCTCTCAGTCACCTCGGATTCCTGGCACTCCGATTCAGCATCCTCCCTCGATTTCTTCTCCTGGATCGCCAGACGAAGGATGCATCCAATCTGATCTTCTCTCTCAGTCACCTCGGATCCCTGGCACTCCGATTCAGCTTCCTCCCTCGATTTCTTCTCCTGGATCACCAAGCGAAGGACGCATCCAATCTGATCTTCTCTCTCAGTCACCTCGGATCCCTGGCACTCCGATTCAGCTTCCTCCCTCGATTTCTTCTCCTGGATCACCAGGCGAAGGACGCATCCAGTCTGATCTTCTCTCTCAGTCACCTCGGAGTCCTGGCACTCCGATTCAGCTTCCTCCCTCGATTTCTTCTCCTGGATCACCAAGCGAAGGATGCATCCAGTCTGATCTTCTCTCTCAGTCACCTCGGATCCCTGGCACTCCGATTCAGCATCCTCCCTCGATTTCTTCTTCTCGATCATCACGCGAAGGATGCATGCAATGTCATTTTCCTCTTTGGAAGATTCTTGCACGTGGCTTTTTGTTCTGAAAAAAACCCCGAAAAGTATATATATATTAAAAAAAAATCACAAGCATATGAAAGCTAGACAAATCATTTGATGTCCAAGAGGATCAACCATCGGACCATTCGGGTTTACTAGATTTTTTGGCATATTCCTACGAAACAGGAATATCTACCTGCAGGCAGACTTGTGGGTTGGGTTTTCAATTACTGTCCGATTCCATAGCTGTTCGTTTGAAATCATTCCAGGTTTCATGTTTCTCCATGTGTCTTATTTGTTACTATTTGGTTTTTGGTTTGTTTAAGGCTAGGCCCTATATCTTGGGCTTCCGAATAATTGTGCTCGTGCAATCCTGAATGAACCTTTGTATTTCAAGAGTTATTGTGTTTAGTCCCTTAACTTACTGGTGTGATCGTGAGCCAGAGTTTGAGGACGAGTCTTCGTCAGAGTCTGGGGTGGAGTGCGGGACACCCTCGTTCACAATGTCGCGGAGCCGCTCGTGCAGCGATATGATTTCTACTCCAATCTGATAAACGATCGCTGTAAGAAAACGGGGGTACAAGTACAATTATAAAACAGGCTTTGTATGGTTATTATGGAAAGGGATTGCACGTGAACAGATAGAACGGATATTTTAAACTAGAATGGGGGCTCAATCACTGACACAAAAAAAAGCCAACATCGTGTTTTAATTCTGGAAATGAAAATGTTTCTCTTCAAGCTTCCATCGTTTTCTTGCATGAAAAAGTCATGGAAAAGGTTTTACTTCAACAATTCAGTAATCATAAAGAGTCGTGGTAAAACAAGAAAACCATTAACTGAAGACACGTTGCAGTATTTCCGAAAATTGTTATACAATATTGGCATTGCTAATGTCCGTGTGGGAGGGAGTCGCAACTCACTATGTCTCGTTACAATGCCATTTCGTATTCTTTTTGTCATTTTTATGAAGTTTCGTTCCCTAGAATCCTTATATATGTGTGGCCCGTCCTATTAAAGCACAACTTTTTTTCTCCTAACAAATGTTCAATTTGTATGTTTTAACGAGAGAAAAAATCCTATTAAGTTCGGCGTCGGCAACCCTTTGAAAAGGGGTTTTCATTTTGTGCAGGAATGCGAGAGCAGAATCCTTGTCGGGCGTTTTTTTTTCGTTCGATATCTATATTGCATGGAAAATAGCAATTGAAAAAAGCGAATATATTTTTCGAGGTTAAACCCGAAACAGCACGGGGATTCATCTTTAAGGACAGTGAAGAGTGAGATTTTTTTCGACCATTGTTTTAGTGAATTTCTGCATGTAGCACTTTCAAAATCTAGGGTATCAAAGCCCAATTCACTATTTCCTTTTCCAATTTCTTTTACTACAAGAACCATTTAAATCACTTCATGTACTTTTCAAGTTCTGGAATTTCAAACAGAACCACCGTATTAAAGTTCTGTCCGCGGAAATGTGTGCGTTCTTTCAGCAAAACAAAACCAAATCACATAGGGATGTGTGTGAATTGTTTTCGTTTTGCTGAAAAAATGCACACCTTTTCTGTGATCCGTGGACAGAACTTTAAAATGGTGGTTCTGCTTAAAATTCAATAACTTAAAAAGTACATGAGTGATTTTATATGATTCTTGTACTAAAAAAAGCTTATGAATTAGGCTTTCATATCCTAGATTTTGAAAGTGCTATACGCAGAACTTCACTAAAACAATAGTCCCGACATTTGGGTTTCGTTGGTTTTTTTTACTCATCCTGTATATAAATATGACAGGGAGAACTGACGAGCCTTATTCGAGGCAGACCTTGCTCTTATCGATACTAAAAACGACTGGAGACAAGCAGAAAATGAATACTTTAGATATAGACTTACGTTTGATATCCTCGTCAGGACATTGAAAGATCAGGCCGCCATACTGGAAGAATTCTCGTAAGACATTCACAGTCGAGTCCTTCAACTGAGGGGAAAAAAATGCAAATACATATTTTCAGATCAAAAGCAGACAGATGGCCTTTTTAATTAAAAAATAATATAATTAATCAAATATAAACGAATAAATGCAATGGTGAAGAGATTAAGCCTTACAACAACGCTACGTGGTAGGTTTTATAATATTTTGCAGATTACAATACTTCAGCAAAATGCATTTCCGTTTGGAAAGTTCAGAACTTTGCATTAAGCATAAGGGATTACAAGTCACTTTTATTATTCGTTTTTTCTCAAATCTATCCATACAATTACTTTATAAAGCACGTAAAAGCAGTGCGTGGTGCCTGTCACGTTTTGGTCGACATCTTTGGGCATTTTCACGGTGTCGGATGTACTTTTTGAACAATTCAACAGTGTGCATAAGCAATTTATAAAGTATTTGGACAAACAAAATGAATTTATATATAGTTGAATTCCTGTAAATGTATCCTTAGGGGGCAGTTGTCATCAAAAGTTACACCTTAGGGAGATTAGGTATTTCAATGTTTCCCTAATGTTTCTAGGCAACATTTTATTGTCGCAAATATTGCTCGTGATTGCTCGAATGCTCGTGATGCAAAGCCCAAATTTACAAAGTTTGGGGGTTATAGGCATAATTAAAGTTATGAATAGGATTATTTGTGCAAGTCTATTGGAATC
The DNA here is from genome assembly GCA_029964075.1 of Patiria pectinifera. Lineage (NCBI taxonomy): Eukaryota > Metazoa > Echinodermata > Asteroidea > Valvatida > Asterinidae > Patiria > Patiria pectinifera. The sequence goes on along the minus strand of CM057142.1, from coordinate 16,248,624 downwards.
TCGAGGTACCATTTCCCTTAATAATAATAATGATTTTGTTATCTCTAACTTTACAAGCACTACCTTTTGAGATTTTCTGTAATTCATGACAATATTCATAATTTGGTGACAACAAAATAACAACTTTGATTCAAATGTTGTCCTACTCCAAAACTGCTGCCAAGAATGACACCGTATTACTATTATTCATGAAAATGGAAAACAGCAATGGCACACATAAAACTGAGGCCTCAAACCAATTACGATACAAAGACTGAAGATTGGGTGCAACTGGAACTAATGGGGCTGTTCATTTTATTGATGCTATATATATAAAATCTATGGCATGGGAATTAACATTTGGGAAACTTGGGTAGCATCCTGATGCCACTTTTTGGTTGTGTACAAAATCTTATATAGAGAGTTGGGTGCATTTTTGAAGTATTTTCTAACAAAATTGGAAATGTTTCTCAGTCCCAGATTCATGTCTTTTCAAAGTTTTTGCAATAACCGACCTTCGTTGAGAAAATATATGATGGAAAAAGTGGCTAAGGATTCAACATTCTTTCCCCTCATTTTGTTTGCCAAAATGTAATTATACAGAATGAGATATGCAATCCTACATACCTGACTTGCCCGGTCCTCACGATCCTCCTGGGACGCCAACTCTCCAAGTTTCTCCAGTTTCTTGTCCAGCTGGTAGCGAGTGTCTTCGAGGGCGTCCAGGGCGTTGGTGGACCTCGTCTTCCATTCCTGGAATCTCTGCTGAGTGCACGGCACCGGGGGCTCGGCCGGCACCGCCCTGTCGATGGAGTCCGTGGGCGCGGTCCGAACCAGCGCGACCATAAACGCCAAGAGCAGCACGGGGGTACGCACGGGTGAGGTCATGGTGTTGTGGCCGGTCCGATCCTTGACACTATGCTGCAAAACACCAACTCCCACGACACACAAGCGAAGAGTGAACGCCTGACCAGGCATTCCTGCAGCTTTTATTCCGAAATGTCGAGGCGCAAACACTTCCCCTCGGTCATTTTTGCAGTTTCCATGCCGTTGAAGATCGTTCCAGGTGTTTTTCTGTTTAATATCGCAAGCCTTTTGTTTTTAGGTCTCGGTCCGCTACTCCTCTGCGTTGCAGTCACGTTGAGGATTTCAACTATTCCATTCTTACATTTTTCAAGCTACTGTCTTGTGAATTCCATGCTCTATAAAAGCAAAGGCTATGTGCCTCAAAGTTGGTTGGTATGTTCGTATCCTGTTGAAAATGTCTTCATGAAATTCCTCCGATAACAAACAAAAACTCTCTTCAATCTCCACTCTATTTGGTTTTTCAATACATTGTTTTCAGAATTGCGCTACGGGCTAGGAATTAAAATGTACAAGAACCGACACACCTCGTTTTCAAAAACAAAAAAAAGAATAATAAACTACTTTAAGTTATTTTGGGTATACTGTATAGATTTGTAATGTCCCATTTGAAAGCTGATAGATAGCCTTTCTGATATTTTTAAAGATGTTTTGCAATTCATTCAATTTGAAAACTTATTTTTCACGAAAATATATTTTTCATGATGTCTCTACCAACACTGATAGTCGAACTGAACATAAGTTTAATTGTTCTCGCGTAATTGTTTTGGATTTTATTTATTTTATTTATTTATTTTTTTTCTCTATAAATCAGGTCAAAACCGGGGTGGGGTGGAGGGCCGGCTAACCAAAATCTGTCGGGAAACCGCCGGTCCGCGACCGGCGTTGGAAAAGTCGTCAAATGAGAGGTTGGGAAGGGCTAGACTTCACTTGACGCTTGAGGCGCCGTTCATAATACACGTTTTGTTGTTTGAACTGTACATATCTGCGTAGCCGGGCAGTGTTTGAAATTTATTAACACATGGGCCCAGGTCACAAAATTTTCTCGAACTAGCGTCCTTGCACTTCTCAGGCGCGGATCCGGGGGGGGGGGGGGCCCCCAGCTATGTCAATTGTTTTTTTTTTCATAGAAATTCATTAAAAATAATACGACCCCCCCCCCTTGCTCTGACACCCACAACAGTTATACTGGTAATAATGTCCGCCTGTGCACAAAATACAGACAGAGCCACACAAAAAAACTGTCTATACCTTTCAGAATTATTTGCTGATGAACCCCCCCCCTGCCAAAATTACTGGATCCGCCCCTGCTTCTGTGGCGCGGTAGGTTAGTTCCGACACCGTTATGGTCCGACACCCCTATGGTCCCACCCACCTATGTTCCGAAATTCCTATCCCTAACCCGGGGGAAACACAGTCTTATGTGCGGGTTGTCGGAACATAGGGGTGTCGGAACATAGAGCAGTGACCATATAGGTTATGGCACTAGCGTAGGATCCATTATCGGATACGCATTTTACACTTTTCACCCATTAAGGAATTTTCTTCCTTTAATTGTGTTTATGAAGTCCTACTGATCGATGAAATACATTTCTCTTGTTTTCTGTTTCGTGGCTGTGGAGGATTTTTTAAGGGAAATAAAGTCTGAAAAATATTCCGTTACCACCTAGGGCCCCTAATGCATGCGCATTATGTTCATTGACTAAAGGCGTAATATTTGGTTGCAGAAAAAAAAAACAATTGCGTCCCTGTTCTGTTCAGTTCGCTAAGCGCATGTAATTTTTCTATAGGCCCTACGGCTTTAATCAAATACATACATACAGTAAATACAGTCGCTTTGGAAATGTCAATTATCTCACAAGATTACGGTTCCAAGATCTTTAATTTTAAGGGCATCATATCTAAAGTGATCGCCACGAATCGCATCTCCAGTCGCATCTCGGGTACTTTCTGTTGTGAGATCGCAAGTGTCAACCAGACTGGATTAAATGAAGCATGCTTTTTAAACCCAGCCTTTTTGACCAACAAACACAATATCAGGGTTAATGCCATTATTATCTATACGATCACTCCTACACAATACAGATACCAAAAGTTATAGGCCAACGTTGTTCCGGTGACGTATATGTCAACACATCAGATTGTTGACTTTATGATTATTCTTCCCGGTCCCAGCCAACAATCTCGAGATAAATCGGGCCAGATTTCTGAGGGTTTTTTCCCAACCCGCACTGGTATACAAGGGCTTTTGGGGTAAGCGTTTGCGTGGGCCAACACAGTACATGCACGTGTGCTGATGATAGTTTGACAAAGTCTGTTGGACTGACTCGAAAATGGCAAAGGTGAGGACCGGGTCCGTTTGGGCTCTGTTGAGGTGCGGCTGGAAGTTCTATGCGGTCCTCAACGGTCGCCGGGTGCGTGTTCAATGAGGTTCCCTCTCGATGTCGTGGATTTTCTGAAGTTGTATTTACCAGACGACTAGTCCTGCACAATCCCTCCTTTATAATTTACACTGATGTTCACACGAAGCAAAGTCAACATGGTGGATATTGTGCTGGGTATTTGGTCGTCTCCGCCCGAACCTGGAATTTGCAGTGAACTGAATCAGAAATTGAAAACGATTTGACTGGTTTTTGTTTTTGGTAATGTGATGAGGTGCTAATGCTGTTGGTATTGCTCGGCCATTAACTGGGAGTTTCAAAGTGATTGGAAGTTTATAGTCCTGTGCAGAGAATAGGTGAAGAAGAAGAATAGGTGATGTTCATGGAAGTATTGCAGTGGGAAATCTACAAAGATAAGAACAGAAAGATAACTTATTAACGTCGTTTCAAAGGTGACGGTATACGCCATGGCTAGTAAGTATAATCAGTTTTGGTTATTTTTTACAACTGAAAACATCATTGTTCCGAAGTAAACAAACATATGCATATTGAAATAAACTTATCTTAGGCACGAAAGACATTTATTCTAAATAACATAGAACAGATGCATAATTCACACAGATTGTTAACAATTTTCAAAATTATAAAACACATGAAGACGTTACGCTATATAGAATTGTTTCTCTAATACCAAAGACGCCCTATATGATGGGGTGGGGCAGTGGGGCGCCTGGGTCCAATTTGCAGGAGGGTGGGCACTTACGGGGTCTCATCTTCTGGAGGGGGCACTCAATGGATATATAATAATTTAAAACTGGTTTTTTTTTCTGGCTTTCCGAAAATATGGGGAGGGGGTACTCCCCCTAGTCCCCCAGGCTCCGAGATCGTTCGTCGTAACAAAAAGGAAGAGGGTCTGAAGGTTCTAGTGTGTTTGATTAGGGCTAGAGCCCCACCTAACGCCCTAAAATAGCGAAATTAAAGATTAGTAAAAATAGAAAACTACATGTTGACATGAATAGCGCCCCTAACGTCAGGTTTGGACAAATTTAAGTTATTATTAAAGACGTTGGACTAGTTCGGGGCCGCATCGTAAGTCCGACGCCTCATAATCCGAAATTGCGGGAAAGTATAAAGCGTCGGATTTATGAGGCATTGGACTCTGGGAATTTGCCCACATAGCTCCGACACAAGTCCGACGCCTCATACTTCCGACGATGTTTGGGATTTATGCGTCGGAGTATGAGGCGCGGGGTCGGACCTATGAGGCGCCGGACTTAATGCGCGTACCCCGTACTTTCTTTTGGAAACGGTTCGGTATGTAACTAACCACTGCTTGAACCCCTGGCTTGAATGAGTTCTTCATATTAGTATTGAAACCGAGGCTCAAAGGTCTAGCTCTCTTGTGGCGAGAATTTAAAAAAAAAAATGAAAAGGTTGCAATGACATAGAATATTGTTTAGCACCAAGAGCCTCGACTTGGTTGCTAATTTGTTATGGTGAATCATCTTTGCAGTGTCAGCGGGTGGGACCGTGGTATTGGTACTCCTCGTCGTGCTAATCCTCGTAGTGGCTGCGGTGCTAGTGTTCATCAAGTGCAGGAACCAGACCCCCAAATACAAAGCCTGGAAACCTACCAAGGAATCGGGAGGGAACTTCAAAAAACTCGGTGAGATTGTTTTCTCAACGACATTGATTGTGTGTGTGTGTGTGTGTAAGAGGTCTGTGAGTTGCGTGGGAATCTATAACTTGAGAATAAGAAAAACAAAAGATAAAGGGACTTTCTTAGACAAACATTATGTTGCCTATATATGCAACTTCTGCTGTTGCTATATTATTTCCATCTTTTTTCAACCTCTTCCCCTTCTCGCAAAAAAAAAAATCAATTAAATCATTTTATGTTTCTATATTAACCGGTTAAGGCAACTGAAACATAGGCAAATTAAACAATATTGACTGAAGGGAAAAAATGCTATATAGGAATACAATGATGAGTCGGGCTGGAATTATAGCCTCTATATGGTCGCAATGAGATGATTGATATCAATAACTAATTATGTTCATACTTCAACTAAAGTTGATATTTAGGTCCACTTGACCTTTCTGCTGTCCGGCCGCCATATTTGTCCGTTTGTTGGAATGAACAACGCATGCGTGTGACGTGACGTCAGAGCTAATCGAACTTGCAGGGGGCTAACCCGAGCGATCCGGGTGAGCTACTCGAACGCACCCACTAGTTGACAATGACATCACTGACAGACTCGGGATCGAGGCAATCACCGCAAGTTTTTACAGAAGAACCATATAAAGTTAGCAATGAATGAGTCTTAATTACGGACGAACCGTACGTCGTTTTATATTCGTTTTGTGAACAGTCAGTGGCAAACTATTTTTGTTTTCATTAGGTAAACACTGCGTCGCGGCAAAATACAATAGTGTAATACAATAGAGTCCGATTTTTTTTCAGGGACATCACTTCCTGGAGAGGGGCACACGTTGGGTTTGGTAATTCGCTCTTTTCACACTCCGCCATTTGGGCATGCACAGCCTCGATCTGGCAACTTTACACAATAAAAATAGCCGGTTCAGCGATCTGAACCCCGACATGGGAATCACTGAACCGGCTATATTTATTGTGTAAAGTTGCCAGATCGAGGCTCTGCATGCCCATGGCGGAAGTGTGAAAAGAGCGAATATTTTCAAACGTTACAAGGAGGGGGTACTATAGGGGTGGGGAACAGGTCTCGAGTGGGAGGGGGCGTGCCTCCCCCCTTTTGTAACACCACTGGTAAAAGTGTCTGGCAGCCCTTACGCACCGTAAAAGGCAAGCTCTTTTTTTTTCTTCCTAACTTTTTTTGTCGTTATCCACGTTGCAGAACCCACATCGGCAGAAACTCGACCTCGCTCCTACTCCAGCAGGAGTCCTCTATTCGATCGCAGGGAGACCCCCACCCATCTCGTCATCCCCTTCACCTCGTCCACACCCAATGTCACCACCATCCACATACCGATCAGCGGTACCCGTCGCCTCTCGGACACAGACTCGGACACCTCCGAGTCCTGCTCCGAGAATGTCGCCGAGGACCGGCCGCTGAGCGATGACGCGCCGGCTGTCAGCGGCGTGTACACGGCGGGGGCCTCCGATGACGCGCTAGATCGGGAAGACGAGTATCCATTTCCCCGTGCTGGCGGTGAGTCCTCCTCGGACGAGCAGGCGGAGAGGGACGCGGACGGGGAGGACAGCGCTGCTTCCTGGACCCTGTCCCCGGCGCACAGTGTCCCCGAGGTCAACGTCGTGCATGTCTCGAGTGCCCCCGAGACGGGTGGTGGACGGTCCCGCAACAAGTCCATCCTGGAGAGTGACTACGAAGAGACGGCCTACTCGGTCTACCGACAAGAAAAAGGTGTATTAATAATGTTCATTTAACTCTCAAGTGATTTCGCATCGTCAAGTGTTTTGAATTAAAAAAATCTCCACAGAGTAAACAGTCAAGGGAACACTCTCAGGTGTATGTCAATTCTCGAGTGATACTGCATGGTCATGGTCAGGCCAGTTTTGTTTTTAACAGAAATATAGTGAGAGCAAGCCTTGCGCATTTGTTTGGAAGTAATCATAATATTGCCATTTAGGATCTCAATATTCCTATCCTATATGACTTGGGATAAACATGAGGCAGGAATGCCTTTGTCAGATGAGATTTGAAGGTTTGCATGGTGAAAGACAAAGAAGAAAAAGTTTGTAGCAATGCATAAAAAATTTTCTCTTGAGTATGTGGTCTGAAGGGGAAAGAGGGGAAGAGTCCCTCCGGTTCTTTTCAGAACCACACATATTCACAAAAGAGATTTATTCACATGGTGCTACCGCAAACTTATCTTGTCTTAATGCCTTTGTCACAGCAGATTTGAAAGTCGTGTCACCGACTTGAGACGTGGTATAACTACCTTGTGATGACTTGGGTCATGCAGTGGGTTTAATGATGACACGGAATTTTGTCTTGCTCTTCGATTTAAGAGTGGGACGGTGAGGCTTCAACTGAAATAGAAATCGGTTTGCTTTTCATCGTTAAATGTGATCATTTCTGCATTGCTTTCCCAATTCCAGAGGTTCTGCAGACACAGAGTACTGCCATGCCTCACGAACAGGAGCATACAACAGTCGTCGATAATCACTTGCTTCAAGACGCGATAGAGAAGAAAAAGAAGAAGCGGAGACGGGTAAGATGTGCTACTCGGGAGTCCAGATACTTTCCCAAATACTCGTCATATGTAAAATTGTGGACTCCTGCGCGAAACCCAGTTTCATATACCAGTTTCTCACTCTTGCCCGTACCTGTACCACTTCTCATTGTTCTGTGAAGAGGTCTGTGTTCTGTTTAAATGCATACATGATCATGTGCATTTATCCCAAAACTAACCAGTGTTGTGGTCGAGTACTTTTTTCCGAGTACCGAGTACTGCCGAGTACTTAGGTTGCCGAGTACGAGTACTTGTACCTCCGAGTACAAGAACGGGTCTCCGAGTATGAGTACTTGTACTTCCGAGTACGAGTACGAGTACTCGCATTTCCGAATACGGCCATACGGCAAATGGTTCATTGTGCGTAATTGGCCCAGGCCCTGTCAAACCGATATACAAACCCACTCACGGCTAGCTGTTAAATGTGTTTGTCCGGACTTGCACAGAGGAAAATCAGGAAATCTCGATTTCTCCACGAGCCAATCAACCATTTCAAAGTGAAAGTATCGATAAAATATGGCCATGGTAAGTGGAGCTATAACATGTTTCCCCCCGAGGACTGCTATTCGAGTACGAGTACTTTAATGATCGAGTACAATTTCGACATTTCGAGTACGAGTACTTTGCTGCCCGAGTACGAGTACCGTCATTTCGACATTCGAGTACGAGTACCAGTACTCCAAAAAAGTACTCGAGTAGTACTCGAGTACGAGTACCGAGTACGAGTACTACAACACTGAAACTAACCCATCATCAAAAAGCTTACTTGGATTAAAGATCGTACTGGTACTGAACACCTCGTAAAATAGTTCCGTCTGGCTTGCTGTAAATCAAGAAATGTATGTCATATGCAACGATTAGTCAAATGACAGATTTTTCAAAAGTGCAATTGACGAAATCGATTTTCGTGATCAAAAATATGTAGGCCTATACATTATGGTTTTCGCTGTTTTTTTCGAAAAATGTAATATCCACTAAGCGGAAACTTCAACAGGTTAGGCTTTCAACGTTCTTGTTTGGATTTTGATTGGTGTTGTTATTGGAAACGAACAACATGCATTAAAAGCAAATTGTCTTATTACGCCTTTAGGAGGTTTAAAAGGTCGTGTCCTTCCAGTGCAATGCTTGGTGTGGGCTAGGGAACAATCTCATCGAGTCGCCACACTTGTGATAAGAAGCAACAAATAAATTAATGTTGGTATCTGCATAGTTATAATTATGTTGAACAAGTAGTGGTTGAAAGTAGAGAGGCATACAGGGGGTTAGGGTGGCTAGTTAATTATTTGTATGTTATTGGACAAAGCCTTTATTCCCTCTCTGTGTGTTGGCATTACCACCTCGGGGCGCTCGCCTGAAAAATCCTGCTGTTCCAAATCTTTATCACTGGCGTGTCACAGTAAATTCAAGTTTAGCCACTGTGGCACAGAACGTGCTGAATATAATTGTCATTGTCACTATAACCGTGAAGGTTGTTTTTGCAACTTTGTAAAGCCCTGAAACATGACACCAAAAAGTCATGTAGGCTACTTGAGCTTAGCGTCGGGGATAGAGAAGTGGTAATGTCGGGTTTGCTTCTTGCGAATTGCAGGTTTACAAAATTGACCTGGTAATATTGTTGGAGAAGATCCCACATCCTTGATTTTTTCAAGTTGTATATAAGATGTATTGTTGTCACCGTCTGGTTTCATATTACAATGATTCGATTTCGTTATCAATAAAGCAACTTGTCTTTGGCAGAGAGGTATCAGTGTACCACACATGCCTTATCGACACCACGCCAAGGGAGAGAGGCGGGGCAGCGCGCATCTGCTGCACGAGCCGTTAGGCACTCTCAAAGGGCGAGCTGGATCGGAAGGCAGTATCCTGGATTTAGGTAGGACTAATGTCAATGTGTATAGAAGATACGGGCTAGGTGGAACGGGATAGTAACGGGAACAAAGAGATGACATAGCCAGGCACAAAGTAGTAGCATGGGAAGGGTGTGGGACGGCACGGTACAAGAAAATGACGGCATAGGATTGGGTGGGAGGTGACGGTACATAAAATGACATCATTGGAATGGGTGGGAGGTGACGGTACATGAAATGACATCATTGGAATGGGTGGGAGCTGACGGTACATGAAATGACATCATTGGAATGGGTGGGAGCTGACGGTACATGAAATGACATCATTGGAATGGGTGGGAGCTGACGGTACATGAAATGACATCATTGGAATGGGTGGGAGGTAACGGTACATGAAATGACATCATTGGAATGGGTGGGAGCTGACGGTACATGAAATGACATCATTGGAATGGGTGGGAGGTAACGGTACATGAAATGACATCATTGGAATGGGTGGGAGCTGACGGTACATGAAATGACATCATTGGAATGGGTGGGAGGTAACGGTACATGAAATGACATCATTGGAATGGGTGGGAGCTGACGGTACATGAAATGACATCATTGGAATGGGTGGGAGGTGACGGTACATGAAATGACATCATTGGAATGGGTGGGAGGTGACGGTACATGAAACGACATCATTGGAATGGGTGGGAGGTGACGGTACATGAAATGACATCATTGGAATGGGTGGGAGGTGACGGTACATGAAATGACATCATTGGAATGGGTGGGGGTGACGGTACATGAAATGACATCATTGGAATGGGTGGGAGGTGACGGTACATGAAATGACATCATTGGAATGGGTGGGAGGTGACGGTACATGAAATGACATCATTGGAATGGGTGGGAGGTGACGGTACATGAAATGACATCATTGGAATGGGTGGGAGGTGACGGTACATGAAATGACATCATTGGAATGGGTGGGAGCTGACGGTACATGAAATGACATCATTGGAATGGGTGGGAGGTGACGGTACATGAAATGACATCATTGGAATGGGTGGGAGGTGACGGTACATGAAACGACATCATTGGAATGGGTGGGAGGTGACGGTACATGAAATGACATCATTGGAATGGGTGGGAGGTGACGGTACATGAAATGACATCATTGGAATGGGTGGGAGGTGACGGTACATGAAATGACATCATTGGAATGGGTGGGAGGTGACGGTACATGAAATGACATCATTGGAATGGGTGGAAGGTGACGGTACATGAAATGACATCATTGGAATGGGTGGAAGGTGACGGTACATGAAATGACATCATTGGAATGGGTGGAAGGTGACGGTACATGAAATGACATCATTGGAATGGGTGGGAGGTGACGGTACATGAAATGACGGGTATGGAAAGGATGGGATTGCACGGACCAAGATAATTATGACAGCATGGGACCGAAGGGGAAATGAAACAACAACGCGGAAAGGGATACGACGGCACGGCACGGCACAAGAAATGACAACATGTGAAGAGATGAGACGAAACGGCACAGGAAATTATTGTAAGAAATTAGATTGGACGGAACGGGATATGAGATGGCAGAATATGAAGTGACGGGACTGTCAGCACAGGAAATAAAAGCATTGAAGAAGATGGAACGGAAAGGGACAAGAACAGATGGGGATGGAAGGGACGGCACGGCCCGAAACAAGAGATGACAAAATGGGAAGCAAAGGGGCAGCACGGCACAAGAAAATGACAGCACGGGACGGCTCAGCAGAGTCAGCACTAAAAATGACAGAACCGGAAGGCACGGCACGGCACAAGAAATGACAGTACATATGCATGTGAAGGGATGGATAGGGATTTGATAATGCCGGGCGGTATGGGGCGGCATGACAAGGGATGGTACGGAAAAAAGACGGCACGACAAGACACGAATAATCAGTGGACATCATGACACCAGATAAATGAACGGGACAGAAAAGGACGGTCGGCATTGGTTGGTGACAATGAACGACGTTTTGCTTCAAGACGGGAATGGGTCCCTCGATACACGGTAAAGTGTTCGACTTGGTGTTCTGGTGGAAAATGTGGGTTTGAATCGGGTGGGACTTCCATGATAATAATGGCAGAACTTGTACGTACAGATATGAACCTGAGAAATAAATCTTGATGACACTTGCCCAAGCTATGGTGCGTTTTGGCGAGACTGGCGGCGTAAACCAACAACTAACACGATTGTTTAAATTGGCATATATTGAGCACCTTGGCGACTTCGGTTCTGCAGTAATCACGTATAATTTCTGCACAGTTGAGGTCCAAAATACTTCATCAGCTTGAAGTTGAAAACAACCGAACCAGCTGTTGGTAATTACGACCGCCAAACGCACATTTTACAATACATAAAGAAACTTCCGTGGAGAACTTTCATCGCTTCGTCGGGATATCATCTTGAAATTAAAGCAAGATTTTTTTTTATTTCAGTCGAACAGATGGGGAAGTTATTCATCCGTATCCAGCACAGAGCCAACGAAGAGCAGCTGATGCTGTTCATAAACAAGGTACTGAAAAAAAACCCATGTAACCGTCGAACTAAATTGCGGAGGAAATGCTGGTAAAAACAACAACACACGCTTTACAGTTTTGCAGTGATCTTGATTTCGGAAAACTTGATGCAAAACAGGGGTGGATCTAGCTCCGGAAATGGGGGGGGGGGGGTTGATGTGAAGGTGGAGGGAATGAGTGAGGGCGTGCCAACGCCTTGCTATAGTGTCCTGGGATCTGGGGACTTCCCCCCAGAAAAAAAAACCTGCATTGAAAGGCAATTTGAGCATAAATTTAGAAATCTTAGCACTGTCCACTTACTTTAGTATTTTCGCCCCAGTTAGCTATAGTTCATCGGCATGATGGGGGTTGCGACCCCCCCCCCCACATCCCCCATCCCCCACCCCCGCCAGCCCCTTTCCGCAACTGTAGAAAATATTTCTTCGAGAGGGACGGCTGAAGTTTAGCATACTAGTCATTTTTATCTGAATGTAACAAGCAGAAACAAAGAAAAGGAAAATATGACATCCAACCGCCTCACCGTATATGACCATACTTCATGTGAATTAAAATGTTCGGCTGAGGCAGATTTTGTGTTAGTCCTCCTAATTTTAGAAGGGCATTGGTCTATTTATCTCTCGTGAAAACATCGAAGACTTATAACGCAAACGTACATTATAACAATAACGTGTAGTTGATGTCACCATTTACAGGTAACAGATCTGGACCTGCCGGAGCGTTTGAAGTACAAGAAGTTTTTGAACCCGATGCTGTACATCAAGGGTGGTTTTCTGCCCTCTATGAGCCAAAGATTTATGACCAAATTTGCTGCCTTGGCAGAGGTACGTAATACCCTTTTGAATGAGCATTTTTCAAATACAGGGTGAGTAAAAAAAACCGAAACCCAAATTTCGGGACCACTGTATTAAAGAAGTTCTGCATGTAGCATTTTCAAAATCTAGGACATAAAAGCACAATTCTTAAGCTTTCTTTTAGTACAAGAATCATTCAAATCACTTAGAAACTTTTTAAGTTACAGAATTTTAAACACAACCACCGTTTTAAGGTTCTGTCCACGGATAAAAAAAAGATCAGTGTTCTTTCAACAGAACGAAAAGAAATCACATAGGGATGTGTGTGAACTGTTTTCGTTTTGCTGAAAGAATGCACACTTTTTTTTGTGATCCGTGGACAGAACCTCAAAAAGGTGGTTGTGTTTAAAATTCCGTAACTTGAAAAGTACATGAGTGATTTTTCTTGTACTAACTGAAAGCTTATGAATTTTGCTTTTATATCCTAGATTCTGAAAGTGCTTCATGCAGAATTTCACTAAAACAATAGTCCCGACATTTGGGTTTCGTGTTTTTTGGGTGTTTTTTTTTACTCACCCTGTACATGTAGCTTCCAATTTTCTATTAAAAAAATACAAAAAAACTCAAGCAATTTTGTTCGAGCAGATCGCTGAAGGCGTATATAATTAATGAAGTAAAATCCATACGCAGAAGAGGGCGAGGAAGATACATGTTTTAAGGCATCAACAATGGAGGTGGTTAAAAAGAGAGGTGGGGAAAAGACTTATCTGCATCAAAATGACTTTCAAGAAAAATGAAAACGTTGGACGATCCCTACCTGTATATTGAGGGCATTTGCTTGAATGGTCAGAAGAGATTTCCATTCACAGTTTTCCCCTTGCTGCGGCAAACAATTCTCACTCGCCAAGTGGGTTTTATGCCCGACCAATTCTTATTAAAACAGGGATGTAGTCGAGTCTATCACAAGTCCATCACAAGTCCAGTCACAAGTAAATTCACAAGTCCAGTCACACGTAACAGTGGATGAACAATTATCAAAGCTCATTTGAAAAGTTTGTGGTTTGAATGGCGACTGGGGACTTGGATGGACTTGTGATGGACGTGCAGGGACTTGTGATTGACTGGACTACATCTCTGCTTCAAAATGACGAAAGTTCAGAAGTGAAACTGTTATTCGTTGCCATCAGAACGCAACTTGGGGTAACGAGTTTGCCGTCATGGGCGTGTCCAAGTCGGCCGCCTGGCAGCTGACGCTACGGCTGTACCTGTGCTTCCGAGAGAGCAGCATCAGCAGACCTCAGTTCATCGGGGTCTCGGACGTCGTGCTCGGCCAGATGAACCTGGAAAACTCGCAAGAGTTCATCCTCAACTTCTTCACGAGCGAGCGGTACTACGTAAGTTATTCGACAATATTGGTCCATGACGATGACGAGGTGGCGAAGACAATGACGGTGACATTGATGATGACAAAGACAGTGACAAAGTGACTGTTATACAGTCTGTCGACTATACGGTTGAAGGGACACGAGAAATACAAAGCTCAATGGTAGACCCGAACCACACCAGCCGTGGTGTATGTCTGAGCGCCAAAGTGTTACCGAGAGTTCGAATTTGGATCCATATTAAAAGTTGTTTGCTTGAGCCTTATTTATGCTGCAATTTTGTAGTTTTCATTAATTTGTGTTTATACGGTGTGTTAACTAGCCTAAGGGTTAGCCTATAGCTACAATCCCAGCCAAAATGGTTGGGACACTTGGAAATAACCTTAGCCTCCAACGGTCACCAACTCCCCCGCTCCCCCGGTCAATGTTGTTCTCTCCAGCTGATGGAGCACACACCGCGCATGAGAGACAACATTGACCGGGGGCTGGGGGAGGGGGGCAGCGAGATTTGGCCAGGATTGTAGCTTGAGAAAAGCTAACTTGAGACAAACCCCACGGTCGTGTTTTGGGTAATCCTCTGAAACAAACTTTACGCGTTTCAATTACTGTTCAATACAAATTCAAGATATTGATACCATCCGAATGTTTCTACTCCTATAGTCCGATCTTGGAGATCTTCATCTATCCATCTGCTACCAGCCCGGTCAACAAAGACTGGTCTTCCTCGTCTTAGAAGCGCGAGATCTTCCGCGCAGTGCTCTATTTGGAAGCATACGTAAGTTTGTCCTCCAGAAATATAAATTATATAGCAATCAAGGCTACACATTAATAAAGCATGTATGATCACTTGTATTTATCCCAAAAGTAACATACCGAATTATTATCAAAAAACTTACTTGGATTAAAGATCGTACTGCACTAAACATCCCGTGAAATTATTCTGTCTGGCTTGCTGTCATTTAAAAGAAATCAACAAATTTATGTCGGTGATTTTGTCAGTGGACTGATTTTAGGAAGTAAGAGTGTTGTTATGCATGGACGAAATCACATTTCGTGATCAAAAGGCTGTTTTCACTGTTTTCTCGAAAGTGTAATATCCAAATAAGCCGAAACTTCAACAGGTAAGGCTTCGAACATTCTTCTTTGGATTTTGAGTTGTGGAAACGAACAAAATGCACGAAAAGCAAATGATCCTGTACAATGCCTTTAAAATTGCTCAGTCTCTAGCGTCGTCACTTTGGAGGTCGCTGCATGTACAATGTCTATGTAAGCCATCACGGAAGAATGTATGCAAGACTTTTTATTTATTTATTTATTTTGGCAAAAACAGACAAACATACAATGGTATTATAAACGAAAGTATTTCATGTAAATACAGAGCCAAGGATAACCCGAAAAGCTGTTTATAAGACGGCTTAATTCCATCGGGGTCCTTAAAAACACACGTACAAGAACAAGTACAAATAAAAAAGTATAAAAAAAAATTGCACTGGATCTAGCAACAGAAAAATAATTTAAAGAAAAAATCACAAAAATCACAAAAATTTCGGCTGCTTAAGAAACAAAATTAATACGCAGAGAGATGTTCTTTCACCGCCCTTTTAAAATGAGGAAGATTGTTGGAACGACTTTAGTGGCCACAGCTTTCCAGTGCAGGGTCCGTGCGATTGTACAAAGCCCAGTTCTAATCTTGGTGCATCTCTTGACAATTCCTTCACAGATTCGGTCGTTAAAATCGAGATGATATGCGAGAGGAAGCGAGTGGAGAAGCAGAAATCCAAGGTGGTCCGAGAGACGCACAGCCCGGTGTGGAATGACCAGATCGTGTTCACCATTCCACCGACTAACATCAAGCTGCAGGATATACAGTTCGAGTTGACTGTCACGCACGTTGATATGGTCAAAGGAGCTCACGTTATCGGCCGGGTAAAATCATTCCTTTAAAACATCCCCCTTTTTATCACAATAGATAAGACGAATAAGTAGAGAGTCATTTCTTGTAATTTTGTTAACGGGGATATGAGCGTATAGCTTAACCCTAAAAGGGCCGGGGCGAAATACGCCCCCCCCCCCTCAAGTTTTTCGGCGATAGCGTTGATTTTCTTTTAAGACCCAAGCTGTCATGACTTTTTAGCCTCGAGCCTTGCGCATTTTTTGGTACCAAAAACATAAAAATCGGACCACGGGTTGCCGCGTAGCGAACAATTTTCGCCGTGAAAACTGAATTTTCCCATATACGTCGTGTGCACAGAGCAGAATTGCCATTCGTACATATGAATAATTAATTAGCCATAATTCCAAAACCCTTTGACCTATAGTCATGACATTTCTTGGATATGTTCATGAAGAGTTGCATGTATGTACCGAGTTTCAATTTTTTTCGTCACTCGATGCCCGAGATCTTGGGAGGGGAGCGGAATCCGCCCCCCCCCCCCGGCTGAGAGATGGTCAAAATAACCCGGCCCTTTTAGGGTTAAGTAAGCACTTTGTTTCTCAAGAAGCTTCTAGATTGTAAAAAAGTTGCTTGCTTGTCGAGCCCACGACCTCCTGCTTACAGATGGAGACGTGCTGTCAAGAAGCGACAGTTCAGTTTTGGGTCAATACTCGGCATGAGTACTAGGACAAAGATTCCACGCACGCATGAGCATACATTGTACTCGTCATTAATAGGAACCTCCAAAGTCGACTATGTCCTCCCAACCTAATGAGGTTGAAATTCATACCATGCAGGAGCGGCGATTTTTTGTCAACATGTGGGGGGGGGGGGTAGAGGCCCAACATTTTGGTAAATTCGAAAACGGGGATAGGGGTTGACGCCATCTGCCATCTGAGTTTAATTGTCTTCTGTGTTCTTTATAGTGTGAGCTGGGATGGACGTCAACCTGCGAAGAACTGCAACATTGGAATGACGTCATGCAGAATCCCAACCGACCAATACCAATGTGGCTCAGCCTACAGTGCCCGGACTGAACTTATTGCCGCCCTCACTCCCTCATCCCAAATCCATTCCTGTGCGGTCCCCGGTGACCAGATATGAAAAAACCCACTATAACTAATGGACACTATCACGTCTTAGACGGTAAAGTAAAGTAGTAAAGTAGTAAAGTCTGACACAAGCTAATATGGCCCATTGGGCTGCACTGGCGTTTATCTCTGGTTTCATGAAACGACTGAGAATTTATACCAGCCCAGCGAGATTTTTTGTTCTTGTTTCATACCATGTACATCGTACCACATTCTGCAATACGTTAACA
The DNA here is from genome assembly GCA_029964075.1 of Patiria pectinifera. Lineage (NCBI taxonomy): Eukaryota > Metazoa > Echinodermata > Asteroidea > Valvatida > Asterinidae > Patiria > Patiria pectinifera. Next base: position 16,231,325 of record CM057142.1, on the reverse strand, counting down.
TTACACCGAATTGTAATGTAAGTAACTTGCACATTGTATATACCTTCCATATTAATGTAGATACTTGTATCATAATACCGGTTTCGACAACCGTTCAAGAGTTTGGAACTTGCTGTTTAAATTTCTTTGTTCCAAGATAATAAGCTTAGTAAATGCATAACGTTCAAGAGTCAATTTTAATTAGAATGATGCTATTCTGCAATAGGCCCCCAATGTACAAAATGTGTATTTTCAGAGCTTATTTAGGTAATGAGGTACAAGAACACACAGGGGCGGCAGAGCCGGGGGTGGGGATGCCGATGGTGCCGGGCAGAGGGGGGGGGCCAATCTCATTCCCCTCCCCAACCTGCACCTTGGAAAAGTCGCGACTTTGCAGCCCCCTCCCTCCCCTATAGTTACCAAGCTTTTGAAACCAAACAATAAAAGGGTTAGAGTTGCACAACCGACCAAATTTCGCAACATTTTCATTTTTTAGATTAATTGTTTACTTACCTTGGCAGGCTCACATTAAATATACAGTGTATACATTTTACGGAGTAACCGTATGTCTTTTACTTCTTATTGGTTGATAGCCTTTTTTAAATAAACCAGAACGGAACGAAACCAAACCCAGCCCAAACCAACCCAACCCAGCCAAGCCTAAACCAGCCCAACCCAACCCAGCCCAACCCAACCCAACAAAACCCAACCCAACTCAATCCAACCCAACCCAACCCAACCAAGCCCAACCCAGCCCAGCCCAGCCCAACCCAGCCTAAACCAGCCCAACCCAACCCAACCCAGCCCAGCCCAACCCAACCCAACCCAACCCAACCCAACCCAACCCAACCCAACCCAACCAAACCAAACCCAACCCAACCAAACCCAACCAAACCAAACCCAACCAAACGCAACTCGACTCAAGTTGTTGTTGATATCTTTTTAAAAAAAATTCTCAAGCATCATCGTTTATTATCTCTAGCTCTTCCTGGAGAAGTTAAAGTTAGATAACATTCAGAGCTTTGCAAAATTCAATGATGTTTTAAAGAAATATGTACAATGAACGAGAATTTAAATGAACAGACTTTTTGACTTCTTGTACTTTTAAAATAACGTTTGTTGCAGTGGGGGAGAGGGGAATTTTTCAGGGGGGGGGGGGGGGCCGCTGGAGCCCCCGCCACCCCCCCCCCTCCCCCCATTGGCTACGCCACTGGTTTGCTGTGTCTGTGCTTTATGCGTCAACACGCATAGGACTTTTGTTGCAAACTTGTCAAAAGTTGCCATTTTAGAATTTCATTTTGAATGGGGCCGGCAGTTGGGGTAAATACCAAAATTTAAGCAATTTTATTTTCTTCTGCAGGCATGCAAGTATTAGGGTTTAAAGATTTGCTTGGAAACTTTAAGGCAATATTGTGTGGGTTTTCAGTTGACCCGAATCTTCGAAATATGGCAAACACAACATTGTCAAACACGTCATTTTGATAAGATAAGAAGAAAATTGAGGGACTGGGTATGTATCCCATGGTTTATTTCACCGTCAGTATGAATTTCACCTCCATGGTAAAGCGAAAGTAACTGGACCCACTCCTCGTCCGGCCAAAAAGTTCACTTTGTGGGGGAGGACGGGGGCGGGGGCGCTGCACTTCAAACTGTTCATCTTTCGTCAATACAAGAAACCAGGATTTACACCTGAAGCAGAGCAGAACGAATCCCCATCTTTTGCTTCTCCGTTCAAGCCTGGTATATTCATGTATTGGATTCTTTCATTCTTTGTAACTACGTGCGTTCCTAGGCTCCGCTTTCACTTCTCCGCTGCATTGCGCGGGACAATTCGTCAATTGTTCTGCGTTGGGAGTTTTGAAAGGTGCGCTCAAAAAAATAGTTCTCGGAATTAAACAACAATGTTTTTTCCGTACCCGGATTGATGGCATATTTGCGTCGGAGAGCTAGATGTAGGCCTACTGGAGCAATTTTTTGTTTTGGATTTAGCCCCAACTGCAGTGGCTGTGAGGGGGAAATGAGCTTAATTTATCTAAAGTGTGTATGTGTGTGTGTGTGGGGGGGGGTGGGGGGGGGGGGCAACAGCTATCTTTTCCAAGATGTTTTGCAATGATTTTTATAAGACGCCTGCGCCAGTATAATCAGAAGGTCGTGGGTGCAAGTCCCTACTGAACAAGCCAAGTTGGCTAGTCGGTCTATAATATGTCGGTGACGTGCAAAACCCAAGACTAGAATTAAACCTTCCTGGCTTCGAAAAGAAATTGGAGCAGGGAAAACGAACAACCAGGGACATAGATTGTGGAAAATCCTTACCGTTGGCACCGAAGAGGAGGGGAGGCGACGTACGTCTTGGAAGCAAAGTTATTGGCCAAGACATTTCTATCTTTCATCTATGGTTTAGCTTTATTCTCAGAATTTCTCAGTTTGAAATTATTATGTTAGTGGGTGTGTGTGGATCAGACAATGAACTGTTCTTTGTGGGGAAAACCTACGAACACTATAGAACGAAAACCTACGAATACTCAGAGAGCGCAAACATCCGCCAAGGCTAAACAATTCCCCGCCATATTGTCAGTACACCCACAAGAAATACTCTCATAAATGGTGAAAAATCCTTTACAAAAATTCTGCATCCACACGCCCAGATCTGGATCACTTCCAAAATCTAATCGAGTTGTACTTGTACTAAGGACAGGGTGACCGTAAAGTCATGCCCAAATTCTGCTAAATGCACTTCAAACAATCTGTCAGATTAATCCAAAAAATGTCAAATTCCCCAGAATCACTCGAAAGCATTTTTCCCAATAAGTGTGGAGCTTTTAGCCTTCATTTTATTGTGAAAATAAAACCTGCAAATTGTAATAAAGAACGGAATAAATGGAAGCTCTTAGTAGCGCAAAATTGGACTCACGCAGTCTGCAATTTTCGCTCGTACCCCTGCCCTGCAAACAGGGCGCTGGTAAGGGCTGATGAGCTTCACAGAATCTTATGAAATTAAGTACAGATTGACCTTCGCATGAAGCTCGCGCGCTACGCACGATGGGCATCGGAGGCTAGTTAAATGACGCGTTTACGTCACAGGTCACGCAAATCTATCCAATGAGAGCTCAAATGACGTCAGCCCTGACCAGCGTCCTGTTTGCCAATATTTTATTTACACAATAGTACAGGGTACCCATTTTTCAGGCGACTTGAATCAAGGTTATAGGATTGTAGAGCGCCGCGTAGCGGCGCTGTAGCCTTTTACCTACGCGCGCGCGCGTATACATTCTTTTTCTTTCTGATCCGAGGCTCTTGAGGATTTTTTATAAAAGGGAAATAAAGTCCGAAATCCGTACCAAGTTGAAAAATAGTAGCCTCCACTCCAGCCTGTTTGTAATAAAAATGTCCCATAGGAAAGCGCACAAAGTACCCCAGACAGTTGTGTAATAAAAAATATCGCGTCCTGTTTGCAGGGCGGGGGGTACGAGCGAATCTGCAATTATTTGTCGCCTCAGATTCACGCATGCGCTGTGAGAACTTTGGCATACGTGCAAAAATGCTGGAACAATCTTCGCTCTGCTAGTGCCACATATTTTGCCATTGAGTGCCACAAAAGGCTTTTTATTTCTCCATGCTAGCATGGTGAATTCCATTGACCAACACCATGGTACCGTATCTGCGTTCCCATGTGTCAAATCTGCTTTCAAAAATCAAATCCTCAAAAATTGAATAAAATTAAAGCCAAAAATCAATAGAATTCGGAACAATTTATCAATTGTTATGAGGTGCATAACCTAAATGCTGAATTCAAGGAAAAATAGCCTTGGAACCTCCTTGGGATTTTCCCCCAAAAGCGTACCAGGGTAACGAAATGCCAGAAACAAAAAAAATAGAAAAACCTTGAAAGTGTTGTTCAACCAGGATGGTGAAGAACTAAAGCTGCAAAGTTCACGACGGCCCTGAATGCAGTTCACTTAAACTTTAAATTCGAAGTTGGCCAATCACCGTCATCTTCCACCCTCAGCAGAACTTTCAAAACTACTGCTGTTATTGCAATTCTGAGTCTCTGACAAAATTGTTGATATTTATTAACTAACTTCCAGTATCACTGAGATGAATGTTACATCTTATTGTTAATCTTAAAAGCTCATGGATTCTCAGTGCAAATACTCCTCAGTGGTGAGGAGTGTCCTACATAGTTCATGCAAGGTGTCCGGAATAAGGGCCGATCCAAGGGGTGGAGTGGTTGGGATGGTTAAGGCCCCCCGACTGATAATTAAACGTCATCAATGATTAGTAAAAGCTTTTAGAGTTGCCGCACGATTCCGAAGAAAGTCGGAAAAAGTAATTTTCAAAATGGCGGGCTAAGGTGATTCAACGACTGTTTCGTGTTCGAACAAAATCATACACAAACAGCCGTCGTAAATGCTGTTATTATCCTCGTCCAAGATATTTAGATTAGGGCCTATTTAAAACATTGCGCAGATACGCCAAGCATCGTGAAATTGATCGTAAGTATATGCCAACACCCGAGCCACCCGAGCCACCCCCTTTGGAAAATCCAGGATCCACCTCTGAGAGCATCCCTGAATGCTGCAAACGCTTAGAAGAGATGGTAATATCCTTGAAAGGGCAAACTTTGAAAAGGAGTCCCCCGAAGTTAAAAAAAGGAGGAAAATTGTGGCTTTTCAAACCCATGGTAACAGTTTAAATTCGAAATATTCAATTAAGAAAGAAGGATATGTACGTCCAACACGTAGCCAAAAATGGTTCACTTTGTTGGAGATTTCGGTGGCGTGTTGCATTCAAAAAGAAAGTGGAAAAAAAAGAAAGCAAAGCAAATTCTCAAAAAGTTCTGTCCGAAAATTTTTGTTTCGAAAAGTGTCCAGCGGGGTTTAGAATTCGAGATCTGGTTCCACAAACATTGAAAAAGAAACTGACAAACAATCACGGTTGAGTGATGTTCCTTCCTTTGGCTGCACTTTTTTCATTTATTCAATTTCGAGCTTCACTGTGTATATCCGCATTCCAACAGTTTTTTTTTAATCCGCTTTGAACAATAACCATCATTGTTATGCGTTTCTTTGTACTCCCTGACCATTACCTTGTATTAAAGGGGGGACCTAGAACTTTAACAATAGGTTATATAGGGCAACCGTCTATAAAAACGGTCCGCAACTTCCACTAGAATCCATTCGCAACCTCGGCATCTTGACGTCAAGAAAGGATCCCAAGTGAAACTTGGTAAGTTTTGTCAGACTTTACGTCTACTTTAGAAATGCGTTCCACGTTATCACTTCCACTTACCTTCGGTTTGTTTGGCTACTGTGCACATTCGCGTCAATGCGCTGGAGTTTTGGGATTAATGTTTGATCGACTTTGTCCACCACCACCCCCACCACCACCACCACACCAAAAAAATAATAGTAATTAAATACTGTTAAAAATGTGCTCGTTTATTCAGAAATTCATGAAGCATATTCAAACTCATTGGATTTTTCCAAAGTGTCTTTCCCATTTGCAAAAGTTATTTTTAAAAGCCCATCAAGTTTGTCAGACTTCTCCTTCGATGATCGTGAGGCGGTCTTTGCCTCACTTCGTCAGACTTCTCCGTTGATGATCGTGGGCCATGCATGCAGTCTTAAACTCACGTCGCCAGATTTCTGCCTGATGATTGTTTAAAGTGAATATTTACCTCATTTCGCCAGACCTCTCCCACGGTTGTGAGCCACTCTTTACCCCCAATCACCTCATATTAAAATCTTTACTTCAGTGACATCAATGCTAACCAAGTTTCGCTGCTTAGTTCCTATTTCATTATCCTAATATTACAATGGAATATATTTTATTTAAAATCACCAACCAATGTTGATACAATTTAATTTATTGAACTCAGTGATTTAATTACAACCATAATTTCTTGTTGTGTACATTTTGTTTTATGGGATTGCAATTTTCACCGACTGTTTTTCCCCCTTTGTGTTCTTTACTTACAGCTTGTTGACAAACGACTGTAACATTCGTTCATTTCGTTTTTGACTGCGACTTAGCTTGTCTCACAAAATGTCGGGGGAAGGAGCAGTTTGCACATGTGTTTCTGTCGTTGTCGGCATTTTGATCTTTGGTGTCGTGTTTGGACTGTGGGTTGATCAGTGCCAACTTGGCCATGGTTCTTCCCTGAACGTCCGAGTGAATAACGTCACCTTGACCACCCATCCCACCGATAATGTCTTCTTGGGCTGGGAGTCTCTGTTTGGGATGCCTGCCGATGAAATCGCCGTCAATATCCACTCGGCAGCTCTCTGTAGCGCCAGCACCAAACCACGAGATATTTACGAGGGTCAGACTCTCCAGTTCGGAGATTCGTTGTCCATAAACTCTTTCTACACCGCCGGCGTCTCTTTCTGGTTGACAGAGGCGGACTCTTTCTTTGAGGGAGCAGATGATCTTTCGCAAGTGATCGAGATTCCCAGCAGCCAGATGGATAGCATGAGGGAAACTCTGGACAACGGGGCCGCAGACTACATCAGACTGGATTACGCAGTCGTGGTCGAGGGCAGAAACATCTTCCAGGAGAATTCCTGGTTTGGGTTCCTTGCGGAAAACCTCTGCGTCAGCGCGTTGGACTTTGTGTTCGGACCCTGGACGAGCAAAGCGGTGGGGAAGGCAGCCCTACTCAAGTCTGGTGACATGGCAAAACTGTATAAGACCGTCAAACTCGAGCACAAGGCTGGGACGCTTACCAAAAAGAGTCTGTACAAAGCTTTGATCACCTATCAATTCCGCGCGGGAGCTAAGAAAGCAGTTATAAATCCCGCCATCAGTAACGGCAATGAAATGGTGAAGGAGTGGGCCATGGACCAGACCATGCTTGACGAGCAGATCAGGGACACCGTCACATACCTGAAGGAAACAGCTGTTTTCACCGCGACTGGCCAGGAAGGGTTGGACATCTACCGCGCAGTCAATGAAGAAATAGATAAATGGGCCGGCTATCTCGACACTCTCACGGATTCCCTGGAGTTCTGCCTCGCAGAAGTTTTGCCGCCCTCCCGTGATGCACTGTACCACGTCAGTCTTACCGTTACACGCTAGTACAAATGTACTGCTCTCATTGGCATCCTTGTCCGTTCAACTTAATTATTCTTTTGGAATTTTGGTATTGGTATTAGAATCAATATCCATCAAATGATAATAAATTAAAGACGAGCATACTATAGAGTTGAAGGTGATGTCATATCGGGGCCTACCTGTATTAGAATTATAACTTAGTGAATGCTATCGGTGAATCTTATATCGCATGTCTTCATCCAATTATATCATATTTTTTTAGCCATCACTATACAGTCGACTCTCATTAGTACAAACTCTGATGGTGCTGTTAATACAAAATTCTGGTTATAACAAACATAAAGCCATGGTCCCGACTGCATTTATGTGTACAATGAATGGGACTGATGTTCCTCTTAATACAAAATTCTGATAAAACAAACAATTTGGCTAGGTCCGAACGAGTTTGTTATAACGAGACTCGACTGTAGTATCAAATTTTGAAAGAAATGTAAACCGAATAAAGGAATAAGACTTAAAATGTATTTAGATGTTAAAATGTTGATACAGGTGGGCGCACCGCTCTGATAAAATTCTTGCTCAATTTACAGGCCCCGTCACCCAACCTAATTTGCAAATTTATTTTCAGCCGCGCATGCAGAACACGAGTTTCGTCGAGAGGTCTATCGCATGATTTTAACCGGTCAAGTTTGTTCAAAATGCATTCAAATTGAAGGTATATACTTGTGTTGTGATATATAATTCTGAAACAGAATGTGCGCTGCTTTAAATTGTCAATGGAACGATCCAGTAAGCCCCGCCCACTGCGCACTGGGCAAATTAATTACGCGCTCCTCTCCAATGCCATACTGCATTTTCCTGCCGCGCACATCATACGCGCGTGCACGCGCATGTCGGACTTTTGTGCAAGCATGTCGGACATAAATCACGGCTGTGATTGGTCAGAACACCATGGGGCGGTGCTTACTGGATCGGTCCATAGTAATGTATGTCGTCCTTTATTAGGTAAAGATGTTCATACTCTTCTTTGGATTATCATTATTATACGATTGCGTAGACATAGCAAGAGATCACTTTTAAGGTTATTTCTGCCACTGCATGTGCCAAGGTTAAACATTTTTGTAATCAATATCCACATGGATCCTTATCATGCAGAGGCCATGTACAAAATAAGATCTCAGCGTGAAACAAAAGATCCCACTACCAAGATGGCTGCCACGCAAAGGGTCAATAGCCATCATGAAGTCTAAATGTCACTATGCTTAGAAATGTAGTTTTAAATTGTACTTTGCATTTATAGCTGAAAGCATTCTCATATTAACACTGAAACCATTATAACATACTTATCAATGAATGTCGAATTAGTTCGTTTCTTTCAGGACTGCATAATTATTCTATCGAAATTTTACTTTTAGTAATTATTTTCTAATGAGGTACTTCTGGGAGATATAGGCCTACAGCGTTAATCTACATCTTTGTAATCAATTATACTTTCCGTTTCTTTTGTATTTTTTTATTGATATTTTGTTTGGTGTTACATAGTGCATGTTTATCTTGGTCTACATGTCACTGAGGGCGGAATATAATTATGTGAATGTCGTACAAGTATAAAGAATATACATGTACATGTATCACTAAATGGTACCTTATATTAAGGCGACACTTTACATTGACATTATACATTGTTATACATTGAGCATTTACATGTTTTAACTACCATTTGAAAACATTGAAAACATTTGTGAGAACAGTTTGGTCATTGGCTGTATACCGCCGTGTACTGACACAACAATGTGCATGTATTTTTCTAAAATGACAGCCAGTATACACACGCATTGGTTATCTTTGAAAACTTTATGTGGGTTTTGATCACGTTGAACTAAGAAAACATGTTTTAAATGCGACAGGAAACAAAACAAAATTGATTGTGTATTTTTCATTTCATGTATGTCAGTCAGTTGTTTACTTGAGCCGCCTAAAGGTGCACGTAACCCAAGGGCGGATCCGGGGGGGGGCCCAAAGGGGGCCATGCCCCCCAAAAAAACCCATTTTTAAAAAAAAAATTTATGTGACATTGCAATAAAGGCAGGCAATGAGTACACCACCGTCTTTTCCTCAAAAAAACATTGGTTAAAGTGGTCAGAAATTGCCTGAGATCGCACCACACAGCATCTAGAATCCAGAACATTTTCGGGGCCCCGAACCCCACGCCATAATTTTTTTGACCCACTTTTTTGGGGGACCACAATTTTTTTGGCCCCCCAAAAAAATTGTGTTCTGGATCCGCCCTTGACGTAACCCCCCCCCCCCCCTCTTCGCGCTACGAGGGCGTTGATAAACCATGACAATATATTTCGTGTGTAATAAGGCTTTGTAGATGTAAACTAGCCTTTTACATCAAGATCCTTCTTGGGCCAGATCCCGTGCCCCGAATTACCAACTTAAATTTCTAGCAAAAATTCAGCAACACGCGTTATATGAAAAGCAGCAACGTTGAAAAAAATGCAACGTAGCAGACACGCAGTGACCGTAAGTGCCATGTTGACAATGGAAAAACCAAGAAGTAAATTCTGTTCTTGTAGTCGGGTTCCCTGACCCTATTTTCAGACGAAAAGAAATTTTTTTATTGACGTCGGGTCAGGTCGGGGAACCCGACTAGCTGACTTGCACCCGGTCCAAATGCGGACTAACTAAATTTGGTAAATTGGGGGCAGTATTTGCAAAAAACAGTGTGGCTTTTCTCCTACGATAAAATGACAGCACACAAGTAACTATGATCTCACAGGATGCTTGAGATTATCATTATCAGTCAAGTAAGGCATTTCTTGATAATTTGGCAGTTCAGTTTTTTTTTATGTTTGCAAATACTGTATTTTACCTTCAAGATCCTATCATAAAAGACACGAACCCTGGGAGAAGCACGGATGAAGTGAAACGGGAAAGTGAATAACGCATTCAGACGCTTGACTTGCTTGAGGATGCATCTCCAAATGATCGTTCTTTTATTCCCCAATTTTCTCGTTTTCGTCACTTAAAAAAGGCTGCATTATAGTTATGATATCAGAAATAAACACTTTACAGGACTGACTGTTTTTGTTACGTCTCTCTCTGCTCTTTACAAAAACCAGAATCAGAACTTGTTGGTGTCCCTGAGTTCTACATGTTTTTTTTTTTTCTCTTCTTCTTCTAAACATCAAAGTCTTTGAAACAAATGATGGTCTGAAAAGCAATGTACACTTAATTTGCATATCCAAGTCAAGAAAGCAAGAGACGGAGAAAACAATGCTGAAAACCATTTATGGCACAGAATAGACTCAAGTTCCAGAAAATGTGCAAATGCTTGAAAGTACATGTACAAGCAACATGCAGATTTTCAGCACTGTTTAAACCATTCCACGCGTGAAAAGGTATTCCTGTTATTTTCAATTTCACATACATGTCTGTAACTATAAACCTAACATCAATCTTTATAAAGGTTAAATTTTCCGAATATCACTTCACTCTTAAAATAAACCTGTAAAACAACCTCACAACATGTCAATCACGGAACACAAAAAAAAATTAAGAAATTCTTATCTACTTCACATTTACATATTCCAATGAAACCTACTGTTGAAATTATCCGAAAGATATACAAAAGGTCTTGGATGAGAGGAACAAATCGTCACTGTTTTAACAAAATAAATGTCATATTTTCTAGGTGCGCTTTAACAGCTGTTAGGCAGAAATTCTACAGCTTTATATATTCAATAAGTTTAAAGGCAGAGCAGACCATTTGTAATTTTGTTTTCATTTGAACCAAAAAGTGTTTGACCTGATGAAGTTTTAGCACTATGAATGCTGTATATTTGCTAGAAAACTGAAAAAAAACATTAACACAATATTCTGGATCTTGATTTCAATTTCAAAGTTGCTGAGTCAAATTTTGAATTTTGCGCCCTCTTGTGACACAATCCCCAAATCCGCATTCGGGACAGGATTCTCAATCAGCCGGTTGTCGCCCATTCACGGATTCGCCCAATTGCAAACACGCTACAAATCTGAACGCATGGGGGTGAAGTCACATAAATTTCCAAAAATGTGTCACTTGAAACATCTCTGCAAATGACCTTTTATTGTTTTCTTCAAAATGACAGCATGCCAGAAGGAATGATTTCACAGGGAGTTCAGTGTCATTACTATCAATTTTTTCATACTAATTTGGGCAGTTACTTTTTTGGATAGCTGTAAATGGTCTTCTCTACCTTTAAAGAACAATTCGTCGCGTCAGTGCAACAAGGTCGTATCTCCTAAAATGGCATAAATGCAGAACGCGAGTTTCAGAACGTCATAAGGTCGTATGTGGCTTAAAATAACCCGGATGTACGTGCAGAGTCAATGGACGTCGAGATACGACGTTGTTGCACGGAGCGTATACGCGCGAGATACGACTTTGTTGCAGAATGGACATGCGACCTTGTTGCACTGACACGATGAATTGATTTGCCTATGGACTAAAAGCCGTGAACATTCACTTGTACAAAGCAACACTTTCACAACTTATTTCCAGAAAGAACGGATCAACATATGGTACAGCATCCATGCAAATGATGCTAGAGCAACGAAACTTGCCTGTAGAACAACTAGAATGCACTATTTGTATAAACCTGCCACTCGCCGCCATATTCCCAAATATCTAAAGAATAAAGCCAAAAACAGCAAATGAAAAAGCAGGCCTTTTACTAAAAAGTCGACGGTTGCAGTTTCCAAAGACATGCCTGTATAGAAATAATAGAAAATATTTAGGGAACAATGCAAAATTAAACAGGGGGTAACTCGAGGTTTTACCCCGAGGTAACCCACAAAACCACGGTAAACCGAGGTAAACCTCGAGGTAAACCTTGAGTTACCGCCTCTTTAATTTTGCATTCTCCCGTTATGATTTCAGCACAAATTTTACATTTAACAAAATGGCACAAGTCTACATCGCAAACGCGCAAGTGATACTTCACATGTTTTTTTACCTCGATGCCTTAAATTTCTGGCTTAAATTTGGTTACCTACAGAAAAAAAAATTACCTAATCTACATTAACTGGTAAGAAATAACGTACATGTGCTAGACACAGTTCAGGAATCACAGTCAAGTTGATTGTGACACACTCAATCTAAAACAAGACTTTTCCTGATGAATATATCGACCTGAATCACACAAGGGTGCAATCAAGAACAGGGAATCAAAATTTTAAAAATATATTTACATTTTTTAAAACGACGTGTCCCCCTCTCTCTCCGGCAATATCTACCACAATTTGAACTTACACCAGCTTACACTACGAAAACGCTACATTTATACCCAATTAAAAAGGTTCCTTCTTTATAATTTCTTTCAAAGCATTTGTAGGTTTTTAAAAAAGAAGTCTGTCTTAAGGCTGATTCATACTTGGTGCAAAAGGCAAACGGAAACATGAATTTTACACGGCGGGAAAACATGGTATGAATTTTACCAAACTTGAATGAATTTTGATTTCTGCAAATTTTGCCAACAATGTGTTTGTGGCATTCACGATGAGTATGAAAGCAAACCTCAATTTCCTGCAAAAGCCATGGAATTGAATTTTTGGGTTAGAAGTTCTGTAGTTCATTTGATTTGCCTTTGCTCTAAAAAATTCACCAAGAACGAACCAGTGTTTACACAGCCGACCTGAAAGGTTTTTGTTTTGTTTGTGGTTTTGTCAGCGGATTGGGTTTACTGAGACGTACCCCCAGAGCCCTGCCCGTACCCACCGTAGTTGCCATACTGCTGGGCGTACTGGGCGTATTGCTGGGCATACTGCGGGTTGCTCTGGTAATACTGCTGGTACTGTTGGTACTGCTGGGCGTACTGCTGGTACTGCTGATTGGTGTAGCCCTGCTGCTGGCTGGCCGGTGCGGCTGCCTGGCTGGCCGTGCCGGTTCCATAGTTGCCGTATCCCGTCGCTGCCGTGCCGGTGCTGCTGTAGGGAGTGGTGCTGGTGTTGCCGCTGCTGTAACCGCCGCCGCCGCCGCTGGAGGAGCCATAGCCGCTGGATTGGTTGCCGTAGCCGCCCTGGGAACTACCGTAGCCACCACTCTGTACAGTACCAAAAGAAACAACGTTGACTTGTGAAGTTTGTGTCAGGGGAAATAAGGCCGACAGATATGATGACTGAATATTTCGTGTGTAAGTCAAGAAGGAGGACTTACAGTCAGAAATCAGATCTTTTTTGCCACTGTTTATAATATTTGTGATGCGATCAAGCTAAATGAGTCGTTTGTCGGGAACTTTCACTTGGAGATTCAGGCCAAAATAGGGCCACTTAGTCACATCTAAAGATGGTACCAGCATGCTGTTTTCACAGCAGTAATGATGAGATTGTGCTCTTTTCAAATCTGTCCAAAAAAAAATTGACAAAGGTCGACAAACGAGCTTGATCGCATCACATTTTTTCCAACATACTGTATGCTCAGTCAAGTTTTGCACTACAAATCCACTCCAAGTTTGTGAAAGAGTTTGGAAGTCTGCACATATTATCTCAAAAATTGACTCAGCTAGTTCGGTTTATCTAAGCAATTTGTGTCTATAAGTACCTTTTGTGTTAAGCCTAGCACATTGAGAAAGCTCCCCTTTCTACTGAAATTTTATTGACTGTTATTTTGTTGCCTTTGAAAAAGGTCTTGTTAAGCCGAAACGTCAGGCCCTCTAACATTTTTTTGAAATTCTATTGACTCAGTTTCAGCAGTAACAGATATTTTATGCGTTTTTAAAGTCAAAGGGAGAGTGCAGCCTACTCGTCAGGGTTCATGACTCATGATCAGAGGGTCAGGGGTTCATATCCAGCTGCTGGTCATATGTTGTGTCCTTGTGTAAGCCATTTCACCCCACTAGCCTCTCTCCACCCAGGAGTTTAAAGGGGATCAGCATTAGCTGGGGAGTAACCCACGATGGACTTGCATCCCATCCAGGGAGAATAGAAACATTCTTGGTCATTTCATGCCACTGAAACTGGAGATAAACGCTGGCCTGATACTTTCACTTCACTTTTTACAGCAAAGTGCCTCGTTGGGAACACTTGGCATCAAATCCTCGCGAGCAAGCAGAAATATCTCACCTGTTTGTTGTAGCCGGATCCCTGATCACGCCTGTTGTAGCTACCACTGCCGTAGTTACCCCCACCTCCTCCACTACCGTAGCCACCGCCTCCGTGACTGCTGTACCCACCCGAATCCCTCCGGCCGTAACCGCCGCTGTCTCTGTTACCGTAGCCGCCGCTGCCTCCACCACCTCGCCCGCCATAGCCGCCCCCACCGCTGCGGTTATCCCTGTAGTTTCCGCCGCCGCTGCCACCGCGGTAACCGCCGCCACCACCGCCTCCGTAACCACCGCCGCCCCCGTACCCTGTCAAAACACAAGGCAAGGGATGCAATAGTAGTTGACAGCCGGTATGTCACACAAAAGCATTTTTTGGCTTGGGCAACTTTTCCCTGTATCCACTGCCGACCGAAGAGAATTGAGTCCAAGCTAGGAATGACGACTCCACTTTTCCTGAGGCATCAACTCTCTATAGCAGCCGAATCTACTTGTTTTCGTTCAATAACCCTAACCTCACCTAAAGCTACAAAATACTACTCAGCAGTAATGTGTGCATTTTTTTTTTTACAAGTACACAACACACATGTAGTATTCTGTGGTATTTGGTCCTTGACCCCCAAAGAGCCCTTACGATGTTAGGGTTAAAGATGGAATGACTCCACCATGAGTTCGAAGATCGGGCAAATTTTGGGAAAAAGCAGAGATTCTACATCTTTTTTTTTAAATGGCATTGGACACATTACGGAATAATCTGGTCTGTTTCGTTAGTGAAAATTGTAATAGAAAATTGCAAAGGCAAATACATGTAATCATGAAAACGGGATCGAAGTTCCTGGTTCATTTCAACATTTTAAGTTTTTCCTTTAAAAGTTGTGGGTTTTTTTGGAGAAACTTCATTTTTGACTGCCATCATGTAAATCTTCATAATGTACTTTCAGCATAAATTTTAAGACACACTTTTGGCACTATAGAAGATTTTGTATCATTTCCGTTTCCACTAACCTCCACGGTTCTGTCTCTGGTCGCGATATCCACCCCGGTGGCTGTCCCGGTCGTATCCTCCCCGGCTGTACCCACGATCATATCCACCACCCCCACGGTTGAATCCGCCGCCGCGGTTGAAACCACCGCCGCGATTGAACCCACCGCCGCCGCCGCCACCACCGCGGAAGTCACGGTTCCAACTGCCGCCGCGGTCCCGATCATCCCGGAAGCGCTTGGGCTGGGATCCGACCGCAGCGCGTCCTTCCTTCTTGTACTTCTCCACCAGTGGCTTGCAGTCCTCCCGACTCAGCTCGGTGAAGGTGAACTCCTCAAACAGCTGGCCTTCCTCCGGGAGCTCAAAGTTGGCTAGAAATTGTAATCGTAACATGGAGGGGGGAAAAAACACAACATGGAGCGTGAGAGAAGGTAGCGGTGTGGGGTTTTTGTTACTGACTAAGCCCTAGAGCTACACCCCTAACGGGCAGGTGCCCTACGCAAAGCCTAAGCTATGAGAGTCCCTCTGGTTCTCTCTCACTCCCTGGTTTTGAGCGGAGTTGTGTTTTTTCTCTCCGGGTGATCAATCCTACCTTTCATTTCCATAACGGCACTCTCGGGGACATCCTTGCCTTCGTCCTTTGTGCGTTTTTCAATTCGCTTCAGAAATTCCTCATCAGTGGGGACTACTACGATTGCTTTGCTGGTGAAACCTTCAAATGGTCGCATTTTTCGTCGGCGGGCAGAGGGATAGACATTGGTCTGACGGCCCCAGGTTGTGTATAGGGGGGAAGTAATAAATGAGAAAGGTTGAAGCTCTCAATTAAAGAAAAATACGGGCAGGATATGACGACTGCGGCTCTCTCTGCAATGATCAAGTCCACAACATGGATTACAAACATCAGTTTTTTGAAGTACAACTCATTTATGCAGTGCTCTGAATCCAACTACGATTACTAACTTCCTGAACTTACCTTACGCTGAAAGGCAAACAATCACGTCAAAATTGGTTAGATCACACCAAGACAAATTCATTACAATCATTACTTTAAAACTTCAAGTACCAGAAATATAATAATTGCACCAAAGTACCAAACTGTACAAATCCATTTGAAGTATTAAGTCGAATCAACTTGAATAACCTGAGCAAAACTCTACACAGATTACAACAACATACGTACAATGAAAACTTCAAGATTCAAGAGTCTCGATATTGAACCATTATATCCATGAAGACAATCCGAAGAACTACTTGGCCTTAGCAATACATACCAGTATATCATATTGATCTTGGGGTAAGACTATAAAAATCTTCAGTAATACTATGCTGACTTTCAGGAGTTTCAAAACGAGTACATGCATGAACGTACACCAAGACCATTTGTGAAGACGTAACGACAGAGAATTCCTGGTTCTGGTTCTGCTTTAATTTTACATGGAGGATGAGGATAAGGTCCGCAATAAACTTGTTTCAGTTGGCACTGCCTAGCTTCAGAATTTCTTGTAGAAACAGTTGGCACTGCCTAGCTTCAGAATTTCTTGTAGAAACAGTACGACAATCAAATAACATTTCAAAGATGAAGGCGAGCCAAACGACGATGATTCCTCAATATTCGTTGTCAGCTCAGCATTAACTTTCATACATGTATATTCTTTATTCCTTTTGCCACTAATTCCTTCACCAACTTTTGCTACTAGCACCTGTGTCTGTGTCTACTTCTGAAATTCTGCCTTGAAAGTATAAGCTCCATATTTCATTCAATCTTTTTTGTGTCAATTGACTTCTCACAGATATTCCTTGCTTTGGTGACTGGCACTTTCTTCCCAAACGTTTTTTTCTTTCTTTCTTAGCATTATAATACATATGGCTCCTGGCTTTCAATATTTGTGCCCTTCAGTTGACAAAATTTATAGGCCTTATTTTATCTTAAGATATACATGTACATTCCAAGATAAAAGTCAACTCTCTGTAAAGATGGCTTTCCTCGACAGATATCAAGTTATCTTGGACAATACATTCAGAACCCAATTCTTAAGTTACAATTGTGTAAAATAAAGAAGTACAATATAAATTACACCCACAACACAATATACAAAAATATCCTGTAACTTGCAAATTTCCTTCTGAAGTGCTACAATCTACACCCTACGATACAGGGTAAGTCGGTTCAAGTATCTCTACAGCAGAATCAGTCTTCAGGAAAACCCAATGATACTACAGTATTGAGTGCATCATCCACAGTAGCAGAACACGAGGCAATGTTAAATCAAGTATCAAAACAAACAAAAAAGCAAGGTTTTGGTTTCTGCCACTCACCTGATCCAAGATGAAGTTACGTTTCTTACGCGGCGCCATCTCAAAGAACCGGTTCAGGCATTTGGTGGCTTTGTCCATCAGACTGTCCCAGCGGCCGTGGTAGTTGCGCTTGCGGGACAGGCCCATCACCTACAGATCATTTTTCGGGGGTTGAACTCATTAGATACACAAAAACCCCAGAACCCTACAAAGTGTGTATCAATTACACACTAGCTACACCTGCAAGGGAATTGGTTATGCACATGCTAAACTGACTACAAGAGGAGCTTTTCTTGAAAAGTCGTAGAGACTCACTTACAGCACCTTGCTGAGTTTGACGATGCCCTTCGGCGACTTTCTCGAGGGCCTTCTCTGAAAATCTACTTACATTATCTCATTGCTTTGTGTGTGCTTTTGTTTCCTATGTAACTCTTGTCATAATCTGTGCTGGCCCCACTCAACGTAACATCTAGCAGCGTGGAGGGTTATATCACTGCTGTTGCACAGCGACCGGTATCTGTGTAGGATAAAGGCTGAACAGCCTGTACATTATGTCATTTGCTTTATAAGTCATGATACATCTTAACAGACAACCTGCGTTCTTTACGGTTCTTCGTTACAGTGCTTTTACGACAAAAGGGTTCGTCCAACGTGAGACTGAAAGCAAGGCGTTGGGGCTTACACTAAGGCTGCAATTCACATCCAATTCCAAATGAGTTTATAACCTACATGAACAACTGTGCAAGTTATATCTAAACTAAACAATTATATTGCATTTCTATACCATCAATTGAAAATGAATACTTAACTATGACAAACTAAAAATACACATTCATTTGAACAAAGTGTTAACATGACAGTGTTGTTGATGTGCATGTACCTTCATAATCTGCACAGCCAATTTTCCGAAACTGAGCTCAAGTTTTTTTTGTGAAAGTAAAAACTTTAGTTCCTTCTGTCACTTGCAGTTGATTTTCAATATAGAATGGAAACTTTGTTTTGCAAGCAGGGGGAAAAAAGCAGGACTGTCGGAAGATTGATCAATTCATACCGAGACATGCAAATAGCTTCTAGAATTCTTTGAGGTTACTTTAGTGTCTGCTTTAAGGTATAATTCCAACGTTTTCAAGGATTGGGATTTTTTTTTGTCAATAACCGGGACCTAGTTGCTCCAAATTTGATAGAAATTGATGTTCTGTTCTCATTCTGTAATGCTCATTACAAAGTCTCTTGACATGCAGAAGATGTACTCTGATTCGTTTGTAGCTGCCCAATCAGGCCGAGTAAAAATTTTCTGCACACCTACAGTTGACTGGAATTTCAGCTTTTAATTTTAAAGAATATTAACTTTTTTTTCGCGTTGCTGGTCTTGAAGGGCAACGATTTCTTCCTCTTGTTTGAATATTAACTTGTTCAAATGTGTGACATCATGGGCAGAAACTGCCTCAGCAATAGGTAGAAAACTTGAAGTGCTTCGCAAAATAATGAAAAACCCAATGGGTGAAAATTTGTTGAAATCAGGACGGATCAGTTCGTTTATCCACTTTTAACTTTTCTGACGCATCCACTGAGATCATCACAATGCACAGAGAACCATTATAAAGACTGGCTGATACAATTAATTTCTGTGATGCAAAAACCGGCTTCCAAATTTAAGATTTAAGCAGCGCAATGCAACTCCTTCATTCCCTACTTTTTTCACTGTTAATTCACAAGTCTTCAAACTATTTATGTACTCACTACATACACACTATCATCCCCTAATCTACAAGTTGATGAAGACTTAAACTGCTGACATTGCATCGTTCTAAAAACTGACTTATCAAGGCATGAAAACAGTTATAAATCTATGCAGTTGACAAATTCAATTACATTAAGGGTGTTTCCTAACGAGCTACAACTAAAAAAGAAATGTACTGCAGCCTTAAGAGTAAGCCCCGTCAACTATTGCTCAGTCTGGGTTTTTGTTTTTTTGTTTCACCCAAGTTTCTTGTCTTTGTTTTGCAAATGCTCATTACCTTCATCTTATCCATGATCAGGTTGGTGCCCAGGATGTAGTATTTCTTCTCGGGGTGTTCCACGCAGTATTTCTCCACCCACGTGGACTTGCCGGCGCCTGGCAGGCCTATCATCATCAGGATCTGATCAGTCAGGAAAAAAGAGGAAGGAGTGCTTCTAAGAAATTCAGTTTAAGAATGGATAGTTATAATGTCCCTTGTCCACGGGCATTAGTGACATGTTCAAGCAAATTCAGATGTAGTTGGGTTTGATTGGGGGGGAGGTTGAAAATGACTAATTAGTCGATTTTTATAACAATTTTGAAAAAAAAATGATAACATGTAATTTGGGGTTTTGTTTCTGTTTTTGTGTTTTTTGGGGCCTTGTCCCAGTATGAAAATACACGGAATATATGAAAAAGACACCACCCAACCCAACAAGATATTTTTTTTAGTAAAAACATTGTTTGTCAATTCTGTCTTATTTTGTACAAACACATAACAGTTTCAAAAGAAATTGTTCTGAAAAAAAAATTACATAAATATATATTCCCTTGAACAATGTTAAAATAGGGCTGGATAGCTCAGTTGGTAGAACACCGAAACGGCTATCCAGAGGTTGCAGGTTCAAACCCTGCTCCAGTCGGTTTCTTTGATCAACGTTATTTGTTCAACTTTACAATTTAAAACGAATCACCCAAGAATGACACACCAAGTCCCAGGCAAAAGAAACGCGGACTGGGTCAAAAGTTGCTGCACTCGTCAAAATCAGGTGGAAAAAATCCGAAAAATATTGCTTAATATTTATGGCTTAATATTTATTTGTATTGGGGGAAAAAATTCAAAAATATGCTAAATATACATTTAAATTGTGTCCTACCTCACAGTCCTTCTTGGTTGCTGGAGGGAGAGGCCCACGGACACGGTCTTCAACGGGAACATTGCCAATTAGAGTGAAGCCTTCCGGTGTGGGAAAGTAAGGCTCCTCCTGCACATTAAAGGTTAGACAAGTCCATCACAGAGGGTTGCAATAAGCCTTTCCTATTTACGGAGGGGTGCTAGTGATAGAGAATACTTCAAGTATGCGCACGTCACAAACTCCTGTTTTTTGAAGTGTCACAGACAGCTTAAAATGTCTTCCACTTCCCCTGCCATGTACTTGAATAAAGACTAGTTAAAAAAAAAACAGTCAGATCACATTAACCCTAACCCACCTCACTCCTCCTCCAAACTCTGTCCTGGAATTTTGAGGATCTGGAGGATTGAGGATGACTGGAGGATTGAGGATGAATGGCATGATTGCAGAGGAGGATTTTGGAGGATTGAGGATGAATGTAAATAAAAAGCAAGAGGGATTTGGAGGATTGAGGATGAATGCATTTTGAGGCAGGACTGTCTGATGATTTTGAAGGATTTGGTGTTGGTTTATCGATTGAGGATGAATGCATTTTGAGGCAGGACTGTCTGACAATTTTGAAAAATTTAGGCGGAGTTGCAAAATTTTGGAGGATTTTGGAGGATTGAGGATGGTTGTAAGCAACAAGGGCCTAGGGGGTTAGGGTTAACCCTAACTCCCCAGCCTAATTTACTAGGAACCATACCCATTCTGGCAAATTTCCAACACCCACATGGGAAATTGTACACACACACTGTTGGACTTAGTTTCTGGAGGTATGCCAACCCCAGTGTAAAAGACCATCAGTTTAGGGGTACTGTACCTATCCCTATAGATTTAAACAAAACCTGCTATTGAACTTTGATGGGTTGAGTTCGGTTAGGATTAACGTTAATACTGCGACTGGTCAGATTCCATCAACAGACAAACGAGGTAACTGGTAGGTACAGCTGGCATATCAATCACCTCCAGTCAAAGCATGGCTATTTCAAATTAACAAGGGAATTCTGAAATGTTAAAAAACAGTCACGTCAATGCTTTTTGACGTAGCTGGAATTGTCAGCCGGAGAGAGACACATCCACAATGAATAGCTCATTTTGTGTGTGTGTGTTTGTTCTTTGAAGGAGATGGGGAGATTTCGGCTGGGTTTTCTCTCCGAGTATCTCACCTTCTGTCCAAAGTTGACCGATATGGATGTGTTCTTGAGCAGCAGGTGTGGGAAGAGTGCTTTGCCTTCCAGGTCATCCTCGATGGTGAAGGCCACACCGAGATCGTTACCATTCTTGCTGTAGGAGATGGTGGGCTTCTCTCCCTCAAAGTCCTGGGCAAGAAAGAAACAAAGAAGTAATACTCCACTAGATTCCAGGCCGAGGAAAATGAAGAAGTTACTCCAGATGCAGCATAGTGCAGAGGGACCTTGCTGCTCCGAGCCATCAGCACCAGTGCATAAACTTCCAATTCTGAAACATTGAGAGTTAGTCCCACTGAACAATGCCACAGTTGTATCATGCTGCAGTTGGTGACCGCAGGCTCAGTTTGGCCTTGAGATTTTTGATCTGATGGATCTTGCTGCACTGGGAAGGCTTGTAATTTAGACAAGTGTTGCATGTTGCTGCGTTCAGCAGGGTTTCAAGCCAAGATACCATAGGGGGTAGGGTTAATCCTCCAAATATTCACCACTGAGAACAAGACAAATTGCACATTTGATCAAAGAAATGGTGGCTGGGCGTACCGTCCTAAATCCTACAAAATTGCTCCGAACACCTCCTAGTGGATTTTGAGGGGATTCAAGAGGGTTAGGGATAATCAGGGGTTGACTATTTACTCTCTCATGATCTTACCAGGCATGTTGTGATCACGTCGCCAGCTTCAAACTTCTCACCGTAGTTACTGAACTTGCACTTGACGGATATCTTGGCCGTGCCACCGTATCCGTATGAGAATGCTTCCTCACCTGAACACAGGAAAACCAAATGAAACAAATTAAATCATCATTGTCCATCAAGCGACCACACTGCAGTCAGTCACAATCTGTGTCCATTTTGCTTTATCTTTTAGCGACAGAGACTCTCTCTTGGTGATGAGCCTGGTAATACACCGGATATAAGACATTCAAGGAAGACCTGTTTTCCATTTCCAATGTGCTGGTTGCTTGGGTGGGTACTGAGGACTGAATGCATAAGATTTACTCAAAACATGTCCAAGCCATCCTAGGTTGTCGTTGATGAATGGTGGAGGATAAGAGTTGCTGCATAGTCATTCCAATTATGCCTCATTTGTAATGAACTGGCCCTACTTGTACCATGTCCATAACTCCTTTTTAAAAAAATATTTCTGAAGTATTGGAGAGTGGACGTGCAAACATATGAACAGATCTGGACGATGATAATCAAATCGTCGCATCAGTGCAACAAGGTCGTTTCTCCATTGTGCAACAAGGTCGTTACTCCATTGTGCAACGAAGTTGTATCTCGCACAAATACGCTCCGTGCAACAAGGTCGTATCTCGAACGTCCGTTGACTTTGTGTGTACATCCGGGTTAATTTGTGGGAGATACAACTTTTTGACATTCTGAAACTTGCGTTTCACGTACGGCCCATTTGAGGAGATACGACCTTGTTGCAAGGACACGACAAAATGGCAGTTTGAAGTCACGTCAATGACAAGTTAGATTAGATCACTAGTAACAGAACAAAAGCAACGGAATGCCTTTGTCGCAGTTACCTGTGAGGACTTCGCGCCAAGTTGCAATCAGTGTATGGAGGCCGACGCAGCCTACTTACCCAGCTGAAGGGAGGTCTCATCGGTGGACCAGCCCACACGAATGACGTGCCTGTTGACCTCTTCCGAGGGAAGATGGTTCACATCCAAATGCTCCTCAAGCTGAAAACAATAATGACATGTAATAAATTAGAGACTGGGTAAAGGAGAAAGTTGAAACAAGATTACATCACAGCAGTCTGGAATTGTTCGAAAATTGTATTTGTTTTGTTGACTATGGCCTCAAGGTGACATGTACCTTGACTTCATAGCACACTTTTCCCTTGTTGAAGCCGTGCGTTGCTTTGACACCGCCCCATAGGAATGCAAAGCCGTCCGTGTGGAGAGGCTGGGCTGAGGTTCCATCCTTTGCAATCTTGATGTTCAAGTCGGAAATGTCTACAGAAAATAGGCAGGGGAAAAACGTGTATAATTTGATCAATAAATATTCAGGCAAAACAAGGAGTTGTTTTTTTTTGTGGGTTTTATAGTGTTAATTTACAATTACTTTATTGCAGTATTTAAGTAGAAAGTTCTAACTCAGCAGTGTATGTCAAGTGTGACTTACATTTGCTAAGAACGCAGGTAGTTTCAGGAATGTCGTCATCTTCTTCCATGACAGGCGGTGAAGGCGTCCTAAAAATGAATGGAACAATCAGCCAAGGTGAATATAAACTGTGAATTTAGTTTCATTCTGGAAACAAATATGCAAGACAGGACACTCAGGCATTAATGACAGAAACAACTGTAAGATTTAGATATTAAAATTGAGGCAGGGTAAACATGGTTAACTTTAATTAAATACAAAACACAATAAGTTGAGCTTTAACTAGCTGTTCGTCAATCACTTTCAATGTGTTGAGGCAGAGCCAGCGACATCTTGGAGCAGTGCAGAAGAGTTAATTGTACTCTAGGTCCAAATTCATGCACAGCTTGACACAGTGCATCCTCCAAAATCAGCCCCACTTTTTTGCCATATAGCCTCAATTCTGTGAAATCCTCCATTTTGCAAAGAGGATTTTGGAGCATTTGGAAAGGTTAGGGTCAATAGTGTCTTTGTTCATCCCTGTTATAAGACTTTTGACTTGACTTATGATTGGCTTGCAACTGATGAACACGTACAACTCTTCGCTCAATAGATGACAAACAAAACAACACAATCACAACAGTATACTTGGAATGTTGCGCTGGCCGACAAAAATAATACAGCGAACTTAATATACCTTCTTCTGGGCGAGCGATCTCTATAGCGGTCATGGCGGCCTCTGTCTCGGTAATCATGTTCCCGGTCTCGCTTTCTGTCACGAGAGTCCCTCTCCCTCTCTCTGTCATCAGTCTTGGCTGGGCTTTCTTTTTTCTCTGGGAAAATTACAACGGCAGGTTAAAACAAAATATTAGCAATTTCCTCAATGTTTAAACATCTGGGATATTTCACTAAGCTTTAGCACATTAGCCCCGACTTCCAACACTGTAGGCATCCTTGCTAGAGACCGCCTTGAATTTCTTCAAAACCAGCTCCAGTCTGGTATAGAAACTGCAAAATACTTTTCATTTTCAAAGTTGAACAAAGAAAAGAAATTTGAGCGATTATTATTATATTATTTATTTTTGGTATATTAAATTAAAACAACATTTATAGCAACAGCTGCAGGCTGAATTACAAGTCAGTTACAATCAACAAAAAAAATTAGATGAGGTTAAAATCACAAAGAGTAAACGGTAAAAACAAAGGAAAATTGTAAGTACAAAAAATATAGTATACATATCATATTTTATATAGTATATAGTATACGGGCTTTGAACCGGAGATCTCAAGATTGCCGTTCAGGTGTTCTGCCAATTGAGCTATCTAGCCCAATGGTGGTAGTTCCCCAATGAGTAAAATACTTGTGACATCACTCCCAGATAGTGGGCAAGATCTGAAACAACCTACCTTCTTTGACCTCAGCTTGAGCACCTGCCTCCCCACTTTCCTCCTTGACGTCCGGTTTGGCCTCCTCCCCACTTTCCTCCTTGACCTCCGGTTTGGCCTCCTCCGCCTCCATCTTGACATCCGCAGTTTCCTGTTTGACATCCAACTCGGCTGCTTCATCTTTCACCTCGGGAGGAGGTTCCTTCTCCTCCACGGGGGGTGGAGCCTCCTCCTTCAACTCCTGCTGCTCAAGTCCTTGCTCTTGCTCCATGGGAGTCTCGGCTTCTGGCTCCACTGGTTGTTCTACTTCTTGTGGCAAGTCTTCCTGAATCTCTGGAGCCTCTTCCGCCAAAGCGGCAGCAGCATCGGCTTCGGTGAGCTCGTCTGGGCCCTCTTGCTCAATGTCCGATTTGCCACCCAACAGTTCGTCCTCATTGGCTTCTTGTGCCATTTCTACCCCATTATCTTCGTACCCGCCTTCCAGCTGCTCGCCTCCTACATCGTCCTCTAGTTCCTCCTCCTCCTCGGGCGCAGGGGAGACATCGGTGGAGGCATCATCATTCTCTGCAAGGAGGGCTTCCTCCAGTCGTTGGACAAGCACTGCTTTTACCCCTTTTGTATCAAGTCCTCGTAACTGCAGCTCACTTCGGAGCTCAGCAACTTTCAGTTTGGAAGGGGTGACTATTTCACTCATCTTGACTCACTGGCTGATTAACAACTTGATGTATAATGAGCTTCTGCAAAAGTCCAAGTGAAAAAAGGCCAAGTAAAAAAATAACCCAATTTCTCATCCCTGCCTATTTCCTTTTCCCCAACCGCCTCCTTTTTAAACAAATTTTAATTCATACATTTACAAATATATTATCAATAAACATGTCGATAGGCCTATTGTCTTTCTATTTATTTCCAACAAAATTGCAGCTATAATGTAGACAGACTCGCAGCTTCTTTGGACACAATTTTATCGACGATCATGTAGTGTAGGGCCAAGTTTTGATTCAATTAGAATCAAGGGTGTTTTTTCATTACTCGAAAATGACCTTTTCAACCTACAACAGACTTCTCTCAATATAATGACACCTTTTGTGTAATTTTTGAACAGTTTCTTGGAGTAGAAATTACGATTTTCCTACGGTTGGTGCTGTGCAATTTTAGCACGCCTCGCCATCTTTATTTTCGTGTTGCGTTTTGTCGTTGTCAATGTCGTTTTACCCCAAATTTCTCTCAAAAATCCATAACTCTGCCTTTTTCTATGACAAACCTGCATGTTCTTGATGTCGCCAACTAGTGGTTTATAGTGGGTTTTGTTATACAGGAACCGGGCCCGTAGGTAGATACACAATCGTCATTTCATCAGCAAGTGTCAAGAAAATGAAAAGTCCATCCACTGTCTTGGAAAATTAACCATCGGGAGGGGGGGGGGGGGGGAGGGGATGGGCAAATTTAAAGCCCACATGAGAAACAACCTTTTTTCACTAGTCTCAGCCTAATGCACGTGATTTTGAGGAAGGGCAACCTCTGTGTTTGTAAATTCATCTGATTTACTCCTCACTAAAGGTGACTGATTGATTTATTCATGCACAAAAAAAAAAATCAGTTTCAAAATTCTGTTCAAGTTTTTCAACTTTCAAGGCAGAAACATTTGTAGTACACAGCGCC
The DNA here is from genome assembly GCA_029964075.1 of Patiria pectinifera. Lineage (NCBI taxonomy): Eukaryota > Metazoa > Echinodermata > Asteroidea > Valvatida > Asterinidae > Patiria > Patiria pectinifera. The sequence continues at coordinate 16,204,706 of CM057142.1, read as the reverse complement.
CTCTATAGACGAAACTGCTTCCAAAATAAAATTAAAGTAGTCTATTTTTTTAATCAAAGATAAAGCCTAGGTTTAGAATTCAGGAGAAGCCAATGAAAAGTTAATGAGCGAGTTTGTATCATTCAAAGCGGACGAGTTTGAACAGGTGAAATTCAGGCGTGTCTGGCCTCGCCGGCCACGCCATGGCGCCAGCGAGACGGCGAACAGACACCGCGCCGCACCGCCGAAGCAAAATCATGAAAACGTTTTGCACTAACGTTGCATCTGGTCAGCATTTTTTCGCATAACTGAACCCTTAACTGAAATCGTGAAATATATATGATAAATCTATTGACATACGAGTACCTATTAAAAATGAGTTATGAAACAAAACTTATTTTCTAACGAAAATATTTGAAAAATACTAGCAACATACCTCGTCACAACACGGACAATTCAGCTCACACACGCCGCATGCGTAATCCGCGTACTTGTACTGCTATTGCCGCTTCTCTTTCGTAGACATGTTCTCATTGGTCAGATTATTTAAAGGCAACTATTTAACCTCTCATAATTTTCAGTTAAACTTGCAAAAATTATAAAATTATATAGCTGAAAAATTATGTATTAATAATTTATACCTTTTCGTATTTAATGCTTTCATATATCTTAATAATATAACAGCTATAGTGGGGAAGAATCGACACGTGGTTTGTTCCCCTTGACCAATAGACAGACGTCTAATAAACTATTGTAGTGAAAGAAAGCCTGGTACCCGGCGCCATGATTTCAAAGGCGAAATAGTTGGTTTGACACCAACGCTATTTAATCAACGCGCGAATTGCTAGCCTTCTTTCAAGCGGCAATGTTTATGTTTGTGAATCACACGTGCAAAAAACAATGTTGTGTCTTGCTTTCTGACTTCACTTTTTTTAGCTTTCTGCTTTTGTGTACAAATTTGTAGAGCAAGGAGTGATGTCCAACTTCTACACGTGTTCAAAATTGTTGTGTTGGTTGTGAAATCAGTGCCAATCCTGTGTACAAACAAAACAGTAGAAATCCTCTCCAAAATTTAACTGAGTAAATAGAATTAGAAAAGGTGAACATTTTATTTTTACCCAAACAAATTGGGGGTGGGGCGGGGGCACTTACCAGTCAGAGTGTTACTCTAGCCCAATCATGCCTAGAAGTATATCTGGTAAACATTTTCAGACTTGTCTGCATGTTGAGTCTGAGAGAAAGTCCGTATCAAACCGGGAATGCCTGCTTTAACATTGCAGTTAATTGCTATGCCCTAGGCGGTGGGAGGGGGGGGGGAGGGGGGGGGAATAACATATCATTAGCAACGAATGAGGTCCAGCCCCTCCTCCTTTGCAGCGTTAATTACATTTACGCGGCACTTTGGAAACCCTGTATTTCAAAATGAAGCCAAACATAGATTCCTGTGAAAGCAACGTTGTGCAAGTAATCAGGTACTTCCTCTGCCAACAGTCTCCTGATGACTGGCAGAGCATACCGTATGAAGCGTTGAGTTTCCCCAGTTCTTTCCAGAATTACCACGTAAACTCACAAAGTGTGTGTCATGATCGAGCGGAATAAGACTGCCTATTGAGAGCACCAGGCTCAAGCTCTGGTTTTTCAGATCAGTAGAAACTAGAGTTCAAGTCTCGGTCTCAACACTTGTGTCCTTAAGGCTATAAGCAAGACACTTGACCATTATTGCTTCATCCTTGGGATGGGACACAAAGCCGTACGAGGTCCCGTGCCTTGTGTACCTGTAATGCACGTAAAAGAACCCAGTAACACTTATCGCTACCAGTAACACTTATCGCTAAAAAGAACCCAGTAACACTTATCGCTAAAAAGTTACTTTTTTCACTTATCGCTAAGATAAGAGAAAGGGTTTGCCCCTGTGTTTCTGGCAGTGCTTTTATCTTCAACCATTTGAAAGCAGCACTTGCAAGGAAGAAGAAGACCACAAAGCTTATTCTTGCAACAGGCATCTTCATCTATAAAAAGTTGTTTGTAATTGTAAACTTCTCTGCCCATCATCAGTTTCCTGATGACTGGCAGAGCATGTGTTTCGGGTTCTTTTCACAACCTCATAAACTCACAAAAGAGATTTGTTACAAAGTGCAACCGCAAACTTAATCTTATTGCTCTCTTCTCAATGCACTCCCTCAAATCTGAAAAGACCTGTTTTCTTATCGTTAAATTGATGTCATTTTTTCCTACCCAGGAGATGTCACTCTTCAGTGGTATGAAGTTGGCTAGCTCTAGCCCTGACAAGCCTCCCACGGACAGTGCTCCTCGAACGACGGAACCAAAGATCAACAAGACCCCTTCAACTGAAACAGAGAAGAGTACCAGTAATTCACAAGAAACCAGGGATTCCAGTCAATTCTCTTTTATACTGGACACTGCGAATGAAAAGCGGCCAACAAGTACTGCTCAAACAGAACATACATTTACTGGAGAGTCAAGTAGTAAAGTGGATCAACAATTGTGTAAAGACCGTTCACCAAAGTCACAGCCACCCGAATCAGCCATAGATGACCTGAACTTTGACCTTGACCCCATAAAGGTCATCAGGGATGCCCACACGCAGGGCCAAGAACATCTACCCGCAGGTTTCGACCTACGGGATGTGGATTTCAGTGCGCCATTGGAGCAAGAAAATCAAGAAGACGAACATTCAACGTTGGATGCGAAATCAACGAGCAGTTTTAGTTTTATCACAAAAGAATCCTCAGTGAGCACCGAAGAGAATTGTGATGTACAAGAAGACAGTCAAGCCGCAACCGGCAATGAGTCAGTTGAGGAGGTTTCGGAGGATTCGCAGACTCCAGGGAGAAGGAAATTGGAGATTGGGAAGATCACAAGAAGAGATGATGGAGAAACAGGCTCACTGGATCGACGGAGAGTTTATATGGAGGAACATGTGAAGCAGCTGCATATCATTAAGTAAATACAAATCTTGTCAGGGAACGATTTTAAATGTGGCACAGAAAGATTTCACCTTCAAACCCCAACCCCAACCCCTACCTTCTCCCACCCCACTCCACCCCATTCTCCCCATCAGCAAAAACATCCCTCAGTTCAATGTCACATCAGTTTTAGCTGACCAACTCGTTTAAATTATGGTCAAATTTGTTTATTCTTCTTGCCACCAAAACTTTGGAAGGATTGACCAAGAATTATAATCAATACATCGCATTCTAGACAAGTCAGAACAAGTCAGTACAATAGACCTACGACCTAATGACGTCACACTTTGTTTACACGTGCGTTAATTTTCCTAAGTGTGACGCGTCTCATTTAGCTCTCATAGGGAAGCACACACGCGTGACGTCATTAGGTCTCAGGACTATTCAATCACATTTTATCTAGTCTTGCAACAAGTAACTAGAGGAGTTAATTTAGCGGGAAGCTGACTCTAGCTAGGAACTGGCACAGTTATTGCAGCAAGGAGCTGACAAACTAGCTACTTTACAGCTAGGAACTGGCTGCATTATTGCCTGAAGGCACTGTCAAGTTCGTTCCAGCAATTAGCTAGCACCTGGCAGAGTTATATCAGCAGGGATCAGACAAGTGCTTTCTAGATAGTAACTGTCAAAGTTATCGCACCAGGTAGCAGTCGGTGTATCCATCCAGCTAGCAGCTGGCGTAGTTAGTTTGATAGAACCTTCAAGGTATTTCTAGCTAGGAACTGGCGCAGTTATTGCAGCAAGGAGCTGACAAACTTACTTTTCAGCTAGGAACTAGGGACATTATTACCCGAAGGTTCTGTCAAGTTAGTTCCAGCAAGGACCTGGCAGTGTTATTTCAGCAGGGAGCATACGAGTACTTTATTTCCAGATAGTAACTGTCAACATTATCGCACCAGGTGGCAGTCAGGTTTTTCCAGCTAGCAGCTGGCGAAGTTAGTTTTATAGAACCTTAAAGGTATTTCTAGCTAGGAACTGGCACGGTTATTGCAGCAGGGAGCTGACAAACTTACTTTTCAGCTAGGAACTTGCGGCATAATTGCCCAAAGGTACTTTCAAGTTTAAGTTCAAGCAATTAGCTAGGACCTGGCAGAGTTATTTCAGCAGGGATCAGACGAGTAGTACTTTCCAGATAGTAACTGTCAAAGTTATCGCACCGGGTAGCAGTCAGGTTTTTCCAGCTAGCAGCTGGCGTAGTTAGTTTTATAGAACCTTCAGGTATTTCTAGCTAGGAACTCGTAGAAATTATTTTGGCAGGGAGTTGATAAGTATTTTCAGCTAGATTCCTTTTTTGCTAACTGGCAAAGTTATTTTGGGCATGACAATGACTGCAGGACACTGACTGCTACTGTTTTTGATACTTCAGGAAATCTACTTGTGACGTAGCAGACCGGGCGGTGCAACTTGCCAAGGACTGTGTGCTATCTGGATTCTCTCTATTGGAGAAGCAGCATCAGCTGCAGGCATTGCAGCAGCAACAGCAACTGGCTGTCAACGAAGAAGACTATGAAAAAGGTAGTTTAGTTGGCATACATTTCTTTTGCATGGCAAATATCATCAGAATACCCACCAAACCGACCTACCTATCCTGCCAAACCGACCTACCAGGGTATTTTTCATACCAGATTCTAAAGCTCAGGATATAAAGTAGAGATTTAGTGAGATTTTGTTTTCTAATTTGTGAGTCATTCTATGAATTTAGGGTTGTGACACTTTTCCTGTCCCTGTTAACTTGGTACTTTGTAATTTTCCATTCTTGGGAATGACTTCAAATGATATTTTATTTTTTTAGGTAGGTACATGAAGTTTGCTTTTTTTAATCACTCTTGGAGGATGACTGCATTAAGGAGTGCATCAGAATTATTAAATCGTGAATATCAGAAGAAACAGGGACGGGAAAAAAGTGCACTGCAAATTTATAGAATGTATGACCCTATACAGTGGAACGCTGCTATAACGAACATCGCGGGATCCACAGAAATTGTTCGTAATAGCGATCGTTCGGTATAGCGATTTTAAGCTGCCATTGCTCTGGTACTCACTTTTTAATAAACAGCGCCCTTCAGAAATTTACCCTGCTTGCCCTGGTACATTATGTTACTACATGTACTGGAAGACGACGTTGAACACGTGTCCACTATTGAATGATGTAATTACACAGTTGTCGAGCTTACTACCTACGGCAATAACTGGCTTTCCCCTTCTATTCCTTGGGGAAATAATCAGCCACTTATCACTTTCCGTTGATATTTTTCAACAACAATTTTCGGAACGTTTTGTACACAAAAATCAGGAGCCAGAGACGATGTTCGGTATAGCCGAATGTTCGGTATAGCGGTGTTCGGCAAAGCGACGTTCCACTGTATGTATGATTTATGCATAGAAACTGAGAAATCGGTGCATGATGGAAAAGAGCCAAAAAAGTTGCTTCTAAACTAACATTGTATTTCTTTCCAAAGCTCACAGCATTACTTTATCATATACTTAACCATTCAATTACATGACTCTTGTTCAGCTGAGGAGCTCCACCTCCAGTGTCAAGCCATAGAAGATGACATCGGGCAATCCGGCAGCCTGCTGCCACGCGACCAGCCAGCCCTACGCAATCTCCTCACAGACCTCCAGACTCTGCATGAGCAAGAAGAGGCCGCACGGCAGAGCATGACAGAGAAGTACCGGACGCTGATCTCGGAGCAGGAGGAAGCCGTGGCCGACGCTAGAGGGCGCCGTGCGCAGTGGGAGAGCGACCGTTTGCGCAAGGTCCAGGAAGAGAGGAACAAGCTGGACAGGGACCTGGGGTGAGTTTGTCAAAGGGGGAGATCGAGTTTTTAGATTCAAGTTTCCAGTGGGTCTTTGGTTTAAAACACACTTTGGAGATTTTAACCAAAAAAATTTAATCGAAAGGCAGACATTTGACATCGCAAATTTGCGTGTTTTCCCTATCTGCACAAATTGTGAACCCATATCTTATGGGGTTATATTTCACTTTTTAGGCATTTACATCTGGACAAAGAGCACTTGAGTAAGCAGGACGTTAGCCTAGCAGACCAGATTGCTGAAGGGACGGCTCCTTTACGCCAGTCCAGGAATTCGCTGATAGACGACAGGGCAAAAGTGCAAGTACGTGGACAGAAAAAGCAACTCTTCCTAACAAGAAAGTGACTCAGTAGACTCAAGGGCAGATCCCGTGTGGGGGGAGTGGGCAACGAACCCAATTTTTTTTGTTTTAAGTGACGTCGCAATAAAGGCAATCACTGTGTACACCACCATCTTTTCCCAAAAACAAGTGGTTAAAGTGGTCAGAAATTGCCTCAGATCGCACCACACAGCATCTAGAATCAAAAAAATGTTCGCGGCCCTTAAGCGTGCCCCGAACCCCACACCGTAATTTTTGGGACCCACTTTTGGGGGGACCACACCCCCCCCCCAATAAAATTAAATTGTCTTCTGGATCTGCCCTTGAATAGACTAATTCAGTGAAAACATTAAAAGCAATTTTAAGGTGAAATCACGTTCACATGCATGCCTCAAACGTTCTAAAAGACAAGGTGAGAACACTTTTTGGTAACTCGATTGGTCGAAGGAGCCCAGAGTGCGTGCGTACGTACAACCTGAGCGCAACTTGCAATGAGCATGGCGCCACCTCACAAAATGGCTGTCGCCAAAATAGTCTATACACCCCTACTAATCATTTCCAACATCCTAAACTTAACAAGCCAGACAAACAAAACGATTTGCTTTACCTCCAAATTTCTTTGTCTTTATAAGCAATGTAAAAAGATTATTTTCTAACGCTGGCCTTGAATCAGTGACTAAGATTTTATGAAAGCCTGTGGAAGCAGGACTACATGTTGGCCTAAGTGGGAATCGAACCTGGGTCACTGAATTGGAAGGCAAGGGAAACAACACTGTCCCTTAATGACTAGGCTTCGCACTTTGATCACTCCAGGATGAAATTCAGATCTTGGAGGCCAAGCTATCCGCCCTGCGTCTCCAGGAGAACGTCATCTCCGAAGCGATCCTGAAGAAAGACCGCGAGATCGCAACGGTGACCGCAGACTTTGAGGAAGAGCAATCAGCACTAGAGAGAGAGAAAGGGGTACTGGAGGGGGCGGAGCTTGATCTGAGAAAGAGGGGGGAGGAGTTGAAGGAGGAGGAACAGAGGTTGGCTGATGGGATGGAGGAAGTGAAGATGACGGAAGAACGGTGAGAATTTCACAAGAAAATATTATTATTATTATTATTATTAATCATTTCTGGTAATGAAACCAAGGATTCCTCAAAAGCGCCGTTGGCACTGTAGCTCGCAAACCTGAAGAAACCTGTAGAGAGGAGACAATGAGAAGAAATTACAGTTTTAGAGGTGGGAAGAAAAGCCCAGAAGAATACTCTGGGGAAAACCCACGGAATCAGGCAGGGACTGAAAACTAAATCAACATGTTGGCCAGGGCGGGATTCAAACCCAGGTCACAGCGGTGGAAGGCGAGGAAAGTACCGCTACGCTAACCTGATATATTGGAATATTGCACTAATAAGGAGTAGTGACAGTTGTGGATTGATTTTTTTTGTCATTTGTTATCACTCACTTAACTCCATAAAAGTTAGAAGGCATATTATACTAGGACCTACCTGTATGGATCTGAGATAGAGACCGGGGGAGTTCAAGCAATGAAGTTCGCTGATGGTTAAATTGTTTCTTATTTGTTGACTTGTTAGTGAAAGCAGACTTCTAACAGGCTTGCAAGAGGATCTTGCCAAAGAGGAAGATGCCATTAACAACCTCAAGGACAAGGGCTGTTGTGCTCTCCCTAAGATGTGGCAAGACGAAAAGTCAGCAACACTCTCCAAGACTAGAGAAAGTTTTCTGAAGTAAGTTTTCTTTTGCATCTGTTTAGTTTTCACCTCTCTCATCTACATGTATGTGTACATATAAACCAGACAATCAAGCTGACTGTTAATTCTGTTTACAAAAACCCATAACAAGGAATCAAAAGCAAAAGCTGATTCCAAACTCCCGTGTTTGGCCCATTGGTGATATGACTTCATATTCTTTGTTTCTTTGGGAGGAAACATGTTAATGTGAATTTCCTTTTGTTTCATATATTTTGCTTTGAAAATATAAAAGAGGTCAGCAGAAGAAAAACAAGATCAAGATGCCCGATCAAAATAAATTGTAGCACAAGTACATGTATATGCAAGAATAAATAAATTTTCTTAAGTGTTAAGAATGATTACCTTTCCACAAAAGTTAACTTTTGATGCGGATTTTGATTCTTGAAATTCATGGTTTTTTTTTTACCAATGTGCATGATATCAACGCTGAACTTTTCATCTAGCAGGCAGGACATTTTAGGTTGTATTCTCTCCTTCCATGAGGTCAGCGTATCATCCAAGTTTCAGCCAAACTTGATGAGGTCCAAAGAAAGTTAAATTTAATTTTTGCATACTGATTAAAACTATGAAGGAGTCCATCATGTAGCCGTCCGAACCTGTGTTAACAAGAATGGAGAGCCCATCTCTCTTTCGTTAGCGATTGGGCCAGACTCATATGCTGCTGTGGGGGGATCGCCACACCTCCTCCACAGCGAGTCTGTTACCTTCCCAGCATTGAATAATGCTGGCACCCATTTAACACCTGGGTTGAGAGGAGTACTTGAGGTGAAGCGCCTTTCTCAAGGGCACAAACGCGCATGGCCACGGCGGGGCTCGAACCAACAACCTCACGATCACGAATCCTGTGCTCTACCGCAAGACCACACATGCGCACACGTGTCCATTGTAAAGTAATCTCAAAAACTTTTTTTTTTTTCATTTAATGTTTTGATTGACAGAAAAAAGGAGGCAGTTAAATTGAGGGTGCAAGAAGTCCAAAAGGTAACCTCCAGCTTACTCCAGAGCCAAACCAGAGTGGTCTCCTTGAGGAAGAGAGTCAGTGATACCGAGGGTCACATAGCCTCACTGAATGAGAGCAAGCAACTGGCTGTGTCAGGTGAGTTGATATGGCATTTACTGGCCATGTACAAAACAGAAATATGTTAGTAAGGGTCGGACCAATGATTGTAAGCTCCAGCAGAAAACGTACAAAGAGCTTTTGGTGGAAACCCAGTGAATGGTTAAACGGCGCCGTGAAATTGGGCCGAGCTCCCTTTGGCAGCTCTGCAAGGGCGTCAATCGCTTCTCAAAAATGGAGAGGGGGACATACCTTGATCAGCACTAATGCGAGTGTGAAATGCGGAGCCGTAACGGCGTGGGGTTCGGGGCCTGCTCAAGGGCCCTGAAAAATGTTGGATTCTAGACACTCTGTGGTGTGATCTTAGGCATTTTTTTGACCGCTAACACCAATTGTTTTCAAATAAAATATCATCTTTTAAACATCATTTTCGAGTTCGGAGTTATATTCTGAGCTAAAGAATCATTATAGTAGGCTATAGTTTTTATTCAGGGAAGAAAAAGTGGGGGGACAAACGATATGATATTCCCCCTACTTGTCCCTCCAGTACCCACCGATTGATGCCCATGGCAGTCTGCCTCTTTCTCTTTAATTCATAAAATATATTGAATGCCTTCTTGAATCTTCTTTCCTATCGGTCTTCCTTTCCAGGGAGGAATTTTGCAGAGGCCAAGAAGCTGACAGAGGAGATCAAGAGACTGACGGCAGAGGGGCAGAGCATCCAGGAGGAGATGGAGGAACTGAGCAAGAGCAACGATGAGAGAAGCGAGACAGTCAAGACGATGATGGAGGATGCGGAGAGGATACAGGAGGAAATGAAGGAGGAGGAGAAACAGGCAGGTCAGTAAGGGAAGCTCCCTTCGAAGTCTTGAGCCCGCTTTCTTTTTCTCATCAACTGCCCTGAACCGTCCCGGATTCCTGACAAACTGTAACAGCTGTTACCAGTGTTGTTAACAAGTCCATCGCAAGTCCGTCATAAGTCCTTTCATAAGTAAATCACACGTCCTTTCACGAGTAACAGTGGATGAACAAAAACAAAGGAGTGCCTTTGTCACAGCTCAGTTGAATAGCTTGTGGCTTGAATAGACCCCTCTCATAGACAGCCATCTTCGTAGGAACATTACAACTGCGTATTCAACGCCATTATGTGCATGTACAAGCAGTGTGCGAAATGTTCTAAACATGTGCGGATGTTGCTCGAAATTCCTCCAAAATGACGCACAGCCGATACGCGTCACAAAAACTTGACTCCTAAAATGTCAATACATGTGGCAGTTTGTAGGCAGTGACGTCATTTGGGAGAGATCTATTGGGACTGGAGGACTTGTGATGGACTTGTGAGGACTGGGACCTTGTGAATTTGTGACTCGCTTGTTACGGACTCCGCTACATCTGTGTTCCTAGTTAATTTGCCGATGGAGCTAATTTGCCTTGAATCCTCTTGAATCAAGCACCGTGCAGGAATGCAACAGCTAAAATTGGCTTGCTCTCTGTTCTTCAGTTTTCAAAGATCATCATGATCAAGCCCCAGGTATTTAAAATAATAGTGGCTGGTCTCGCCCTTCCTCAAGCATGCAAAATCCTCCAAAACCTCAAAAACATCTAGAAGGGTAGAGGTTACAAGAAATCTGTTCTATTTTGGTTACCTCTGCGTATCAGCGTTCATTTTCATTTTTATTTTGTCAGAGTTAACAATTAAAGATGAACTCCTGGAGCACATCGCAGACTTGAGAGAACAGCTACAGAGCGTTGACCAGAGCCCCTTGGCTCAGGCACTTCAAAAAGCCGAGCTGGTGTCGAGCTCCTTGCAGGTAAAACTGCTATGCCTGAGACATCAGCAGCCATTCCCAGCCGAACTTGAAGACCTGGCAGAGGGTTTTCTGGTGGAAGAAACCGAGGATTTTTCAGAGTTGACACAGGAAGAGAGTAAGGTTGGCGAGGAAAGATTGAGGAACACATCAGCCAAGACATCGGAGATGGAACTGGAAAGGCTTGAGGGTCAGTTACAAGAAGCAGTCGAAAAGGAGGACTACGACAATGCTGATATCCTTTTGGTTATAGAAATGAAAAGCAGTTACATGTACTAATTTTTAAATTGAATAAAGAAATTGACTGGACGACCTCCAGATTGCTGTGCCGGTGCTCTACCAACTGAGCTATCCAGCCCCTTGTTGGCGGTTCCCCATTGTGTCAATGTCTTTGTTCATGGGGCGCTAGTCAGAAGCCATAAACCCGTATATGCCATGTAGCCAGTGGCATAGCCACGGGGGGTGGGGCACAGCCCCCACCCATGAAACCTTGTCCCCCCTCCCGCCCCCCCAGTCGCCCCCCCAACTTTTCATCGAGCTTTTTCTCAACTTTTCATCGAACGTTTTCTCCAAATAAATAATAAGAAACCTTTCTTAACCGCTGTGTTATACAGCTCCTTCAAAGACACATTGACGCCATCCAGCAGCAAAACAAGCTGTTAGAGAGCGACAGCTGACAATTGAGTTCGTAGCTCCGATGCATCATTATTTGGGGTAACTACTAATTGTAGTTAATTATTCGGGATAAGCCATGTGTACCAATTCCATCAAAATCTCCCAGCACCAGTGGTGGACCAGTGTTTCCCCTGCCCATTCAAACGTGACGCGGCCCACCTCGCTACTTTCAGTGACCACCTCGCTCAATTTTTGCCAATATCACCACCTCGCTGTGAAGATTGGCAATAAAGGAAATATCAATTGAAAAATTTTCATTTTGTGTAATATATGAGCATTTCTCTTTACCTCCATGTATCAAGAACTCACAATTTCGATGTGTTTTTGGAATCATCGCGCCTTTTTGTGAGCGCTGCATTCTTTTCAGTTTGCAGACTGTGTAAATTTCGTTTCAATCATCAACTTGAATTGTTACCACCTCGCTCAGTTCATTAGCCAGGGGAAACACAGTGGTGGACATTTGGTCCTGAAGCATTATATGAAGCAGAATGAGTGATGAATTTTTACGGACATCTAGTGGTCTTCCACAAAAGTACATATAAGTAGGGAGTTAGGATTAATACCTCAAACGACGGATGTTCCTGAGTGTGGTTTTATGATTTTAGAGTTTAATGATTTTTAGAGTTAGCCAAACCTTGGCTTAAGCCCGGTTCATACTCGGCGCAAAAGCGAAAGCAAACGCGAATTTGTGACGTCGTGGCAAGTATTCGCGCTGCGAATTTGTAAAAGTTGAACATAATTCAACTCGGGCGAATTTCGCAGCGAAGTTTCATGACGTCAAATTCTCTTCACTTTCGCATTCGCGTGAAGTATGAACCGGGCTTTAAGCCCGGTTCGTACTCTGCGCGAAAGCGTAAGCGAACGCGAAATTTGTGACGTTGTGGCAAGTATTCGCACTGCGAATTCGTAAAAGTTGAACTTAATTCAACTCGGGCGAATTTGGCAGCGAATGTTTCATGACGTCAAATTTCGCTTCGCATTCCCTTTCGCATGAAGTATGAACCGGGCTTTAGTTTCAGACTTCGGAATGATTACTAAACTTTTCAACCATACTAGAACTACATGTATACTTGCCAGAAAACGGGTTGCTATTGTTCGTACATCTCCTTGTGTTTTTCTTGTGTGATATTGTGTGCTTGCCATTTTATATTTTAGTGCAATATTTCACGTAGTGTACATGTACATGTACTAGAGAGGACTGTGGAAGTCTTGGTGCTGTTTCGTGGATTTGCAAACCGTTTAATTGTAATTTGTGTGTTTACTCTGTGAGCAGAGAATCGCTAGTTAAATTTCATTAAAGGGAATATACAACATTTGCAAACATCGAAAAATAAAACTACCAAGCTTTTACGAAATACCTTACTAGGATGTTGGTAAATGACAGTCTTAAGCATCCTGTAAAATTATGGCACCTGGTGTGAAGTCATTTTCAAGAAAATGGTATTTTTGTATACATTTCCAACGGTGGTCGGCCGACCACCGTTGGAAAAACCTTACTATTTTTCAACTACTGCTCCAACTTTACACTTTTGTTTAGTCCAAATTTTGTTTGCTATTGGTTACATGTTCATGAACGGGTGCAGGCCAGCTAGACTGGTTCCCTTACCCTACAATTTTCCGGCATCTATAAATTGATCCATTTTATCTTTAGTGGAGTCAAGGAACCAGACTACTTAAACACTTTTGTTTTTCTTGGTTTTTCCAGCATTTTCGAGCACAAAACTTCAAACATGTCAGTGTAATAATATTTGATCTATTGTACTAACCCCTCAAATAGCTCATTTCTGAAAATTACAGCAAAAGCCAATGATGTACATTCCCTTTAATATGTGAGTGTTTATTTGAAGCACATAATTTGCTGTGTAACAGTGACAGTGAAATATTTTTGGTTATGGTACTTGAAGCCACGAAAATTGGGCAAAACTTTCGGAAGAATCTAAATACTTTTAAGTTTTGTGATGGTTGTAGTCAAACTATGTAATGGTTTTCATTCAATTTGTTTTGTTTGTTTTAATAGGATCATTAAGGATGTTGCCTGTTATAAGTTTGTGCTATTTCACAATTAATGCTTTTATTGGACTAGTCAGAGTTGAAATATTACAAAAATCTTGAAGGTGAATTTGGCAACCTGTGTTTCCTGCTTTCTTAGAATAGAAAATACAGTGGTCTGGAAAAAAATGTTTTTGGTAGCAAATCTCATACATGTACAAACTTATGTTATTGTTAATTAACAAACAACTTGTTTTATAAAAAAAAACACCCCAACTTTTTAATGACAGACCTTTAACACTTGCTTTGAATTATTATGATGCAATAAATGTCAAAGTAATTATTATCTTTAGATGTTATTTTTAGGCTTATTTAAGTGTTTGTGCAATGTCTCATTCGAAAGCTCGTAAGTTATCTTAATTTAAAATTGTAGCAATCCAACTGAAAAAAGTATTGAGTTGGATGCCCCCCCCCCCAGTCTATTCGCCGTGGTCTATTATGTGCAAACAGATTTGCTGATTAATTAGGCAAGACCCCGCGTCTTGACTTCCTAGATTTTGACCAATCAGCAGGCGCTTTCTATAGGTCTATCGGGTCTTCGGTCATTCACCCGTTGCGCGTCATAGACATGGATTTTTAAAAAAATGTCACGGCGCGCGGCGCTCGGTATCATGTTACGCGAATGCGCTCCCGGCTGTTGTTGTATTACAAAACGCTGCATACGAATTGACCAATCACAGCGTTAGTCCTGATTTTGGGATGAAATGACGTCACGATTTATTAAAGTCGTCTCCGATTGGCTGGCGCGCGGCTTGCATAAATCTGCATGCTTTGACATATCAGACTTTAGACAGGAGATGGCTCCGTGGATAACGGGTGATACTCAGACTACCCCCCCCCCCCCCAAAAACAAACAAAACAAGAAATATGCCACAGATATATTGCCAATGTCAAAGAAAATATAAATTAATTATTAAAGCAAAATTAATTAATTAATTAAAGCTAATTATTTAATGTTCGATCTCATATCTATATAAATTAACGAAATGTGCAAAAATCCTTCTCTCTGTAATTGACACCATATAGAAATAAATAAAACAAGACATAAATATATATGCTGGCTACAAAATGTCATTTTATTTATGATCCCAACTCAACAGTATTAAAACAAACTGTACAAGCATTATAAATATATTGTTACAAAGCTCAAAAACCCTAACGAATGTTACTTTGTACATAATTTAATTTTCGAAAAAAACAACTTTCAAACCTTGGAATTGATACAAACTGGAATAACACAATCACATTGTGGACAATTTGTGAAAAATGTAACATTTCCACCAATCTCATTTTTTTAGTGGGAATTTTTATTTTAACATGTTATCGGAGTACTGTCAGAAGTACATGTACCTTTGCGTTTCATGGATTGAATTTTTGCCTCGTTTAGTTACACCAGGACTTCCGTGATCAATGGAAGTTCCACTCATTCCCAAGGAAACTTTACACAACCAAAACAACAAGTGAACTTTCAACTTCTCATAACTTGTAAACACAGGTAGGAAAAAATCATTTTCAAACTTTTCCAAAACATTTTTTTTTTCCTGGCCAACATATCAATATACGAAAATCTGTAGTGCTCTTTATGTTCTTAATAACCCTCACTTTGAACGTTCCTGAATGCTCTAAAATCCATCACTGTGCAGAATCCCAACACTAGAGGGGGCACTATCTGTTTCCAAGGTGTGTAGCTAGGTCAACCATTACACCATCACCCACATTAAAAATTATACAAAGTACTGTTAATATTGAATACATGTACACGATGGCACCTCTTATTTCTATTCTTACAAAATTACGTACTTCCTGCTCCAAAGTTTTTCTATAATCATCAATAATAAACTCATTTTCTTTTGTTTGAAATTTTTCTTCTCCCTTTTATAACAAAAAGTATGGCAGATAGGTGATGGAATTATGCCTTTGATGATACAAGCATGGAATTTGCCAGAGCATGTCATGGGAAAAAATATTTGGCTATAGACCTGCAGATTTGTCCTTGGAATAAATATTGGTAGTATAATAAGCAATGGCAGCCATTTTGAAAATTTAGAAAATTGCTTGCTATTCAACCTACATATTTACAAAGGACAAATCTGCAACTACATTGTATACCCCAATATCTTTCTCATGACATACTCTGTGTGTCAAATTCCATTCTTGTATCATCAAAGGCACAATTCCCTCAAATATTTCCCCTATCTGCCCCCAAGACAAGTTACCTGTTTTATGCAAAATCCATTTTTTTTGCATTAAAAGAGGCACTTTCTTTAGTCAAAAGAAAAAATCCCAAGTTCAGAAATTTGCTTTCAGACCCGGTATTCCCAATCTCATCAAAACTTCTCAAACTTAAAGGGGAACCTTTACGTACATAAGCCACCGGCTGGCCTGTGTAGCTCAAGAAAAACACAGAAGTTATAGACTAACTCGGCGAAAGCCATGTTCTGAGGTGGCACTGTACTGGCACCAGGCTTGCGAAGTTACGCTCGGGTATGGCCTAGCACCACCTCAAAAAAGGGCTTCCATTTTGTTCACCAAATTACACTATACCTTTTAAATGTTTCCACACCTTAGCATGCACATACATTACGGCATGGCATATCAATTCACCCATAACTTGTGTTGCTTACACTTACACACTGTACTCTGTAAATTTAGTGAGCGAAAACTTGGTGAATTTTTCAAGTCTAAACAATTGCTATTTTGTTGCGATGCATTTTTTTGATAGTTGAGTTATGCTGTTAAACGCTCCAAAACAAAACCAGAAAATCTAATATCTGAAAATAAATCTTAGCATGCCTCTACCGATGTATAATCTCAAAAGTTTGCTTATAAGTGTGAAATTAATGTCATGTAAATTTCCCATTTTTTAAATTTATTTTAAACGTTAACTCGTTAATTTGAATACTGTGTTTACTCTTCACTGACATTATTTAGAAAAAAATATATATTATCAATCAGTAAGGGGCTGAACCCAAAATCCAAATCCACGTCTTCACACAAAAGTCCAATTCTAGCTTGTACATATATATAAATCAAAATAAACACAATTACTGTTTCAAAATCATCACTAATGTTTTTACAATTTACTGTAAATGTTAGTGATGATACAATATCTTAAATGGTTTACCAAATGTTGAATACTTTTGTGAAGTATTTTTACAAAACGGGAAATTCATTTCAGCAAAATCATCACCAAATTTTTTTCATGAGGCACAGGTTTTTTTGTTTTCACAAAAAAGGGAAAAATTCATAGGAACATTTTACAAAAACTGATCAACAGCTGATAGTTAACAGAATTCATTCTCATGTACCTCCTTTCACACACAAGAATCTAAAATTTATGTAAGTCCAGGAGACAATTATGTAAAAGGGAAAGCTTAGGGCCCTATTGTGTTAAATTTTTCATCAAATTTTAAATGTTTAGCAAACTAGGCACTGCCAAACACCATTATCTTGTATTTTTTCCTGAAAAAAAGTTGCAGTTTGTTAAAGGTTTAGAGAAAAGCTAAATTGGAAGTGGGACAAAACATTTCATACAAAAACATCAGCTTTCAGTTTTACGAAAAATATTTTTTACAGTGTGAGGCATGCGAGACATCAGTAAGTTTTTTCTTTGAATGACCCAATTTATCACAGAAAGCAGTACCCCAAATTCATCAGATCGTAATTTACATCACTTAAATATGTATGATACATGTTCAGCCTTCTTTCTTCCATAAAAAACTATTAACATTTTGCTCTTTTACAGCGTTTCAATAATGCTCACAAAATGTGGTTGGTCACTCTTAAACAGATTCATCTGCAACACACACTCTAAAATGTTCCTGTCCAACTGCTTGTTACTGTTATGACCCAACTTGAATATGGTCCAACTAAAGTTGGGACTATCCCAACTAAAGTGTTCCAACTAGACCACATAAGTTGGGATGGTACCAGCTTCAGTTGGGACCATAGTCTAGTTGGGGCATAACATTACTATGAGCACCTACAATTTGTTGGAACAAAACTGCAGAAACCAATTGGGCTGCCGAAAGAACATAAACTTGCTTAGCTTAAATTAGTTTTACTCAGCAATAACTGGGCCCAATTTCACAGCGCTGCTAGGCACACAAGTTTTCTGCTAACAGAGCCTCCGTCTATTTCATGGAGACCGTAAGTATAAGCACAGCAAAAGGCATGCTTACCTCAGAGGATTGCTAAAATCTGTGACGAAACAATAGAAATCTCCATGCGCTTGCAACCGTTAGCACACCCACACCATGAAGTAGTGCTTAAGGTTAGCACAATTTTCTGCTATTAGTTAGCACAACTATTCTGCTTACTGTTAACATGGTTAAGCATTGCTATGGGATTAGGCCCGGGTTTCCGGGGGCCAACATGGTAAATATGGCATGCAATGCATACTGCCTGTTAATTATTGTTAAGCAGCTTCTGTTTTCTGTTAAGCGGCTCAACATAGCCATGATTCTACTGAGCCTCCCGATACACATAGACTTGTCAAAGTACTACATTCATCACCGTTTTGCCAACATGTAACAGCACTAAACTGCTTAACCGCAAGAAGGATATGCCTTTCAACAAAAGAGGCTAGTCTATGTTTTCCTTTCTAGATCCGTCTAAGCCTGCTACTAATGAAGGATTTAAAAGGCAACAGTTTTTATGGCACGTATGTCCAGTGGTAAAACAAATATATGCAGATGGCCAAAGATAGATTTATGAACTGCTCCCCCCCCCACAAAAAAAAGGAAAGGATAAATGATTTTGAACTGAATTTGATACTGATATAAGGAACTCCATTAACCACCCCCCCTAAAAATTTTTTTGAATGTACATGTATAGACGTGCACCTGGATAGATGGAAGAACAAAGGTGAAACAAAATTGTTTCTGTTAGTAAACATGATTGGTATGACTGACAAAACCTAAGGAATATTAAAATAAAATAAGCATAAAAAGAAATTAACAGATACTGATTTTGTTAGTTAAAACATAATAAACCAAGATTAAACACCGAAATAATGAAATTAAAATGAGGTGTACAAAAGCCCTACATGGCAAGATTAAATTTATTCTATGAAATAAGAATTGAAAATACATGTACGTGAAATAAAAACAATGATTTATGATTAGACTTTAAATGTGAAACCAAAATATTTAAATAAACAGCTCATGCGTTTGCAACTCAAAAGTTCAATGGATTTTTCATGCTTCTGTTGAGCAAAAAAAAACCTACATTCTCTGTATTAACATGTATTATATGTTCTGTAACTGTTGATGTCTCGTCTGTAGTTTTGTAGCATGATGAGAGGGTTTTTCGTCCCAAACCATGACCAAATTCTGGTGGGGGGGGGGGGGAGGGCGTTGGATTACATGTAAACCCTAACCACTGCCACCCCCCCCCCCCTTCACATTCACACACACCCCCTTTTCAATTCTCCACGCCCCACTTACTAAATGTTACCCTGTTTGAGTTTGTGTCTACACACCAATAGGCCTGTTCATACTCGGCACGAAAGCGAACAGAAACACTAATTTGTGACTGCGAAGTAATTGCGCTGCGAATTTACCAAAGTTGAGCTCATTTCAACTCTGGCAAAATTCACCGCGAATGTTTCGGGACATCAAATTCCATTCGCATTCTCGCGAAGTATGAACGGGCGTTTCGATTTAAAGACCTCCATTACAATGTACATTAAAGATTACACTTAAGAGATTAGACAATGAGCAATAAAAATGTGCACAATGGAAGAACGTGGACAGAAAGTGATTCAAGTACGTGCTCTGGTATTTACAAAATGCCCCTGAATGTACAATTTTACTAGGATTGCCTTGTTTTGTTTCAAGAAAATTTGACAGAACCAGGACCTGAACCCAAGACGTAACTTCTATCAATACTCAAATCATTGGTTACCAGCCAAAATGTTATCTTATGTTGACTACATTGTACTTGTGACAGGGGACCAGCAGATTTTTGCTGATTAAACCTGGTTTCCATATCAAAGAGAGAAACGCAGTGAGCAACGCAAAAAAGACCCAAACTGGAACACAGACAAATGAAACATCCCAGACAGACGCAAACTATCTCGCAGACGCTGGTTCAACTTTGCTGAAAGTTCTGGATACAGTCTGCGTCAGCTTAATGTAGATAAGCTAGGCTTTACATAACTTTGTCAAGAAATAATCTGTACTTAGCAGCTGTATGGCACCGTACCTATGGGTTCACTTCCGTGCACAAGTTAGCACCCCCTCAACGGTTAGAGAGAGAGAGTTGGGGGAGACCACTGGGAGAGACACTCCAATGCATTCTCAACAGTGTCTGGCACTCGCGCGGAGATGCCACAGTTTTGTGCGCATTTGGTATAAACATAATCGTGCGTACTTCGCGCCACATGCCAGTACGCGCATGCAGTGTGTCCTTCGAATAGACATACATGTATAATAAAACCTAGACACGACATTATCTGATTTTACGTTGTAAATTCTGTGAGCAAAACGGGCTGCGTCACGCGGCTTATTTAAGCGATGCTCGAATGTTTTGCATATGGCTTCGATTTACGCGCATACTTCTTAGTTATTCCATACGCGCAGCATTTTGCTCACAGGCGCAATAGCAAATGATGTGTCTAGGTTTTATTATATGTCTATGGTCCTTCGAAAGTGGTCAAATAGCGCCATCTACTGTTTGCGCACAGAGTCTACGTCTCTTTGAAGAATTAGTAAACCCTCTTGATTTTCAATAACTGAAATTAAACATATACGCCTACCTTTACATAAATACCAGAAATTAAAACTTGCTATGCGATTACAAATTGTTTAGGAAAACAACTAAAACATAATTTTGGTACAGTGCTATTTTATCCGTCGCTTACATAAAATTGAGTATATTGATTATTTAATTAATACACCGCGAGAAATTATATAAACAAAAAAATCTGTACAGAATATTTTGTGCTTAAAGGTAGGAATTCACAGAGGATAGGCGAACCTGGAACGAGTGCACTAAATGGAATGGGAAGTACAAATGGCAGCAAAATATACAGAATTTAGTGAAGTGCACGAAGTGAACTGGAATACAAGACATGGAATAAAATAGCAAGGATGGCTCAACAACAAACAAATGAAAACAAAAACACTTGTTGTGAGACTAGAATGCTTTGTTGACAACCGTTTTAAAATTTGTTTTATCGCAAAATATTTGCCACTTTTTCAATTTCGGTGGATATCTGAAAAGTTTGGCACGCCCGCACTTCAATAATCATCGTGAAAAACTACTGCTGCTAAACGCAGTGAATCACTTTAAAGCCTTTTAATTTGCCCAGCGTTTTATGCACCAACAAAACGCAGCCCCTTTTGTAGCTTTGCGTATTTCAAAGATTGGCTTTTGTTACTGTCCTTAAAGGTATTCACTACTGAAAAATATACGTTTTTGTTTTTCTTCCAAAGCAGAAATAACTCCTTGCATATTTTTTTATGTAAAATTAGTTTTCTTGAACATTTTTTTTTTTTGGTTACAGCTTTTTTTAAAAGTGACACTAGAATACAAATTCTACACAACATCCCACAAAACCTAACTGGAAAATATTTTTTTTACACAAGTACTGTACATGAGTGTTATTTTGTTGTGTATTTACAAAAGAGGCGCACACTTGAAGGATTTGGTTTTGTCCTACTTGTGCCTGAGTTGTCTCATGGGTACCAGGAGGGAGGAATCAGGCCCGGCCGTCCGTAAGAAGGGATGCTGGAGCAGCTCGAAGGCCGAGGCGCGCTGGGAGGGATCCCTCACTAGCATGCGCTCCAGGAAGCCTTGCAAACGCGGCGAGGCCTTGGAGAAAAACACAAAGAAAAGTTACGATGCTTCTGTGATTTTTATGCTAATGAAATTACAGTGTGACAGGTTTAAGTCAAATTAATGTTTCAGTGCCATGTACTAGAACTATATACATACCAGGTATTTTTTTATTCTTATTGATAAGTACTATCCCGTATCGATCAATTCTTTTAATTTATGCCATGAGTTTTAGAACACTTGAACAAAATGTCTCAGTTTTAACAAGTGGGTTTTAAAAAAAATGGGAAACTTGCTGTCAAAAAGAATGTACACATTGTTCATTTAATTAAAAAAAAAATAAAGACATAAGAAATAAAACATGGTGTCTTAAAAAACTCAATTCCAGCAATATGAAAGCAAGTGTGATGTCCATGACAGAGATAAGTAACCATGATATCTAATTAATGATTCAGAGAAATGATCCAAAATGCCCAGTCTGTAATCTCCTTGACCATTACTAGATGATGGATGTATAAGATTTAAAAAAAAAAAAACATTTTCAGGTTTATTTACTGAGCTCTTAAAAGCTCTGTCACGGACATTACATAACACTGGAATTGCCCATGCAATTAAAAGAGTAGGAACATCCCTATCGTTTATGCCACTTGTACTCTCAATCTTGACTTGAAATGTCTAAAAAATTCAGATATATCATGCGTCACATATAAATTTGCTTGATTATAAAGGCTTACCTTGTGCGGGTTCTTGAGTTTAGGAGGCGGCATGTCCCGGATACGTCTCATGGCTTGCAGTGGTGGCTCGTTGAAGAACGGTGGTTCCCCATCCACCATCTCCATAACCATGATGCCCAGAGACCAGATATCAACCTGCACCGTCCAACAAACAGACATATGCAATCAGTTCTCACGCAAAGAAAGCAAAAATACACATGACATAGTCAGATCTCAGCCTAGATGTCTCTCACTTAAATACAGTGTGGGAATAGCAAGCTCAATGTTGTCTTTATGAAACCTGATGCAAAGCCAACTCATTTAACAGTAATAAACACCATTTGCAAAAAAAAAAAATATCTTGATGATTCAAGAAACAACAATACCATACATCTGAAACTGGTTATTAAAATACTAAACCGTCAAAATTTCAGCTCAGATCATACTTTTTGTGAAAACTGAGAAAAAAAAATCTTCATTTTTCTTGACGCAAAGCAAGGTTCTGTTGAAAGCCCTCCCTTCCAAAGTGTTCATTAATACATTATTGACTTGCACTCTCTTGGGGTTTGGTCTCCAGTTTGTCACTTGGGAAAATAACACTGATTCGCAGATATGTGACCAAAATTTTGTCAATTAGGAGCAGTATTTAAAAAAAAAAAGAAGCCTTTTGGAGGGCGAGAGAAAAGTCTGTTTACCTCTGGTCCATAGGGTAACCTAGAGATGACCTCCGGTGCCATCCAGTATGGGGTGCCTACTAACGACTTCCTCCTGGGCATGTCTGATGAGACTTGGGCACAGAAACCAAAATCAGACAGTTTGACCTGTGAAGACAGAGGTACAAGTTACAATTGAGGAAATCTCGGAATTGACTGAGGCAACACTTAAATAACAAAGCCAAAAATTATAGCATACTTTCTTTGTTTTTTCTCCGTTGTGACCAGGTTTTTGCTCCTTTCCTCGTGGCATTTCATTTAGTCTCATTATTACATGTATGTTATGTCACTGACCCTGTTGTAAGTTTGTTCGTTAGTCCATCTTCGGCTATTGTTTGTGTTCGTATGTACTTGTCCATTGTTTTTTTGGTCTTTAACCAGTTCGCGCTGGATGACGTGTATACCTGCAAAAGTTTTGCGGTTTTCAGAACAGATGACGGATAAACACGCAGGTAGCGCGGCCGGAAATATCTGTCAGTAACCCGCTCGCAGTGAGCGAGGCTGGAAATATGAGTGTGCTGCCCGAGGGTGATGATTTCAACCTGCCTGGCTTGAGGTAGAGTGAAAAGAAATCCTGTGCCTCGTTCCGTTCTTGTCAAAATAATACCCGCGTGAACTGGTTAAGTGCTATGAAATTATCAGAATAATTGTTCAGTTGTGCATTTATGTCCGACATGCCCCTATGAGGTTCGGCTCTTTAAAATCGGGCCTCCATTTTTGTATGACAATTTATTGTTATCACGGCTTTTGATGGAACTAAAGAAATGTTCCTGAGTTGAGTTGACATTGAAAATTGAAATCATCATGAGTTGTGCAGGATTCCATGATGTTTCCATGACTTTTTTCCTTGAAATATCAACTTTCCAAGACTCGTTGTAAAAGACTCCTTGTAAAATATCAAAATCCCATGACTTTGCCATGACTTTCCATCATGGATAGCTTTAAATTCCAGGATTTTTTCCATGACTGTGGGAACCCTACAAAGTCAATGAGTATGGTCATAATATGGCAATGGTACCAGAATGTCCTTTTAAAAACACGACTATTTATAAATGTTCCTGTTGACAGGCCCTTAGGCACAGGGTCCGTAAACATGGGTGGCTTGTGCGTAAAGCACTCGCCTCTCACCAAGGTGACCACGGTTCGAATCCTGGCCGCGGATCGCATGTGAGTAGAGTTGTGCGTTGGTTCTCTCCTGTGCCACGTGGGTTTTTCTCCGAGCCCTCCGGTTTTCCTCCCTCCTGAAAAATCAAACACTTTCGATCTCAGGCTGTGCTCTGTGGTCATATATGGGTCGATGTGGCCGGCAGCCATAGGCGCCTTTACGTGCCAGCGGCCCGACCACGTTGTAGCCGCGTCCTTTGCAATTCAGCATACGAGCTGCGAGTAAGGATGATTACGCCTCCCAAATTATTATTATAAACAACCACATTTTCTCACCCACCTTGCCGTCATGTGTTAGCAGGATACTATCACTCTTGATATCTCTATGTATAACACCCTGTGAGTGCAGGAAGGCTAGGGCTTTGAGGATCGCCTTGCAGATGTAGGCTATCATCTCCTCTTCAAGTCTGCAAGATAAAAAAACAAAAATGATATAGACCATGTTTGTTTCAGAGTTTCTTTTGAATAATAATAATAATAATAACAGGTTCTTATATAGCGCTTTTAACTAAGATAAAAGCACTTTACATTATTATTACCCCTAATCTTTGGGCCAATTAAACATTCCATATACCATCTCAGCTCCCTGGGGAGTATACAGCTTGATGTTAGGCGCAAGGAAGCTAATTCAATCACAATAACCATCTCTGCCCTCACAGGTACCCATTTACCCCTGGGTGGAGAGAAGCAACGAGTGACAAAGTGCCTTGCCCAAGGGCACACGCACCATGACCCCACCAGGACTCACAACCTGCAGCTTTACCCGCAGACCGCGAATCAGTGCCCTTAACCACAAGGCCACAGCACTCCACGAATAAGCGCTGGCATATTAAAAAAAAATAATTTTAAACAGTTTTCATTGAGCTTTATAATTCCATGGAATTGCTCAGATATTTTTGTCCAAGACTTACTTTTGAGTGTGAGTGACGATATCCGTGAGAGCACCACCTTCCAAGAACTCCATGACCACCCATAGCTCATCCCCAACCAGGTAGCTGTTGTACATCTCCACGATGTTGACATGCTTGTAGTCCCGCATAATGACAACCTGGCACAGCCAAACAACATCACAAATTTATGATCTATTCTACGTTCATTAACCCTAACCGACCTGAATCCTCCAAAATCCTTTTTGCAAATTGGAGGAATTTGCAGGTTTGAGGTTACATGGCCAAAGTGCGTTGCTGATTTTGGAGTACGCACTGTGTCAAGGTCTTGGGCCGGACCTTGTGTTGTTTATGCTCAGCCGTGCATAAATATAGTCCTTGATTATACTTGACATCCTCCGCACTGCTTCATGATGTCACTGCCTCTGCCTCAGCCTATTGACAGTCATAGCCGGAGGATTTTGCAGGATTCAGGCAGTGGTCACCCCTCCATGGACCATATTCAAGAAACAACGGAGGAATTTGCAGGATTGAGGCTATATGCTATTTTTCCATGAGGCCAATTGGAGGATTTGCAGGATTGAGGCTACATCCTAGCAAAAAGGCCTAAGGAGTTAGGGTTAGTTGCCCATTTTGACATCATGAACTTCAACGAGCATAGTTATGCCAAGGAAAATCTGTTTTCTAAAGTACTACTGTCATACACAGGGGAAGATATATACATTAACCATATTAAATAATAGACCACATGTTCCAGTATCCTCATGGTTCCCAGCACTTTATGATAACAAAATTCCCTGATTTTCCCTGATAATTCCCCGAGAAATGTCCCAAAATTTCATAGGAAATATTAGCTCTTTTACGAGGTTGCTGGCAAGTCAAGAGGTGGTTGGAGCAAAGCAACTAAGATACTGATAATGCATGGGCAACTTGTTGACAAGCAATGGCCTCCCGTATAGCCATCTTTTCTTCACCATAACAGAGACGCCCATACGCGTCGTGGTCAGAATTCGTTCCCTTCTGGGTCGCTGTCAAATTCTCTGAGCGTTTCAAAATTGTCCCCAGATTGTTGGTGTTTCTCGCCAATTCCATGAATTGTCCCGGACTAGAAAAATGGAAACTAATTTTCGAGGTTCTTCCCTGATTTCCAGAATGGCTAGGAACCCTGATCTTCCGAGACTCAGAAAAACACTTGAAATTACTGAGCATACACTGACCTCGTTGAAAAGTAGTTCCCTCCTCTGTTGCTTCCTCAAGTCCATCTTCTTGACGGCCACCTGCCGGCCCGTGCCCCGTTCCGTGGCGATGCAGACGATCCCCGTCGACCCCTCCCCGATCTTGACAAAGTGGTCCAGGTGCTGGCGGGGATCGCCCTGGCTGACCACCATCTGTAAGGCCGCCCGGAACTGCTCGTGGGAGACCCGTTGTTCGCCGGCCGGGGATGGGGTCTGGCCCTGGGGCTGCGGCTGCTGTTGGTGATGCTGTTGCATAGGTTGCTGCTGCTCTGGATGATGCTGCGGTCCGGGATGCATACGTTGGTTCAACATCGGATCATCTGGGTCTGTTTGCATGTGAGGTGGACCACCCTGCTGGTAAGGTAGACAATTCGCATTTAAGAAACGTGTATGACATGAATCAAGATGTACACTCTAACGGTTCAATTTGCAAAGTCCAACCCTCAAATGCCTTTATGCAATAATTACACGAAAACCCGCATCTTTTCAAGGACGCCATGCAAAACTACCCCCTGAACGGTTACAGAGTTATGTGGCCCTCTCAGATGCATTGCTGTTGTACGCCTGGATCTGTGGGACAATGTAAATATTTGACGGTACAGATAGTCCGAAGTAATGGGAAAATGTAAACTGTAAAAATCAACCTACCAGCAATTTGATCAAGGACAGGCTATAATATTGTTGATTCTTTGTCAAATAAAATTGAAAAGCTTATTGTGTAAGTACAGAAGAACTGATTGTGTAAGAGCAGATTATGGCCCATTTTTAAAACTGTTTTATTTTTTAACCTTCTCGACAGATTATGTGGATTACATGCACAGATTATACCGTGTCTGGGGCAGTCGCTAGCATCCGCCATGTTCACCAACGGGTTAAAGGTAGAGAGGACCATTTGCATCAATCCAAAAAAGTAACCGACCAAATTACTGTGGAAAAGCTTACTTGGTTTAAAGACAGTAATGTCAATTAACTCCCTATGAAATGATTCCTTCTGGCATGCTGTCATTTTGAAGAAAACAATAAAAGAAGGTCTTTCCAGAGGATGTGTCAAGCGACACATTTTTGAAAATTCCGTTTGTAGTTGGTTTGTACTTCGGCAAATCCGTGAATGGGTACTAGCATTTTCAAAACGCACATGTGCACGCAGTTGCTATTATTCGTCGGTTCAGTTTTGTGACAATCGGCTGAATGCGAATCAATGTCCTGGACGCTGATTTCCGGCGCAATTCATAATATGACTTAAACAATTTTGAATCAGAAATCGAGATCCAGAATATTGTGAAATATACAGCATTCACAGGGCTAAAACTTCACCGGGCTAGTTGTTCAGCATCCGTCTTTAGATTTTGAGCACTTTTGTTGCTTCAAAACAAAACAAAAGACACAAATGACAAATGGTCCATTCTACCGTAAAAAGAATGGGAAAATGTGTACAGGTTTTAACATCACAGGCATACCTGCTGGTGGGCATTGTAGCGGTTCTGGGGTTCATTGTGGCCATAGGGAGGGCCGTGGGGCCGGCCGTGGGCAGGCCCTGGGTGACTGTCGGAAGAATGGGAGGAGGCTGGGGACCGATGATGCTGGGGCTCAGTACGATTCAGATTCATGCGGGAAAAATCATCCACTGGATAACCCTGTGAATCGTAAAGAGTAGAGCTTATAAAGTTGCATATCTCATGCTCTCCAAAAAAAATGGACTTTAATCTCCAAACAAATTTTCAATTGATGTGTTTGTTGGAATCTGTCTGGATGGGTACAGTACCCCTAAACTGACAGTCTTTTACATTGAGTTGGCACACCTCCAGAAACTACCGGTAAGTCAGAAATATGTGTGCACAGTTTCCCATATGGTGTTGGAATTTGCCAGGATGGGTATGGTTCCTAGTAAATCATGCTAAGGAGTTATGGTTAAAGAAAAAAAAAAGGTACTTTATTCCAATTTTAGGCGTCTGCAACCCTCTGTAGAGTAATTCTGGTTTTCATTTTGTGCACAAATGACACAACCCCGCGAGAGCCAAATTATTGTCTGGCAGCCAATAATTTGAATTTTGTGAAGAAATACTACACTAACTAAGCATCCGTGGGGTTTTCCTTTCTATTTCATAATCACAAGTGAATAACTTTTATATTGATCTTCAATTAATCTTCATCACAACCAGAAGTCAACTCCAATGACACAACAAGGCAAGCCTAGTAACATTGGTCCAAGAGCGGACAATTTTTTTATTAAATTGATTCGGAATGACTATTCACTGGGAGTCTTTTCATGTATCTTGGCTGCTTTCCAATAACGCGAACAAGGCAAACATTGCCGACGATTCCCAGAGGCTATGAACAAAAGATCATGAATGTTTGCTGGAGTGGAACACAATGCACAGGACTCGGATCTGGCGAGCAGCTTTCCCTTCTGGGTCATTGTCAAATTCCCTGAGTTTGTCTTGATTTTTGGTGTATTTCCCAAGTCCCCTGAGTTTTCCCTGACTGGAAAAGTGGAGAGTCATTTCAAGGTTTTCCCTGATTTGCAGATGTGGTTCGGAACCCTGAAAGTCTAAATTAATTAAAACATTTAATTGAGGCCTACCCCTACCTGTGGAAGCTGCCTGGGATGTTCGTTGGAAGACTGGGATGGTGGACCGTTTCCCATGGGTCTGTTATCCCCACCAGGGCCAGGCTGGTGGAAATTATGCTGCTCGCGCGGTGAGTTGGTTCTGCCGTGGTGGCCCCCAGGGGGTCCACCGGGGTTTGCCCCAGGGTGTCTGGCTGGGTGACCGGGAGGGTATCCGCCAGGCTGGCCACCAGGGGGTCCGTCTCGCTGCGTCATGGGGGGTCCGCCCGGGTGTGCGTTTACCCCAGGGGGAGGCTGTCCCCCTGGGGGTCTGCCCTGGTATCTGCCTGGGGGTCCGGGCTGCCCGTGATGCCCAGGGGGTGGGGCCCGTTCAGGTCCACGCGGGTCTGGCCTCCTGTCCCGATCCATATGTCTACATGCAAACAAAGCACACAATGAAAAGAGTCAGTATTGGGAAGTTCATACACGTTATTTAAAAAGAAGTGACTTACTGTTAGATGGAACTCTTAAGACATCTGCTTATGCATACATCCAGTAACATTTACAAGTTCGCATGGAATACCATGTATGTATGTATAACGGTGAAACCTTAAAATGTCCGACTTTTGTAAATATACATGTAGTACAACCCAGTAACAGCACTGCAATGGGATAAAAAAAAAAGGAAATCCACAGTTGTTTCCTGTTCCCATCTATAATAGCTCTGGCATATGTTGTTTATAAATGTGTGGCTTCCCTTGCACACCACACTGAGGGCAGGTTTTTTGTTTGTTATTTTATATTCAGTGACAAGTGAAAGTACAGACTGTCCTACTCATGCACAACACTGCCCTCAGGTGCCACGTCAGATGCAACAGGTCTATAAGATACAGCATACTAACAGTTCCCTAACAATGACCAAAGTTTAAGTATGTGAAATGCACCTTACACCAATATAGGCACAGCTGCCACCTAATAATTCATTTCTTTGAAACGTTGCAAATAATCAAAATGAAAAAGTATCCTGATAAAATTCTAATCAAATAATGAAAAACTTTATTATTCTGGATCACCTTTGCATCAGATAGCAAATGTGGAACTTGTCCAAGCATCAACTTCAGAAAAACCAGGGCGGGGACAAACCCCTTCAAAATCCAACGGCATGTTTTGTAGGAATCTGTAGGAGTGATTACTACACTAGTAAACTGATCATGTTTTACATGGGTTTTTTAGGCATACCACCATAATCAGAGTCCAACAGTTTGGTTGTTGAGTTACCATACGGTGTTGGATTTTGCAAAAGTGAGAAAGGTGCCTAGTTCATCACTCAAGGGGGTTAGGGTTAAACGAAGATATGAATATCAAATATGCGTACCTTTGATCGGGATGTCTGCCCCCAATACCTGGCCCATGTCCGTCTCTTGGGGGCTCCCTCCATTCCCGCTGCTCAAGCTCCTGCCTGCTATTGAAGCTGTTCGACCGGCTGTTGTTGCGGTTCTCCCGAGGCGGTTCCCGCAGGTGACGCTGCATACTGCCATGGTCGTTCACCGGTCCCCTGTGCTCGTCTCCCATCCGCGGGTCGTTCGCCGGCCCCCGTTGGTCGTAGTTCCCCCTGCCCCGATCGGCGTGCTCCGAGAGGGGCCGGGGCGGCATGTTCCCCCTGTCCATGGTGCCGCCTCTCTGCCGCGGATCGTGCGAGTCCATTCTGTCCCTAGGGGGTCGGTCACCGCGGTGGCCAGGATCTCCCCTGGGTCCCAATTCTCCCCTGGGTGGGGGCTGTCCCCTGGGGCCTTGCTGACCTCGGGGGAAAGTGGAGTAACCCGGTGGTGGCTGGTCGTAAGGGTGTGCTGGGGCAGCCCAATCATTTTCAGGAACTGACTCTGGAACCTAGAATAATGGCAAAGTCAAAATGTACACAATTCAGAGAACTGCCAAAGTCATTTTGTAAATTCCAATTTAACCACAGTGCATAACTGGAAGAAGTCAATAGTGCCCAAATAAAATCATGTAGACATACACTCTATCAGTAAATACTTCTTTAAGACACAACATTTTTTTCTGCAAAAAATAACAACTTTTTATGTGACAGCACATCGTAAACCTTTGATTTTGCAAAAATCAAAAATGTTGGTCATAAGACAAAAAAACGGATTCAGCAGTGCACTGGAGTTGTCACTGAAAAATCGATGACAATCTTTCAAGCGGCATTCAGCTCATTTTTCAGGAGGTCCAAGTGACTCGCAGTTACCTGTGGTTCCGTTCTGTCCCTCTGTTGGCGCTGTCTGGCAGCGTTCTGGTTGCGCAGCGAGTTGGACCGGGCCACTGATATCTTACGAGGCTCAAAGCCGTTGGTGGGTCCATCGCCGGTCGGTGAGCTGGGACCACGCACAATTTGCTGTCAAACAAAATAGGGTAAAAAATAAATGAAGAATGTTTGTGTATAGCAGGTCGTTCAATTGTAAACATTAACCCTCCTAGTGGTGGGAAGTCAATATTCAGAGTAATATGTAAAACCCTTTAAAACCCTGCAAGTCAGTTTCAGGTGAAGAGAGATGAAGTGTTAAAGTGTCACACAGAAAGTCACTGTACAAAATACCAGCACTGTTGAGAGCAGTGAAGCGTGACTGAATCTGCCTGCTTCTTCTGAGCTTAATCGCACAAAAGGGGCTTTGAATTGTCATCCATATTCCACAGAAGGTTGTCTCAAAGGAATTTGAAGTGTAGGTACTACATGTAACTCTATGGGCAAAAGTGGTTTCGCAAAACTTGAAGGGTTGTGAAGTGCAGAAGACTAGGAGGTTTGAGTAACCCTTGTCTCTATATACCTGTACAGTACAATGTATGTTTGCTAGAAACTTTCCAAGATCCACCACTACTTTGCAGGAATCCAATTGCACATTCTTTTTACTGTAACTTTCATGGGGTATCAAGCCTCATGTAATGTAAAGTACGTTACTCGATCCTTTAAATTTTTCAAAACCTTAAGAAGGATTTCGAAAAATCTGGAAAAAGGTCGGGCTAAATTTGAATAAACACTCTGTTAGCCACACATGTACTTCTGCATTTCTAAACAAGTGGGCATTTGCTTTTGAAAAAATATGAGAGAGGTGAAAAAAAGTTCTGATCAGGACACTGAATTACAACACCTTCTTGTTTTGAATGACAAAACCTTACTCAAAATATGTTTTGATCAATGCAGGGCTAGGCAGAGGCTGTCTCTGCATAACACTGATAAAGCATGGAAACTCTTACAAAACAACACAAAAACGTAGGAGGGTCATTTTTTCAAAGAACTTTCACTTTGAGTGTTGCACAGTTTGTTTTGGTAAGAATGGTATTTGTTTTTCCTTTATCTGACCTATGGCAAGGCCTGCTAGCTAATGTCAAGCCAAACCTGGCAGGGGGAGGGGAGCTTAATTCTGGTCATGGACTTTCAGAAGTGAAAGGAAAACCATGGACCTTAGCAATTTACCTTCATTATCCAAGTTTGTTATCAATAATGTTAGCATTTTGTTATCAATCTCCACGTTTGGATGTTGATGCAACTGAAGTTATTTAACTGTCTTCAGGTTGATAGGGTTCGTGACATTTGCAATCGCTGTGCATACACATTTTGTGGGTCCATTGTTTCAGGAATGGGAAAGTTTTACGAGTATTTGTCTAAACATAATTGGGAGCCTGATGTGGCGCAGCTGTTTAACTTTTTTTCTCGCATTTTTTCTAGTGACATGTACTACATGTACAGTAAAACGCCGCTCTAACGAACATCGCAGGATCCACAGAAATTTGTTGTAATAGCAATCGTTCGGTATAGCGATTTTAAGCTGCCAGTGCTCTAGTACTCACTTTTCAATGAATAGCACCCTTTAGAACTTCACCCTGCATGCCCTGGTACCGGTACATGTAGTTACTGAAAGATGGCTATGAACACGTGCCATCTATTGAATTATGTCATTACATAGTTTTTGAGCTTACTACTGCCTCTTTCCTTCTATTCCTTGGAAAAATAATAGCCACTTGTCAACCTTATGATGACATTTTTCAACAACAATGTTCAGTACATTTTGTACACAAAAATCGGGAGCCAAGCACAATGTTCGGTATAGCCGAATGTTCGGTATTCCACTGTAGTACTGGGTATATTTGAATATTTTTGACACTTCTTTCCTTCTTGTCTTGGTCATGTTGGTGGCTGCCTGTTCTGTGAAGACAAGCTACAACATCAGAACTTTTTATTGGAGGTGTTTAACCCTAACCTCCCCAACTCCATCAAAATCCATCCCCCTATTTTGGTGGATTTTGGGGGACTTGGTCCTGCAGGCCCGGCATTGCCTGGTATGACTATTGATGCAGTATAATGGACTTGGGCCTGGAGGTAGTGAGATTGATGGATTTTGGTGGACTTGGTCCAGTACTTACACGTAGTAAAAGACGGTAGAGAATTAGGGTTGAAGTCAAAAATGCCATTTATACATTTTAAGAAGGAAAATATTTAGGTTTTGTTTCTGAGACTTGAACTTGTGAGTGCAAGCAAATTGGTTAACTTCACTTGAATGTTGTACATGTAACTGTTGGAATAATAATTTTAAAAAAATGACAAGGTAAGCCAAGTAAAACAGGTCCCAGAGTGTACAAAATTATATTCATTTGATTCAGAATGGCTAAAAAAACTTGTGGAATAAGCAGTGACGAATATGAAAATACTCACTTTCAGGCCGGTCACTTCGGTAGGAGTGATCAGCGAGGGGTCCACGATGGGTCGTGGCCTCTTCTCATCGGCACCAATGATGTTGGCCCACTGGCGGGGTAGTCCCATGTACTTGCCCGAGTCCCTGTCATAGCCGGTGTGTACCCGGTGCTCAAAGTTGGAAGGATGCGAGATATTGACGCGGGGACCCCTCTTCCCCTTCTTGGCAAACATTTTTCTGCAAAATATCAGAATGAAAAATAATCAATGCTTATAATTAACCAATCTAGTGATGTGCATTCTCCAAAATTGTAAAAAAGTCTCTTGTGAGCTGATTTGTAGTTCTGAGGGTCCTGGCTTCTCTGATGCAAATGGAGAGTATTGGATTGGACAGGAGACATATGACTGAAACTGAACGATGTCCATAAGATGTAGATAAGCTTACTGCAAGTAGAGATTGAGATCCAGCGTGGAGATTTCTGCTTGAGATTTTATAACTAACTGCATGGAGAGTTAAAGCATTGTGGTCATGCTTCGTCTGAACATTAAAGGGAAAATACAACATTTGCAAACATCAAAAAATAAAACTACCAAATCATTTTGAAATACCTTGCTGGACTATTAGTGAATGACAGTGTAAAGCATCCTGTAAAATCATGGCACCTTGTATACTGTCATTTTCAAGAAAAGTGGTATTTTTGAATCAATTTCCAACGCTGATCGGCCGATCAGCGTTGGAAAAAAACTGGCTTTTTTTTCAAATACTGGCCCAGTTGACCATCGCACTTGTTTGCAATCGATTACACACCTATGAACGGGTACAAGCCAGCTAGACTGGTTCCCTGACCTTACAATGCCCCAATATATGTAAACTGCTCTGTTTCTTCTTAAATGGAGTCAGGGAACCAGACTACAGGAAAATGATTGTTTTTCTTGGTTTTTAAAGCATTTTCGAACCCAAAACCTCAAAAAAGTCCGTGTAACTATATTTGCTATATATTTCCAACCCCCAATTCCATCCATTTCTGAAAATTACAGCAAAAGCAAATGATGTATATTCCCTTTAATTTAACCCTAACTCCCTAGACATTTTTGCTGGATGCAACCTCAATACTGCAAAATCCTCCAACTGCCTCCATGTAAAAAATGCATACAGCCCCAATCCTGAAAAATCCTCCGTTATTTCTTGAATGTGGTCCTTGGAGGGGTGACCACCGCCCCAATCCTGCAGAATCCTCCAGCAATCACTGTCAATATGTTGAGGCAGAGCCAGTGACATCCTGGAGCAGTGTGGAGGTCCTCGTAGCATTTCAAGTATAATCTACATGTACATGTAGGCCTAAATTTATGCATGGCTGAGCATAAACAACACAAGGTCCAGCCCAAGACCTTGACACATGTGCATCCTCCAAAATCAGCAATACACTTTAGCCTCAATCCTGAAAAACCCTCCATTACGTAAAGAGGATTTTGGAGGATTTGGGAAGGTCAGGGTAAAAATTAATTAAGCCAATTTGACAGAAATATTGTCTTGTTCTACATGTACATATGTATAGATTTGTTCACAAGGTACATGTATACATGTACATGTATATGTACTGTACATGTACCTGTACGTAGTCGCATAAAACAGTACGTACAAGTGGGCACATTCCATTCCTGACAATACATGTATCTTTTGAATCGTCATACTTCTGTAAATTACAAATACATGTAGGTCTACTTGTAGTTCCCTTAAACTAAAACCTGTTTGAGCAAACTCACAGCATAGTTTCTTGAAGAGTAATAAGAGGAAGTTTGCGGTATACATGCATTATTGACACTAAATCCATTTCTGAGAAGATCCTGTGTACACAAATGCAACATTTCCAGAACACTACGCTAGTCTCCTGACAAACACATATTTCCAAAACCACAGATAAAGAACATGGAATAAAAATAGAAACACGAGTTGTTCCCGCCATTTGTATGGGTTGAACATTTGAGGAATATATCAGGAATTTTTGTTTGAAATTATTAAAGGTAAAATGTCGGGTTTTTAAAATTTTAATTAACATTTCATGCTTTAACACTTTCCATGTAAATGGAGAATCTCTGCAAGTTCATGTTGTGTTGACTGTCTGAAGTACACGTATACGTAGCATTCTTTTTCACCCAATAGGCCTAGACCTCAGCCAAAGTCCCTTCTGTGGAGACAGCAGCCCGCTGTGAAACCTGGATTAAAATGTGAGAGCGCTTGCAACGAATCAGAAAATAGATCACAGTGGGAACATGCTAGGATCATAGCTCTATGCTAGGATAGATGACCCAAAGGTCAGGGGTCATCATAGCATGGTACTCAAGATTCTTGACATATTTGAGAAAGAGAGGTACATCATGTACATGCACATGTACACTGCATGTTCAATTTTGTACCTAAACATGTTGTACAATGTACCATGTACATGTACATGTACAACAATGTCTGTACATGTACATTTACTGTACAAGTGTACTGTAAGTGTAAATGCCGGATTGGTCATGTTGGTCATGAATGGGGATTTGCGTGAGAATTCCACATTTTCTTTTTCCCTGTGCACCAAAATCACCAGGGTTACCAGCCACTCTGGAAATCAGGGAAAAACCTTGAAAATTAGTTTCCATTTTTTTTCAGTTAGGGAAAACTAAGGGAATTTGACAGTGACCTTGGAAAGGGAAAGGTTTTCCACCAGTTTGGCATACCAATGTATAGGCCTGTGTGTTTTGTGCTGTGCCAAGTGCGGTAGTTGTGTCTATTGATTGAATGGCTATGGTGGCTTTTTAGTGTTTATGCACTGTGAATATTACACACATCTCCAGAAAATAACAAACAATTGGTTGTGCTGCATGTACTGTATACTTTTCCCAGCATTGCCGGCAGCCTTGATAAAGTAAAAATACAACGTATTTCTCATTTATTTTCTATCAGGGAAAACACTGGAGGGTTTTGTGTTCATAAAGTACAGGAAACCCTGATCAATTTTACACAAAGTTGTTGATAAACCTAATAACTGAGTTTATAATACATAAATCTACATGTGTAAATTTGCATGTACATTGTGTGTCACTGTAAAAGTTACAAAAGCATGGCCATACATGTATGTACAAGTACATCCATATTTGAATATATGATCTCAGGACCCCCTTTTAATCCTAACAACCCTGAGCCCATCAAGCTCCAACAGCGGGTTTTGCTTGATTTTGGCAGGGTTGGTACCGAACACTGGCCAGTTGGTGTTGGACTTTGATTGACTGGGTACCAAAGGCCCAGAGTTCACTGGTATTTCTTCGTGGGTATGCGCACCCACCGTACTCAGCAAAGCTTGTGCTCAAATGTACCTGCACATATTGCTTTAGTTTGTTAGGTTTGGTACCATTATCCAATCACTCGACAATGCATCAGGCCCATTTATTAAGTCAATCAAACTCCAACAGTTGGAGTTTGGCAGGTTTAGTACTGTTCCCCGTACAAGGCCTGTTGGAGTTTGGAAGTTTTGGTACCAGTGCTTACAGACCTGTATGCAGCTGTTGAAATTTGTTAGGTTTGGTATCCTTTCTAGTGCAAGAGCCTAGGGGGTTAGGGTTAAGTTTCTGTTCATAGTTTCTGTAAAAGTTACAAAAGCATGGCCATACGTGTACAAGTACATCCATATTTGAATATGAGCTCAGGGCCCCCTTTTAAGTTTCTGTTCATACAAGTACTGTAACTAACTGAACATGCCTAAAATCTCATCAGATCAGATCACATATTTTACATTATTTAGTAACAAATCTGTCAAACCATGGCACAATATGGGTCAGTGATGAGCTAAACCTTGACAGTAAAGTGTGGGTCAACATTGGCATGTCTTATCTGTGAGATAAAAACCATGTACACGTACATGATCACGTTCCTTCAACAAACAGAACTGTCAAGATTTTTCAAATCTCAGTCTGAGGGGCACTGGGGCACTTGCCAGAAAGATAATAAACATGAATTGCATGCATGTAATGTTATCAGTGACAGTCATGTGTACTGGATCAAACAATATTTTTGAACAAAAGCACAACTTCAATAAAAAACTTTCCTCGATGAACACAGAATTGGTCCCGTTCAAATGACGTCATTTCCTACAGACCACCCACGTGCATCGGCATTTTGAGCATGAACTTGCATAACGCGCATTGGCTGTGTCGTATTTCAAACACCTTTCGAGCAACAAGCGCGCATGTTTAGAACAATTTCAAACACTGCGCATTGCATGCTTGATTAATTACGTAAAAGTAACACGCAGTTGCAGTTATCCTACAGATATGGCTGTCATTGAGTGCACCCCATACTTTAATCAGCTAATTAGTGTTTTAGTCAATATCATTACTGAGGAAATTAAAAAGCATACAATGTAGCTTGTAAAAAATATGTACTTGTGTATGTGTACATGCACTTACGTACATAGTGTGACACAGAAAAAAAAATCTGTCATAATGATTTGATAAGCGCCATGTCTGTTTCCATGGTCTGTGGTCTAATATTGAATGGAATACATTATAATACACCCATTATCTCTTTGAAATCTACAACATGTGAGTAATCTTCTGAAGTATTTCCTGTAGTGGTGGAATGCAGGAAACACTGGAATTTGCTGAGAGATAATGGATTTGGATTACATACCAGTACATGCATCTCAGTGTACATTCACATGAGCAGGATAAATGCAGTTATGGACCAAGCCTACATGTATACATGTACCCAAGTACATTTGTAAGTTACCAAACTGTATCTGTTGGCAACGAAACTCGTCGGCAGTGCGGTAATGACTTCAAATACCCGTATTTCCATTTTTGAACTATTAAAGTTACATGTATCATTCAAAACTCATTTTCATGATCCATTTTTACAACTTAAAAAAAAAAAAAATCGTGATTCAAAATTTCAGACAGGTCATCTTAATATATATTTTTTTCCAAACAGGCTGCACGTGTACACTATACAATGCCTCCTTGAAATCAATATGATACATGTGTAAACAAAGGTACAATATATATACATGTACACATACACGTACTATATGTATCAGTTCATCACAACAAAGTGCTGTTCACAAATTTGGCAGTTTCTTACCTTTTCACATACGTGTACATAGTAGCCTACATGTACCGTAGTATTTCAGAACAGTACTTTCATAATATTCTGTACGTTGTAATTTCACCATGTATTAATATACCAGCAACCCACTTAACCAGCAACCAGCAAAATGCCATAAACTTTGTGTTTCTAGATGTAAACAGCTATATATACCGTACATAAATTACATGGCACAATTTCACTGCACATGACTGCATGTACCAGTAAATCCAATTTGGCAAATTGAGAGCAAATGGGAACAAACCACACAGCCTATAATGGCCGTGCACCTGTCACTGGTTAACCTACAAATGTAGTCCTTGTCTCCGAAATTGATACCTTCTTTATAAACAGACAGTTGCCATGGATGTCCTACACAGTATACATACATGTACATGTACATGTACATGTCCCATGTACATGTGTGTACATTGATTATACACACGAAATGTGTACATTGTACACTGTACACTGTACACACACACATGTACATTGTACACGTTCTTCTTGAACCAACTGTACATACCATAACATGTCCGTCGCACAGATTCTGTACATTTCCTTTGTGGATTATTGTGTTTTAAAAATGTATAAGTACATGTACATGTCAAACAACTTCATTATTTCAAAAATATCAACTTTCAAACAATTTCGAAACTCACCTAAATGTACATCTGGACAGCAAGACAGAAAATCCATGACTGCACATCTTTACAAAAAACACTGGCAATAAAGTGCACCCTCTGAGCATGAACTGAATCTCTGAAAACCTTCAAAACAGCCTCACACCAAGACAACTTTTGGCGTTCCAAAGTTCTTGAGAAATGAAGTCAATTTCACACGAAATTGGGTACAGAAAGACTTGGCCAGTCATTTGTGGAACACTCTTAAAACTGTAGAATTGATTGATATTTAACGAAAAGAAGAATTTAGGAGATGAACAGGAACAACTTGGCCTCCAGCAAGACTGTGTTGTCTGCAGCCCAACATAACAGAACTCTGCAAGGGCAGGGCTGGGCCTTTATAGCACCATCACCATCAATTCACAAAGTTAAAAACAAGGAACTTGTTATGTGTGGGAGCCATTATTGTCCTGTCCATTGGCATTCCAGTAGACTTATTAATGCCCTTGGGGTTAGGGGTAGTCTTGACCTCAAGGTCCTCCCGTTCCTCTGGGTTATTTATCGCTAGGAAACCTGCCATTTTTGTTTAACTCAAGGAAAAAAGGCAGGTGAAGACAGATTGGGAAGCAAGTGTCAAATCTGATTTCAAGTTCAAACAAAATGTCACTGAACGTGAGGGAGGGCAAGGTTTTCGAAAGAAAACTTGGACAAAATTTTGTGTAATACCGAATTGGTACCAATTTAAAATATCATCATGAAGTCCAGAAGGACAAATTACATACCTGTTCCCCCGAACTGTACAATTTTTAAAAACAGAATTTTGTGATTGAAGTTGACCCTGAAAAGCCTAGAAGCCTTCATGGTTAGAGGTTAAAGAAGACAGATAAGCAGGGGGGGGGGGGGATTCACGAAGACGGCTGTGTGGTGGCTTTGCCATGTCTCACTACATTTGAAACGTTAGGCCATCTAGATAATACATGTAGATTGTAATTTTGTTGGATTTGAGTATCTCAGGTCAATCCAGTCAGCAAACAGTTTGCAGCAGTTTCTGCTCATCTTCATGTAATTTTCAAAAGAGTTAACAATGTTCAAATTTGACAAGTTTGAGCAAGGCTTTTATGGTTTAAATATAAACTAAAATAAGATCTGTCCCCCCCCAAAAAAAGAGAAGAATTATGCGTTGGTATTGAATGTTTAAAAGATCTTTAAGTTGGTCTGGTCCATCCACAGTATTTTTCCACAAAACTTACTACGTGGATGTACATGCACTATAACTGGGGAAAAAAATCACAGCAACCAGAGGGACACAGCGGTCCATTATTCCCAATGTCTGGGAATTCTCAGGAGCCTGTCAGCTCTTATGTCTTTGGCAAATAACAAGTGCCTTGGGCCACATGAAAATGTCTGGCTGTATGAATCAGACCATTCAAGCTACATCTAATGATGTCTAATTCAATTCCAAGTATGCACCGAACCAAGGCCTCTTAAGAAAACATAACCTAGGGGAGCTTTTGCTGTGCACAATTTTATATCGTTACTTTGTAAAATGATAGTACATGTACATCCATTGTTTGTACAGAACTTACCCACGTGCATGTACGATACAGTAGCCAACAAGTCTTACAGTATCTCTCCTACTCAGTGCATGCCCTCAAAATCTTCAGTATTTGACTATTTTGCAATGGAGTGTAGGCATCGTCAGTGCAATATGTACAAACCCTTTGAAACCCTTCAGGTGAAAGGTTATGAAGTGTATTCTACATCCATGGTTAAAGTAACCTTGTCATACAGAGAGTCACTGCAAAAACACACAAAAAGTGAAGCAATGCAGAAGGCAGTGAAGCACGACAGAATGGCCAGAAAAAAGCAAATTTACAAATTCATGCACAAAACACTGGTAACTAGCGTACATAGCGTAAGTCATACAGTTACATGTTAAATAGTGGGTCATCAGTACAAACTTATTGCAAATATACGTTGGGGGGCAAAACATGCATTGGAGGGCTGAAAGTTCAACATTTCGTCTGTTTGTTAAAAAATACTTGGGAAAGTTTCACAACTCCTCATAAACTTTGTACACAACCATCAATGTGGCATCAGGTCAGGCCATTTTTGTTGCAGCTGATTCACATTAGACTGGCAGCATGGGAGCTTAACCCTAACTCCCCGGGCAATTTTGCTAGGATGTAACATCAATCCTACAAAATCCTCCAACTGCCTCCATGTAAAAATTGCATACAGCCTCAATCCTCCTAAATCCTCCGTTATTTTTTTAATGTGGTTCTTCGAGGGTGACCACCACCTCAATCCTGCAAAATCCTCTGGCAATCACTGTCAATATGTCGAGGCAGAGCCAGTGACATCCTGGAGCAGTGCGGAGGATTTCAAGTATAATCTAGGCCTAAATTCATGCACAGCTGAGCAAAAACAGCACAAGGTCCGGCCTAAGACCTTGACACAGTGCATCCTCAGAAATCAGCCACACACTCTTGCCATAGCCTCAATCCTGCAAAATCCTCCATTTTGAAAAGAGGATTTGGGAGGATTTGGGAAGGTTAGGGTTAATTAATGGAGACATAAATTCTTGACATGCTGATTTTGAAACGATGGGAAGCATTGTCAACAGCCAAAACTTTGTACTTTGGCAATGTACTTTTCCTGCACGGCAGGAAACGCAACTTTCTACAGGACTGAATATGCCCCCCCCCAAAAAAAGTGGGTTGTCTCCACCCACTTGTTGCTCTACAACTTCTGTTGCAGGGATGTGGTCATGTCCATCACAAGTCCAGTCACAAGTGAATCACAACTTCACAAGTTTAGTCACAAGAAACAGTGGATGAACAGTAACGAAGGAATGCTACAATGTAAGTTGTCAAAGCTCATTTGAATACTGGTAGCTTGTGATTTGAATTGGGACTGGAGGACTTGTGATGGACTTGCAGGGACTTGTGATGGACTTGCAGGGACTTGTGATGGATTCAACTACATCCTTGTTAAGAAATGGAAATCAAGTTAAGATGTTAAAAAAACTTCTGCCAAATATAGGGTACTCTTGAGGACACAAAAACATATTTGAATGACAGGTTGTTAGACAGGCAACTTTAGCGATAGATTTTTGTGTCTGCCTCATTATCTTGCCTCCAAGGAGGCATGAAGGAGAGGTTGCATGGACAGTGTTTTAGCGCCCTCATGTGTTGAGCCAAAGTGCCCACTTCAATTCATCTGCAATGGCTTTTCAGTGACCTTCGCTCATTCTCATAAAAATGGGAAATCCTTATTTCAATTGACTATCATGACCAAATGAGTATTAAATTTATATCATTTCATGCAAGACTTTCATGCAAGACGGCCAGAGTTTATCGTGCAGTCAAAATTATTTTCTTAGTGATCCGTGGCTTATGAGGATTCCTTTTAAATGGGAAGGAAAGTCCGAGAACCATTTGGTCGATAAACTGGTCTGGTTCCAAGAGCCTGGCCAAGATCCTGACGTTGAATATAGGAGGACGCAACTTGAGCGTTAGTGCGGTGAAAACATCCTGAGGTGAACGCAATATCGTGGTACAAAGCTATAGGCCTATGTTGTCGTTCACGCCCTTGTTTTCACCTCGCATTGACCCAAGGTCACGCAAAGTTGCGTCCGCCTATTGTCAGGTCAGGGAACCAAACAGTCGAATGCCGTATCAAACGATAGCCACTGCAAATTATAAAATGTTGTGGCTTTAAGTTTCATATGTGTATTGCCTATCCTAGCCCCAGTTAAATGTGGCCAATTTACTGGACTACCTCCTTAAATAAGGGCCACACTTGGAACATGTACCCAAAAATGTGGAACTTTGTCAGTTTTTGATTTTCACATTTAGACTTTATTTGTAGTTTGTTTATGCTTTTAGAAGCACACTCGGGAAAAAATGTTGCAACCTGACGCTACTTTTTTCTTCATATATTATCTCATTCTCAACGAAGGTCAGTCATTGCAAAAATGATGATAACTTGATAAGACATGTACATGTAAGAGCATGGAGCAAGGAAGAGTAAGACATGAATCTGGGACTGAGAAACATTTCCAATTTTGTTAGGAAATACTTAGAAAATTTTCTTGACTCTCCTTGAAAAAAGACCATGCTATTGACGGAGCTCGTTGGCTCTGTGTGCCGCCATTGCACTCGCGTGGTCTTTTTTTGTGTCCAGGCATGCCAGGTTACCATGTGCGCCTTGGCTCAAGTCTATGTGACTAACAGTGGAACCGATCCAGTACGCGTGTGATCTTTTTACATTTGGAATTTAGATACGCAAACGTGTGCAAACGAACCTAGAAATTACATGAAAAATAGAGTCCGTCTGAGAAAGGCAGGAAATCTTATCCATCGCTCATGTCGCTTAATTTGATTGAGGGCGAGTGTGCTTCTAAAGCGTAAATAAACTACAATTTTACAAAGAAAGTCTTAAAATGTGAAAATCAACTGAACTGAACGTAGGCCTACGTACACTAGCTTGAGTAACTCCAGCTGGCATGCTCAACATGCTCAAGATTCAAGCTAGGCGGCGGCCTACACAAACATGATTATTAGGCCCCCTGA
Organism: Patiria pectinifera; assembly: GCA_029964075.1. Taxonomy (NCBI): domain Eukaryota; kingdom Metazoa; phylum Echinodermata; class Asteroidea; order Valvatida; family Asterinidae; genus Patiria; species Patiria pectinifera. Next base: position 16,161,210 of record CM057142.1, on the reverse strand, counting down.
ACTTCGAGTTCGACGCTCAGTCGAGTTCGATTTTCGATCAAAGTAAAACATCGTTCAATATTTTTTATCAATAAAGCTCACGCGTAATCAGTAAAATAGCACCTTACCTATTTCTCAGCTAACCACAACCCTCCACCGTATACACCGCACTGCAATAGAAATGCCGGGTTTTTGATAAATTGCCCAAAACTTCGGTGACTCAGTGTTGCGGAATTGGTGAATTCATCGTGTGTAATGCATTGGGCCGCCCTTCGCTGGTCCTCTACCCAAAACTTTTGAAATACAATGCGCGATAATAGAATATTGAAGGCAACCAGCGACGCTAAAATGACGCCCGCATTGAAGAATGGTTCATCCGGGGATTTTCAAAAGTGCCACAATTAGTCTGGCGTCATTCTTAACTTTGTGCTGGTAACCGTAGGGGGGAGTCAGGGTTGCTGCCTTATGCAAATATAGTTTTGGGTGGTCAAATTGAAAGAAGACATGTGTTTTGTTTTGATATTAGTAGCTTGTACAGACAGCAAACTCAGTTTGAGTCAATCACTTATGCACAGTAAAGTAAGCTGTATGTCACTGCCCGCCTATCAAACTTAATGACTCGCACAGTCACAGGAAATAATTCAGTAAAACTTTGTGTTTTGAGTCTGTGAACTTGGAGGAATAAAGGAAATAAGTTCAGTTTTAAATACTGTACGTATCATTGGTAAACCCTCATGTAGTTTGTAACTGCTTAGGCACCATGATACATGCCATATGGAAAATAACATGTTGGCCTAGTCCGAGTAATTTGGACCCAACTTATCGCCCTTTTAACATTCGGACATGGTCTGGCCGGATACTATCGCCAGACCATGTCCGAATGTTTAGTTTAGGCGATAAGTTGGGTCCAAGTTACTCGGACTAATGTTGGCCTATAACTTAGCTGTGCCTGTATGATATTGTTTTGTTTGACAATGTTCGACCAGTAACTTTAATCGTCTTCTTGTGATTAGTAAGCATAAATTCTTATGTCACTTACATGTAGCTTGAGTAACTCGTGGAGGAATAACTCCAGCTGATGCTGATCGGACATGCTCATCAGGAATTCACATGTAATTCCTGATGAGCATGTCAGCTGGAGTTACTCAAGCGAACTTGTACTTGTAGTAATATCATGCTGTTAAAAAAATGGATTTTTTTTCTTATCAAATTTTCAATTTGTCATGTTTGTAAGTATGTTTTGTTTTAACAAAAAAACTAATTGTCTTTGCTCCAATTTTGCTTTTTGGGCATCTGCAACATACACTTTGAAAAAGGGCTTTCATTTTGTGGACAAGTAACCTGCCCTGCAAGTGCCACATACTGTCTGGCAGCCAATATATTAAATTCAAATTTTTTGAAGAAATATAAATTCAGTAATTAAACGTCAGTGGATTTTGTGTTCAATGTTCTTGGTACTTGGTGGTTATCCTCTTCAGAACTCCTCGAGGAAGTATAACTTTAAAAGTGAATTTATGGCTAGGCCAATAGCAATTGGAAAAAAAAAACAAATCTATTTTTCGAGGTGAACTTGAAAATGGCATGGGGATCGAAATGCATCCTTAGACATGTGAACTTGTGTGTATAGATCTGTGCGAGTTTGTACAGTCTTATTTGCAGCAAGCGCAGCAAAAATATGTTATCTTGGTTGGCACTTGTTGCACAGTGAGGATTACAATTTTTTAATTTTTTTTTATTTCAGCTTTAACTGATGATCAGTGGATAATGATGAAGCCATGTGAGTGACATGCATGCTGCAACAAGTGCTACAACTGCAGTGATACTGTCAAGACAATTGCATATGTCCAGTTAGAGTATTGACTGGACTCTGTGATGGCTGGCCGGCACAGCAGGCTCCAACGCCAAATCCTACAGCTCTACAAACAGTTCCTTCGTCTGGCCGAGCAGAAGCCGGGGCTGGATGCCCACGTACGGCAGGAGTTCCGCCGATGGGCGGCCCTGGAGCGCACCGACGTCCAGCGCATCGAGTACCTGCTGCGCAGGGGTCAGAGGCAGCTTGGGATGCTGCAGACGGGAGGGGTGGACAGGGCGGGAAGTTTTGTCAAGGAAAAGGACGGACGGCCTGCTTCAACGACATCAACAGAGAAGAGTTGATAGTTTCACAGAAACAGCTGTATTATGATTAAAACGGTGACTGCTCTATGTTCCGACACCCCTATGTTCCGACAACCTAGATTGTGTTACTTCCGGTTAGGGTTAGGGTTAGGGTTAGGAATAGGAATATGTGCAGTTGGAACATAGGGGTGTCAGAACATAGAGGTGTAACCATTAAAACGAGGCTTTTGTTAGGAATTTCTGTTGCTGTTGGAAATATAAATGGCCACGTAGTTGGGTCACCCTGTAAATTTAGGGTCCAAAGTGTTCCTGTCCCTGTTACCTTGGTACTTTGTCATTTGCAATTGAAGTATCCTTATTAAGAATGACTTGGTGATTTTTTTTTCATTTGGTGGGTAGGTGGTTGTTTGCTATTCATAGTGACTCTTGGAGGACGACTGCATTTAAAGAGCACATCAGAGTTACAAAATTGTATGAATTGTAACAGGGACAGGGAAACAATTTACACAGTGGCCCAGCTTGTAACCAGTTTATTTTTAACCCCTTATAATACATGTACTCGCACAATTGTAAAGTAATTCATTTGCTCAAAGAGTCTTTCAAAAAATATATAAAGAATGGACACCTTCACTGATAACAACATGTTTTATCCTTCCTAGGTTTGTTGTTGAGTCCATAATAATTATTATCGCTTGTGTTCTCGCTGAGTGCATTGTGTAAAACAGCAATATTAAATGTTCTCAAGAATCGGGGCAAATTTTGGACACCGTAAGGAATAAGATAATTCATCAGGGCTGCCAACTTTGAGTAAGAGCTGAGGAGAATTTGGCGATGGAGTTTGATCAGAATTGATCATGCGAGCATGAAGCGCAAAGCCCTAATGACATGGGTTCAGGGCCCGGCGCTGAAGGGCCCTGAAAAAGTTTGCATTCTAGATGCTCTGTGGTACGATCTGATGCAATTTCTGACCACTTTAACCAATTCTTTTTTTAGCAAAAGATCATCATCTCAACATCATTTTTTTTGCTTGAGAAATCCTGTGTAAGGCCCCAAAAAAAAAATTAGTCGATTTTAATCATGCGCGTCAATATGGATGACCATGAAGACAGAAAAAACCAAAAAAAAACCAAACTTGTCTGTGTAATCCCCACTTGAAAAAAAAAAAAAAAAGGCTGCGTGGCCGCGTCAATTCTGGAACTTTGGTCTGACCAGAGACCGAATATTTTTTTTTTTGGCCTAAGCGTGAGAATAACCTGAAATGGCGCGAGTCTCGCGCTCATTGCGTGAGAGTTGGCAGCCTTGATAATTACATTTTTTGAGAATATAAGCTGTGCTTTGTGTGGCAAAATGTTTCTATAGACCTTATGCATTAAGGCAGAGTTAGAGGGCAGTATTGCCTGGAAAGACGTGAGTAAACCTTGTGTACATTAAATGTGACTAGATTTACAAACAATGAGAACACTCTGTGAGATACCTGCAGTGCACAAGGTCTATTGGATGCTTCAATTGCCTTTTTTCCCCATTTGTACCCACATTTCAAACTATAATTGCTGATCATTACAGGTACATTTTCTAGGTTTGAGATGACCTAATGTGACATCATAGCAACATAACAGTGCCCTGAGACGTCAGGATGGCCGTGGAACTGTACTTTTAAAGTTTTCCAAAAAAAAGGGTGCTACCCAGTGGCCAATTTCAATATGAGGCAACGATATTGGAAGGATTAGATATTTTTGAGTCACAAAGTGGAGGAATTTTTCAGTCAATAAAAGTTTTGGCCACTTCAATGCAATAGAATATTGTTATTGTACTGATTAGATAGTTTTTTTGTATTGTGGATGGGGAAAAATAATTGCCAGAATCAAACAATTCTGGTTGTATATTATTGATTTTCAAATTGAGTTATGGTCGGAATCAATTGTAACTTGCCATCACCAGTGAGTGTACACAATCGACCAAAATGTGTTGTTTGCCTAGTAGAACAGAGTGAATGAGGGGTGGATCCGAGGAGGGCGATCGGGAGTGCCTCAGTGTTTTATTCTGTGAATAAAGTCATTCAATATTACAAATCTTGATTCAGGCCTTTAGTCTTTTATGTGTTGACTGCACTGCTTCATCCACTCCCCCCCCCCCCCAGCCCAGTAATTCTTGGACTCGCTCCAGCAACCCCTGTTTGTAAAATCCTGGCTCCATCACTAATTTCAGGGGGGCTGGGCAGCAAGTTGCTGCAAATTTGAAAAGTGAGGGGGGGGGGGAGGAAGGGGAGGAATAGCCGCCTGCAAATCAAGCGTTTGTATGATGTGCGCAGTTTGGCGAGTAGATTCAAAACAAGGATGTTTCTTTACATCCAGATTCTGTGCGGGGTCTAGCCGATGTTCCCCGAAATCCTTGGGGTTATATAGTATTGGGGAACATAGGTATGCACCCATTCTGATCATACAGTGCCGGGCGCCTTCTTTCGTGTCTTCGGTAATAAACCTGTTGATTGTATTACAAAAATACAACAGCTCGGGCCAAATTTCTGCACGAAGTGATGTCACAATTTCTACTGGGGTGGGGGGGGGGAGGGAACCGGACCTCATTTGATGCTAGGGAGTGCTCTTTATCTTTTTCATATTTCATATATTTCAAGTGAAGGAAATTAACGTTAAAAACAAACTGTCTACATTCCTCCTTTGGTTCAATTATACTTTAAAAAACAAGACACTTCTTGGGCAAGGGGCAAATTTTGGGTTTCATTTGGGGGAGGGGAACATTTGGGACACTGGGAATTTGTTTTTTGGGGGGCACGTACCACTGACCATTACATTGCAAGGAGTCGAACAAATCCTCATTTATGCATGCTATACAACTTTTCTTTATTCAGTAGTTGGCTTTTTTCTAACAATATAAAAAAAAAACCACCAGAATAAGGTCTGTATTTTAATTAAAAAGATTTTCAGGTGGAAAGGATGGGGGGCAAAGAAGACAATAGAATCCCACAACTCCTTTTCAAAACCGACATTGAAAATTCCTTCAAAACATGAATTATTTACAATAAATGGACTATTTTATATTCAATACTGAAATCTGCAGTACCTGTAAACCATTTCGCTGTTGCCTGTTCCAAGAAAAAAAAATCCAAATACATGACAAAAACAATTCTTAATAGGAAAGGTAATTTCAATTCTCTGAAGGAAACACATGAACTTATATTTATATTTACATCATGAATTTATAAGGAATTAAATATACCCATAAGTCAAATAATAAAATTAAAAATATTATTCTGTAGAAAACTACGGTTGCCTCACGTTTCCAATTTATGTGAACTTAGATCCCTGGGTTGAAAGTACAATACATGTAAACTCAAACTTCAACTTTTTGGAAAGAATGTTGCATCCTGACGCCTCCTTTTTTTCATCAAAATATCATCTGAATGAAGGTCGGTCATTGCAAAAATGTTGCAAAGACATGAATCTGGGACTGAGAAACATTTCTAATTTTGTTAGGAAATACTTAGAAAATGTTCTTGACTCTCATAGACTTTGTACACAACTGCTGAAGTGGCAACTGATGTATGCTACATTCTATCCAACTTTTTTCCTGATTCTCAGATGGTTTTGTAAAACTAATACAGTCGACTCTCGTTAGTACAAACTCTGTTAATACAAAATTCTGGTTATAACAAACATAAAGCCTTGGTTCCTCTTAATACAAAATTCCGATATAACAAACAATTTGGCTAGGTCCGAACGAGTTTGTTATAACGAGACTCGACTGTACATTTAAGCCTTCAGCACTGCCTTTAAGTCAAACATACAACATACATTCCCCCTTTTAATTAGTCAGAAAAAAATTATTGAAAAAGAAGTAAAACAATGAAAAATACATGTACATTAACAATTTTTTTTTTTTATAAAATATCTCAATTTCAAATACCTAATTTTTCTAATACATGGAGCTAGTCAATGTTGTACTTTAGTTAATGTAACTCAATTGCAAACCATTCTAATGGCTAAGTGAAATCTAATTATGGACTAGAAATGGTGAAACAATTAGTTCACGTGCATGAGTCATATAAAGTTACCAGCATTCACTGCACAGCAAAAACAATATTTTACATCTTCACTTTTGCGGTGACTGTGGCATGGAGCTCAAACATACATGTACAGTCAAAATTTTCCATTTCAAAGATATACATCGTACCCTTCTTAAGTGAAATTAATACATTAATACACTAGTACATGTACTTCCTTTTCAAACACAAGTCAAAATGGAAGAACCAGTTTTACTCTGATAATGTTTGAACAATGATTCAAAGAATATGTCAAAGAAGTTTTCACCAAACACTTCTTGGTCTGCACCCCTGGCACAAGCCTTGCAAGCATTACACACAGATAAAATGAATTCTGAATGAAAATTTACAAAAAAACAACCACTTTTCCTCATTTTATCTTACGAGTACAAATATCTAAGGAGACAATAATATCCTCTTTTGAATTGAGCATCATTATAACTACAGACACAATGGCACAATCAAAAATTTAACTGATAAGGTTAACTAGAAACCATGCAACAGCAGTGGATTTGCCTGTGTATACATGTACATCCAACCCTGCAACTGTCATGTCTGCAACACCAGTTCACACAAACACACAAAGAAGTAAAAAAATGCCAATATCATCGGCACTTCATCAAATATTTCTTAAATTATCCAATAATCTACAATGCTGTCCTTAACTTGTAAAGAGTTGGACTCGACCTTTAGCCTTCTTAACAGTTAAGTCCTCCTGCCTTGGCAGCTTGGTTGGCCTTGGTGAGCTTTTTAAGCCACCACTCGAATTTGGCAAGAATAATGGGGAAAGTGAGGCTGCGCCGACACATTTTGGACTGCTCCTCTCCAGTTTGATGTGAGGGGATTTTGTGCTTTCTTTTTCAAGAATGGAGGCTGATGAAGCATCGCCTTTTTGAGGAGACTGTTTGTTTGTTGTTGATCTCGGTGGAAGGGAACGGTAGATTCTTGGTTGCTTTGGACTGGATCCCCACGGGGAGGAGGGTAACGGTGAACATAACGGAGACGCAGACTCTGCAGATGATTTGACTCCCTTTTTAGAGCAAGAGCGCAGCAGCAGTGGTCTTGGTGTGGCACCTTGTTGAGACTCCGTCTTTGGGGTGCGAGAAGAGCTTGAGTCAGGTCCTGTATGAGGCCCACCATCCGGTTCAGGGTTACAATTTTCTTGTGGCATTGAGCCTGTTGGGTTTTTTGGAGACTTGCCTTCTGTTGGCTTCCTGGATGGTCTGACTTTGGATGAATTTGGTATGTGAACCTTTGTTTTGTCTCCCCCATTACCAGATTTGTTGTCCTCCGACTGACGACTAGAATCTGTTTTTTCCTCGGTCACAGTTCCAGGGTGACTTGTGCAAGATTTGTCACTGGCTGGAGAAGGCAAGAGGAAGGCCGACTCCACAGAGACAACAGTTTGACCCTTTTTGTTCTGCGACCGGAGTAGCCACGGCCTTTGAGGTGATTCTCCTGTTGATGTTAGCAATCCTGGTGAGGTCGACTTTGTTGGAGAGTGGCAGTCTGCAAGACGCTTTTTGCGAAAAGCACCTCCTGAGGTGGAGCTCGTTTGAGACTTTGGAGAGTCAACCTCAAGCATCTCTTTCTGTGGCGTGGTTTTCGACGAGTTTGACATGTAAATCCTCGTTTTGCTCCGAGTTGTAATTGAAACATCAGTTCCAGATACCAGCGGCGATACTGGTCTGGTGGGAATGTCGATTCTTGGCCTCTTCAAAGGTCTCCCACGATCCTCCCTGACTTTAAACAGGTTGGCACGAACTTTGGAGCAGAGTTTCTGGCTGTCCCTTTTTCTCAACGACCTGTGGGACCTCTCTAAGATCTCAGAATCTCTTTCAGATTGACACTTTCCTGGACAGGACATGGGTTTAGTAGAGCCGTCACCAAGTCTGGGGCTGCTACCCCTATTTCTACCACTGAACGTCAGAGATGGTTCCATGTGTGTTGGTTTGATGGGTGGAGTTCTAGGCATTTGCGGTGCCGGAATGACGATCCAGTTCATTTGAGGGTTTGGATTTTGGACTGAATCGCCACTACTCTGTGAACTGTCACTTATAGAGCAGTTACAGTCAGAACCAACAGTTTGGGGGTGACTTTCTGTGTCTTTTGGGGTGTCAGAACTCCTGCAGACACTGGTAACAGGGCTGGCAATTCGCGAACTGTCACTAATGGGGCTGTCTGGGCCCGAGTCGGTTTCGACTGGCTCAAAATTCATAGACTCAATAAGCAGATCGCCAACGTCCATGGCATCAATTTCTGTTGGATTGTTTTTGCTCTCAGGTATCATGTGATTGCTTGTATCTGATCCAGGTGTATTGGGGGAGCTCTCTTTTGATTGTGCAAGAGCAACTGGTTGATCGTGTTTTTCAACTGAGTCACTGTGTATTTCCTCTGTCAATTTTACCAAGGTTGATTCACTGGTCTCCATGGGTGTCAAGCATGGTGTTCCAGGAGGTGACTCTTCCTGACTACAATTGAAGCCCTGCGAGATTCCACTGTCAGGTGAAGTATCAGATGAAGAGATTTCACTTTTGATTGCTGGTTCTTCCATTGATATGTCTCCACTTGTTTCATCCCCCGACAGTGTGGATATTTGCTCATCTTGTGTGATGTTGGCTTCTGTAGTTCCACCTAGGATGAGATCTGGCCTTGGTGCAGTCTCCTGGGCTTGGTAGTCAGAGACAAAAGATCCTGGCCTTTCTCTTTCTGTTCGCCTTCCTCCCTTACCCAGGGCAGAATCCTGTGCGTTTTCTACACGGTCCCTTATGTACTTCCTCCTTAACAGCCTTCCTGTTGATTGCCTTCGTGCTCCGTGAATTTCTGAACCCCAGTCACCACGGTCACTGTCCTGGGAAGAGCAGCTCTCATTCCGAGGCGAATCCTTGGACCTTCCAATCGCAGACTGGTTTCCTACCGCTTCACAATCCTTCGATGGTGTCGTGACTGTGTTGCTCTCACTGCTGCCAGTATCTACAACCCTACACTCGTTAGTGAGATTCTTGCATGAAGATTCTCGCACAGTAATGGGGGAAAATGCTGGTTCTCCACCAGCAGTTTCTGTCTTCTGATCGGGCACAGATTCTTTGTTTGAGGAAATTCTTCTCCTCAGAAGCATTCCAGTTAAAAGCCTCACTCGGCTCTGACGATCTGCTTTTGATTGACAGGTGCCTGGTGAATATCTTCGCTGCCGCTGCACACACTTTAAGCCAACTGCTCTTTTAGATTTTCCAGCTGCTTGTCTTTGAGATCTCGTTTTTGTAATTAATGTTGCATACCTTCTAGTACCGATGACCGGATAAGCACGAGTGAATTTGGAATCCTTCCGTTTCTTGGGTCTTTGTGATCTGTCTGCTTCCTTCCTTCCCATTAGTTGGTCAGCCTGACAATCAACACTGACGTCCTGGCAAGGGGTATCTTCTTTTAGTAACTGTTGCAAGTCTGATTGAGAATCACATGTTTTGTAGTTTGATTCTTTTGTGCTATCTGAGTGAATTTGGTCATCTTCAAGTTTTACAGATTCGGGAAGCAATACAGGTGTGGATGCCCTCGGCATGGATTCCACATTTTGAGAGGTTGAAATCTTCTCATCTTGAAGCAAGGGGGTTGGAAGCAACTCAGGCTTCCACTCTTTGATGTCATTACTGTGACTGGACTTTTTGGGAGATGGATCAACACTCTCCGCCTTTACTTGGCCCTTGATCAGTGGCTCAGTTGACTGAGGCCTGGTCAAGTTGGTTTTGTCTCCCACAGGGTCCTCAGATTGTTGAGAAGAGTTTTCATGGTGATCGGGAGGCAAGCCTGATGGGGACGAGACCCTGTGATCTGGGCTTGGATGATATCCAGGTGAAGGGTGGTGTGGAGGTAGCCCACAGGGTGACCACTGTTGAGGTAAAGTCTCACAATACCTTGACGAATGAGGTGATGGGCATGGTGTGGTGTCCGCACTTGGTCCGAGCACATCGTCTTGGAGTTCTGCCCCTACATGAGGCTTGATGATATTTTCAGGCCCCGATGGTGATGCAGATACACACTCTGTGTTATCAAAGAGAGCAAAGAGAGTCATTGAACATCCACTGATGTTTCCAGGAGACTTTTCAGAAATGGAGTCATTTCGAGGATATGGTGGAGATTTACCGGGAGTTTGGACTTCGGCCTTGGCTGATGGTAAACTAGCTGTGCCATTCTCCTTTTCCTTACCCATTCTCGGATTGTTAGTATGCACTGCAAGCAGCGGTGGATTTGCCTCATCATTCAATCTAGCTGACTGTTGTTTCCTCCTAGCTGCCTTTTGTTTCCTCCACTTCCCGCCATAGACCGCGTACCGGTTCCTGTGTACATAACTTTTCCTTTTCTTAACTGTGCTTGTCACCTTATTCGGGCATGCATCCTTGGTGACGTCACTTGTTCCTGCAATATGTTTTGATGTATCATCCGGGGGAGGCATAGTATTCTCAGGTGAGTTTGTTGCATTCCATGCTTGCTTCAAGTTGTTATCAGTATCTGCCCGTCCTGTACCGTTATGAGAGATATAGTCTGCTTCTTCCTTGGGTGAAACTGTTTCCGCATCTGTTTCCGCCAGATGTCCGCCCGTGTACGTTTGCAGACAGGATGGAAGGTGATCATTAGCAAGGGCTTGGGTCTTGGCAGAGAGTTTCTCAGTGTCAGATTTGGAAGTCTCCCCAACCAAACCTGGACTGCAACTGTCTTTTGTAGGCGACGTTGGTTTGAGAACAACTGGATCATCGGTCGACTGTTGATTGCCACTGAATTTCTCATCAGGCTTGTCATATTCTTGTCGGCTGCTCCGGTTGTCGCCATTTCCAGTTTCACTCGGACCTGCTGGCTTCTGGCTGGAAACTGCGCTTGCCAGCTTTGCCGCTAGACACGACAGTGGTTCGTCCTCTACAGGACACGTGACTGTTGCATTTTGTGGTGACTTTTTCCAGAAGCTGGTCAGGTTCCTGGTTTCTAGGCCAACACTGTCAGCAGCCTGAGAGAGTGAAGCGACCAGAGAATCTTTGAGAGATCTAAGCCTGGATTTGTTTACAGACGTTCCGTTTGCAATGGCCCCCGGGGAACAGGATGATAGCTCTTGATCCGGGGAGTGTGAAAGGGTCACATTTCCTGACTTGCCAGTTGGCAATACCTTCTGACTGCTGCTGAATTCTTCAGTAACTGCAGGTACGTTTTCTGAATAACTTGTTACTGCTGTAGGGGATGAGATGGTTTCTGTTCTGCGAAATTTCTCAGCACTCTTTGGGGACTGTTTCAGAGTTTGGGTGATGCTGTTTATTGGCGTGTTAACAGGTGAACACTGTACCAGTGCAATCTTTCTAGGACGCATGCTCATCCGCAGAGTGGTACGTGGCCCATAAATCAACCCTGATGATGAGGGGTGCTGATCAGCAGACTGGGTTTTCCAAGTGTAGTGCTTTTTGAAGCCAAGGTATTCAGGCGACTTGGAAGAGTAGTTCAGATCGTTCTCCTTGCTGGAATATGACAACTTCCTCTTCTTCCCCCTTTTGTAGTCTGCATCTTCCAGGCCTTGCTTGGACGTCGACGGCTGACAGTGTTCAAATGAGCCAACCAGATCTGGAGGTCTATTGCCTCCAAGGCCCACAAAGGAATCCTGCCCTGAGTTGGCGATCTCATCTGGGGAATTGGGGAGCTTCAAAGAGGAGAAAGGCGAGGAGGCTGTCTTCTTACGGAAGGCGTGGGAGGAGAGGGGAGTGCGTGGGTGCTTGCCCATCAGCTTCATGGCCGTCCTGGTGGTCTGTCCAGTCTTGGAAGGGGAATCCCCGCCCGGGCAGGGGGACTTCTGAGGGGAAGCCGATGATGGACAGCTGACCTCAGTGGCTGTTAAAAAAAGGAGAAAATCCAGAGATTATGTACGGCTTAGTGGTTAGGGTCTTTGAGAATGATCAGATAGTCTGGTACTTGATACCACCTGCTGGCCATATGTCTCCAGGCAGGTAACATTACCCCTAACTGCCTCTCACCACCCAGGTGTACGCATGGGTACCGCCAGCATTAGCTGAGTTGCCTGTGATATACAGTGATATCTCGATAAGTCAAACTCAAAACAACTGTTAAGTCAAACAAACAATCCATTCCCTTCAGTGGTATAACAACGATACACAACCCTGCTTAACTCAAAACTCTGCTTAAGTCAAATTTCGAACCTGTTCCCCAGGCCTTGAGGTTTGACATATCGAAATTTCACTGTACATTCATACCATCATGGGGGACTATCAGCATTAGTCACAAAAACAAATCAGTCAAGAAAACTAGGACTACCACTGGCCTCATGATTCAACTTTGCTAAAGACATACATTAACACAGAAATTCATTCCAAATTTTCAAATAAACCACAAGGGAAATCTATTGTTAAAACGCTGAGTATGCACTGCTTATTAAAACAAAGCGTTACGGATGATTTTGGCTGGTACCCACCATTACTCATCATGGCGTTACACATGGCACACGCCCAGTCCTGACTGACACTTCTCAATCCTCCGCAGGCAAGATGGCATCCAGAGGAACCACAGAGGTCGCACAGCACGAGCTCCCACTTACTGGACAGCAAGGATAACAAAGAAAGAGTAAGTTACAGTTCTCATACATGTACAATTGGAGGTTTGGCAATTGCACTATCCAAACACAATACCATCACATTTGAATGAAAGAGATATCAGTCACTTACAAAAGTAAATTTGATCCTACAACAACAGTTTGTGGAAAATTTTGTGAAACTAATTACAAAGATGGAAGCAATGACTTCACATACAAAGTACAGCCGAAAATCTTTTCAAAGATTTCTTGACTTTTTCCTGCAATGAAAAACTGTAAGCTTGATGTACACATGAACAGAGATGAAACTGTTAGATTTAGTTGTACAACTAAATCTGAAACCTCCGGAAATTGCACAACATAATGATTTTATCCACTGTATCGTTCACAAGGCTACCCGTTCCCGACCGGCCATGTGCTAGTGGTACGGTGCGGTACGTACGCTGTACCATTGCATATTCGCACGCACGTGCGACACAGTGATTTTCCATGTGGCCTGTCAATGTTTAAGGTTTTGTCCAGCCGGAGAAGGCTCCGATCAGTGTTATGCCCTGTGTTTCTACCGTTGAAACACTCCAATAACGACTGGTGAAAGAGATTAAAACTACGTTCGCGATGATTTTAACGTGCCATTTCCATCGATTTTTCTTCGAAATTATGATGGAAATAAAATGACATTTTGTAAAAAAATCGTTAGAAAATCAAATTTTGTGGGACACACTGTAAAAAAATCGGAAATTTTGTTCGAAAATTTAAAAAGTCGGATTTCTGACTAAAATCGGAAAAGTTTCATCTCTGCTATATTAAGACAGCCCAACCTCTTTAGCTTTTGTGAAGAGATTGTTTGTTTGCTATTTTCTTTCCACTGTACATCGCTTCATTTAAAAGGTAAAAAGAGAGGAACATTATGATTGACTTCCAATTACTTTCGAAATTTTGATTGATGGTTGGCCTCAAGAGTTGATAACGGTGGCTTCCTCATAATAAACACCTCATCCTTTCAAACAAATTTTTGTGAAACTTTTGTTGGACTTTTTTTTACATGAAATCTGGCTTCCACCAAACCAAACCAATACTAGATCCAAACTTGGTGAGGTAATCCATTGGTAAGTTGGGTTTTTTTTCTGTGAGAGCAAATGCTAACCTTGAGGCCTTGTTGAACTGCCGTCCTTTAGGGCACACGCAGGGGTCAAAGTCGCACTTGTCATGCCGCCAATACAACTCCTGAAAAGCGTTGTCGTCCATCTCCCATGATGCATCACTTCACAAGCGATTAAAAACAAAAAATGAGAAGTGTCATGACAATTGAAAGATGAAGGGTGAAGAGCTGCGTTTTTAACCCTTCACAAAGTCTTTTGTAAAAGACAACACAAATACGTTGGGCCTGTCTCAAAATATTTCCATTGCAAGACTGCCATCCCCCCAAAACTTTTTTTTAATACAGTATATCGAACAATTAAAAACAACATGAACATGGAATGTCCAGTTCCTCATTCCAACAGTATTATGTACATCTTCTAGAAAATAAAATCAATATATGTTGGCATCTAAATAGAGTGGAGTCTGCAGAGTGCAGTAAAGACCTTGTTATAATCATAGAGCTATATTAAATTACTAGAGTGCTAATTCGATGTACAAAGTAACGCCTGATGGGCGCATCCATGTTTGTGCACAAACCTATGGAAAACTCGATATTTTGTGAGCTTTTGTACGGCTATTTGCATATCTGCGTTTGTATTCCATACCAGTGCGTCATCGAAGCCGATACGCCCAAAACCGAAACGCACGATCAGCAAATGAGTGTTTCATTTTGCTCTACGCAAACAGCGCAACGTGTGCGCGTCCCTCCGCTGCAGATGCTTTTCGCCGTGACGTTTTTTGAACCGTCATGACGTGTTTAAGTTGTTTGCGTATCTTCTACTTGCACGCTGCATTTAGAGTACACTTTTAAAATTCAATTCATCTATTTTGATTTGTGTTCTACAAACACACACATAAATTCAAAATGTCTGTGCCCAGAGCGGTTTCAAAGCGTCTCCGCGCGCAAGAATGAGGACATGGGCATCGCCAGGATTTTTTCCGGGATATGGGGGGGGGGGGCAAAGCAAATGTTTCCCCAAAATTCCTTAACTTTTTCATTATATTCTCAATGTATCATTTTTCCGAGCATGAGCACGGGAGCATTTGCCCTACCCCCCCCCCCATCAACTTAACAGCAATATGGCCTTGCACCTCCTTTTTTTCTCGCGACGCCCATGAATGAGGAGTTAGCGCTCTAGTTATTTAATATAGCTCTATGGTTCTAAATGCAGCTTCTTCCACAATTAAATAGCAATTCAGAAATACCTAAGACAGTTTACCCATTCCCATTGGTCGAGAGCCCGTCACATGGCCAGTCTGCCTCGGGTAATTATCAGCATTCCAGACTCCAACTAGTCTTAAACATAGTGTTTAACACCTCCCAAGCACACATTTATTCCTGAAGTACAGCGTACTTAATGCACTTTTTCTCGTCGGAGCAGGGATTTAACAGTAATGTCCTGGCTCACAAATTACTATGATTACAGCTCAGTGCAAGGAAGATGATCGCATCACACTTTTCTTTTGTATTTTACAAACCTACAGTTTCTCAAATCTAAGGCAGACTGGCAGTATTTAGCTAGGGTACAAGAGGTCAAACTCACTGTTCAGGAATGTAGATTCCAAACTTTTTCATCTCAATCTGAAACTGTTCCTGATTGTTGCAGATGGCACAGCGAAAGAAATAGCCAGCACTCAGAGCTTGACGCTGTAAGAAAGAAAGCAAATAAAATGCAGCATTCTCCTTTTGGGGGAGGTTTTGATCTATTTCATAAAATTGTGATGACAAAAATCAGAAGAGACACAAAAAGTTGAACATTTTGGAATGGTGTATTTTACTTTTGTACAAAAATTGTAACCTTCTGTAAACAGGATAAAAATGACTCCTGGAAACTGCTTCTAATCTAGGTTTTGCTGAAATACATGAATTGTATAGAGGGGCCTTTTGTTTCAATCCTTTGAGAATCATTCTCAAAGGTGACTTACAATCTATAGCTCCCCTAACTTTATCATTCTTAAACATTTCAGCTGTATTGAAAATGATAGTGTAGTGTGCAGAATCGTTTGAAATAGCAAAACAAAACAATCGACTACTGTCTAAACCCGACTGCAACAAGAGAATGGCTACTTCTTTTCACAAAAGCCATACCTAGGGATTATGCCAGTGGGTTTTTAACCCTTATCTTACCAACTCCATGAAAATGCATCCCCCCCCCTATTTTTGGTGGATTTGGGGGGACATAGTCCTGCTGGCCTGGTTTGACTTAATTTTGATGGAGTATGCAGGCATGCAACTGGGAAGTCACAAAATAGAGGAAATTCAAATCTCTCCAAGACTTTGTACAGTGATTTTCTATTTTTAATGGCACTCATGGGAAGTAAAGAAAGAGGAAATCAGCTGATCCGAGGAAAAATTGCATGCCTGAGTATATAGGACTTGGACTGGGAGGCCTGAAGCAGTGCTAGGGAATTCGATGAATTTTGCCTAGCATCCAGTACTGCTGTTGTCATATATAAGCCATGTATACTAAGTCCATCAATATCCACCAGCACTTCAGTGGTGGATTTCATCATGTCATGTATGTGAAGCAGAGTGAGTGATGGATTTTGACGGACTTGGTCCTCTACTTAGTAAAAGTAAGTACAGAGTTAGGGTTAACTGAAAAGGGTTTCAAAAAGGCATTATCAGTGGTCTTAACAGCTCAATGTAATTGGCCTTTGCCGAGTCACTAGCCTGTTGTACCTGGACGCAGTTTCGATGGAACCACGTATTGTTGCAGCACGGCGTCTTCAGGGTATGACAAGAGACTTGGGCCTCTACATCCTCAAAGCAGATGGGGCAGGTGACGGTGGCCGGGTCCGACTCAGAAACCTTGACGTCCTGCTGGGGACGATGATCCCTGCAGTATGCCCTGTGAGGGAGGCAAAGGGTGAGGGACAAGTCAGTCATCCTACTGTGAGCTCTGTGCACAATTGACCTATCGCGGCAGAATCACGGCAGAATCGCGTCAACGCAGCTTGTGAAATATTGTCCAATTACATGATATACAAAAGGACGCGGAACGCACAAAATCTGAGACAAACAAAACTTAGTGTACAAAAGCTCCATAGGGTTGTCTAAGGGGCGTGGTTAATTCGCAAACGGCGATAGGTCAATAGGGTCCACAATTCCCAAAGGTCCTCAAAATAGCTGAAAAAAGGTGTAAAAAAGCTGAACTTTGGAAATCTCCTATACTGACTGTACACAGCAAGTGAGGGAAAAAAGCTGAAATCCAAAACCAAAAACCTGAAATCAGCTTTAAAGCTTCAGATTTCACACACCTGATGTTATGCCAATGTGCCTCACACAATGTTAGCCAAATGTATTAATTACAGGCTTTATTACATTTTTAATTTTTATTTTGTAAATCTACTTTTTTCATTTCAAATGTGTTCTTTCTTTTTTTTTAAAGGTTTTGTTAAAACTTAAACGGCAAGAAAACACGTTGGTGCCACAAACTTACAAGAAAGCATCAAAAAAGCAAAACAGGGCTTCATTCTTGACTCCACAGTTGAAGTGAAAGCTCCGCTTGCAAACTGACAGCGAACAGCCAATGGTGGCCGTCTTCTTATGGCAATAAAAACAGCTCTGAAAAACAAAAAAACAATGAGAAGAAAAAGAATCATTTATAATAATAATAATAACAACACATTCTTATATAGCGCATTTCAGGACCACCGGAGCTCGCAATGCGCTTTACAATTCATAAACAGTTAAATACAGGTATATAACTAAGGAAAACAACTTTCAAATTAATGTGTTTTAAGGCTGGTCTTAAACAATTCCAAGTCAGTTATTGATCGCAGTGACAGTGGGAGAGAATTCCAAAGTCTAGGGCCCCCACATGCAAATGCTCTCTCACCATAGTTCTTCATTTTTCCGGGGTTCATGGTGAGAAAATGCTGGGAAGACAATCTAAGAGGCCTAGATGGATTGTAAGGTACAAGTGGTTCTGAGATGTACATGTGTAGGCTGGACATAGACCATGGATAACATTTATCCATTCTATGTATTTCTACCATCCATCAAAAAATACGTTTCCAGAGCATGAAACGTGCTTCAGAGATGAGCCTTGTGGTCAAAGTGAGGTTGTTTCTGCATTCAATAGGGGACGTTGAACAATAGGGGACAATAGGGTCCCCAATTCCCGAAGGTCCCCAATTTGGCGATCGTGTACAAAACATATAGGAGGTCTTCCTAAAAAGTTAAGCCACAAACAAAAGAGGGACAATAGGGGGTCCACAATTGAAAGCATTTACACACTTGCATGTTTTGGTGCAACAGACAAAGTCTCTGCTAAAAAAAAATGAAAGCATATGACTAACAGGTGTGAGGAATAACAGCAATTTACCAGGGCAGAAGGAAACTACAATCCTGGCCAAATCTCGCTGGGCCCCCAACCCCCCAGCCCCCGCTCAATGTTGTCTCTCATTGCGTGGTGTGTGCTCCATCCCCTGAAGAGAGCAACATTGACCGGGGGAGCGGGGGAGTTGGTGACCGTTGGAGGCTTACATGTAGGTTATTTCCAAGTGTCCCAACCATTTTGGCCGGGATTGTAGCTATGAAAGTTTAATAAAGTTACAGTGATTGGGGAGGGGGAATGAAAAATCCATGAAACGATCGGCAGAGGGATTGACAAAGGTCACTGAGGGCCCACGGAGCAGGAGCAACATAGGGTCTGTTGTTTATATTTGAATTTGCATAAAGGCACCCCTTACAATACCTACATGTATTTCATTAGTTCTATGAGATTTGTAAGTCAGTGAGATAAGTGCAAGGATGGTACTCTTGGACTAGCAAAAAGACTTTACGGAGACAATATACAAATACTGACCAGCCTGCGACCCCTCCTGAATTCTTTTAGGATGTCCCGCACAAGGAAGCCTTCAATTCCTTCCGTGTCAGCTCCGGCCTGCGGCAGACCACTGGCAAACAACTGGAAAGAAATAGAGGGAGAAAGTTGTCTTATCATCAGTGGTGCTCTCCATTTAAAGGGAATATACAACATTTGCAATCATCGAAAAATAAAACTACCAAGTTTTTACGAAACACCTTACTAGGATGTTGGTAAATGCCAGTCTAAAGCATCCTGTAAAATAATGGCATCCGGTGTTAAGTCATTTTCAAGAAAATGGTATTTTGTATAAATTTCCAACAGTGGTCAGCCAACTACCGTTGTAAAAACCTAACTATTTTTCAACCACTGCTCCAAATGCACCATTTTTTTTCTGCCAAATTTTGTTTGCTATTGGTTACATGTTAATGAACGGGTGCAGGCCAGCTAGACTGGTTCCCTTACCTTACAATTTTCCGGCATCTGTAATTTGTAAATTGATCCATTGTATTTTTAGTGGAGTCAGGGAACCAGACTACTCCACCATTTGTGTTTTTCTTGGTTTTTTCAAGCATTTTCGAACACAAAACTTCAAACATGTCGGTGTAACAATATTTGATCTATTATAGTAACCCCTCAAATAGTTCATTTCTGAAAATTACAGCAAAACCCAATGATGTACATTCCCTTTAAGCACATCTGACTCTGAGTGACTTTTACTGCCTGCACTGCCAGAAGGGTTTTTCTATAGATTGTAGGGTCCAAAGTCTGACATTTTTCCAGTCCTTCCTACCTCAGTACCTCATAATTGCCACTCAAGTGTCACTATAAATGACTTCAAGTAAGTAAAGTCTGTCCCGAGCCAATGTGGCCTATCAGGCCGGCGTTTATCTCCGGTTTCAGTAGCATGAAACGACTGAGAATATTTCTACTCCCCCTGGATGGGATGCTAGTCCATCGCAGGCTACTCCCCAGCTAATGCTGGTACCCATTTATACTCCTGGATGGAGAGAGGCAAGTGGGGGTGAAGTGGCTTGCCCAAGGACATAACATATGACCAGCAGCTGGATTCAAACCCCCGACCCTCTGATCGTGAGTCACGAACCCTAACCACTAGGCCACACTCCCCACATGACTTCAAACTAACTTTTATTTGTTGGGTACATGTAGGACATTTAATTGCTTCACATAATCACTCTTGGATGAAGATTACATTAATAAGGAGCGCATCCAGAATGACAACATCATAGATGTCAGACGTAACTGGGACGGGTAAAAAGTGGACCCCAAACTTATAAAATGACCCAGAAAGAAACCAAGATGATACGATCAGGGAAACCCTTATCATAGTAAACAAATGGCTCAAAGATATAGTCCATCATTTGTAATTTGTGCATTTTGTTCGTTTGAAGCAACAAAAGTGTTCAAAATCTAATGAAGGATACTGAACAACTAACCTGATGAAGTTTCAGCTCAGCTTCAGCTGTATATTCCGAGAAAAACAGCATTCTAGGATCTCAATTTCAAATCAAAAGTTGCTGAATCATGTTTTAAACTGTTTTGAATTGCAGCTATACGCGATGCCGCGCACTGATCCGACGAATTATAGCAACTGCGCGCGCCTGTGCGTCGTGCCAATGCTTACGCGCGCTGCGCCGAATAACAAAACGAATTACTAGTTTAAATTTTCCTATGGTGCGTCTTAAGACGCACCGTTGGAAAGGCCTTCTTTCATTGATTACTTCAAAATGATAGCTTGCCAGAAAGATTAATTTCACAGGGAGTTTAGTCCACTTACTATCTTTCAACCAAGTATGTTTTTCAACAATAATTACGCCAGTTACTTTTTCGGATGGGTGCAAATGATGGACTTTAGCTTTAAGGGGTTTTCACATTAGGATAAGCTTGTAATTACCAGGCAGTACTTGTGCACAAAGAGCTGTCTGTCCTTATCCGTCAAAAGCTTGCCGCAGTCCACTCCCTCTTCCTCATCCTTGTTGCAGTAAATGCACAAACCTGGACAAAACAGAAGCAAACATGAGAAACATCCCGGTATAATGTGATGCCAGAGTATGAGTTTAACCCTAACCCTCCCAAATCCTCCCAAATCTTCTTTGCAAAATGGAGGATTTTGCAAGATTGAGGTTACTTTGCAAAAGTGTGTTGCTGATTACAGAGGATGCACTGTGTCAAGGTCTTGGGCCGGACCTTGTGTTGTTTATGCTTAGCCGTGCATAACTTTAGGCCTAGATTATACATGTACTTGAAATTCTCCGCACTGCTCCAGGATGTCACTGGCTCTGCCTTAACATGTCAACAGTCACTGCCGCAGGATTTTGCAGGATTCAGGCAGTGGTCACACCTCCAAGGACCACATTCAAGAAATAACAGAGGATTTTGCAGTATTGTTGATTTTTACAGGGAGGCAATTGGAGGATTTTGCAGAATTGAGGTTATATGCCATTTTTACAGGGAGGCAATTGGAGGATTTAGCAGGATTGAGGTTACATCCTTGCAAAAATGCCTAGGTTAAGGAAAGTTAAGGTTTTTTTCAAGGCGAATTTCCATATTCATGAACAAAAGTGTGATGTCATTTCAGGCAGAAACTTCAATGTTACAATGTTACAGCTATTTCAGCACCAAAAGCTGCAAGAATTTTGGATATTTTTCTGTCGTAAGTTTTCTTTTCTTTGGTGATTCCTTGTTGTGTCAGTACACTGCAGTAAGCCAAGCAAACCTTTCTCACAAATGTTTTCAATGAGCGAATCTTTAGGTTCACAATTTGAACAAAAATACCCTAAACTGAACAGTGTCTTCCTGAAATGATATCACAGCAACAGTGCCCTCACGGACAAGCATGGACAATTATGAAATGTTTATTAAGAAGTGCACTTTTCAATATAAATAACCAAAAAGGGATGTCAAATAGTTTTCATACATTTCAGAGTAGAAAGTTGCAAAAAATATGTTCCGAAGAAAATTCATCTCATACAAATGTAGGCCCTTTAATTATGGAATAATAAATATTGTCATAAAAAAAACTTTGCATAACAAAATGTAAATGCGATTTCTGCAAATTGATCATGATTAGGCTACAAAACAGATTCTTACCAGTACTCTTGTCATACTCCACATATACTTTCTTGCTGTCCTTAAATTCACACTTCTTTTTGCCCTTCATGGTACTGCAGTTACATCACATCCTGCAAGCAAACAGACGTACATTGTAAAGGTTTTGTTCATTACAAGTACATGCATGTTGATTAAAGGTTAAAGAGGTTGTGGAATGCTCGAAGACATTTTCGTCATTTCGACTATTGTTTCTGTCATGAAATGAGTACAAAAAGTACTTTTGAGAGCTGTTTTTCCTGTCATGCCTGTTTCGCAGCGAGCTGATGTATTTTGTGTAAAACTGTTGTTGTGGGCAGCAAACAAAACACAGTAATGTAACGTAATAAACAGGACTCCGATGCAGAGCATAAACGAGTCCTGTTTATTATGTCACGATTTACTGTGTTTTGTTTGCTGCGCGCCCGAACGACTTTACTCAAATTGCACGTCGGGAAACAGGACCTGAAAAAGAGCTCTCAAACATGACAGACACAATAGTCGTTTTTATTTCATCACACCTTAGGCTACATACATGTATACCCAAAAAATGACGGTAATGTCTTCGAGCATTCCACAACCTCTTTAAACGATATTAACCCTAACTCCCCAGCCTAATTTACTAGGAACAATACCAATTCTGGTGAATTCCAACACCCACATGGGAAATTGTACACGCACACTGTTGGACTTAGTTTCTGGAGGTATGCCAAGCCCAGTGTAAAAGACCATCAGTTTAGGGGTACTGTACCTATCCCAACAGATTTAAACAAAACCTGCTGTTGAACTTTGATGGGTTGAGTTCAGTTAGGGTTATTAATTAAATTAAGGAAGTTACGAGGCTTCGGCCTGTCCGCTACGCATGCACGGTGGAGCATGCAAACTGGTCGACTAGGCCTCCATTGTACATACAGTACATGTAGACAGCCAATGACTGAGCCAATATGACAGGGAGGCTGAGCCACTCAGATTTTGGGAATAAAGTTTCTATCACTAATTTTGATGTGATTTTGTGGAGAAGACAAGAAAACATTTAAATTCACATTTTGGATTCTGTCAGATTCGGATCATTCTGCAAAGCACAGAAATAGTGATTAAAAGCACATTTTTTGTCCCTGAAAAAAGTGTGGGTCTAATATATGCAGAGCATAGTGTGATCAGTTGCACACGAAACTGCAGTACAGATTAAAAATAAAGCGCGTAAAAGTCATACATTTTCAAAACTTTTATCTTTAACCTTTTTGACATTTTTGACATTAACGGTATATTTCAATTAAATGCGCCTATCAAATTTTTCCCCCACTGTCTGCATAGAGAACAAAATGTAAAAGCGATTTCTCCAAATTGATCTAAATAACTTCAAAAGTGACAACCCCCACATCTTGGGGGGGGGGGAGGGAGGAAACAATTGATAGGCACATAACAAGATAACCATCACTCAATTCTTGAAATTTCCCTGGTGGAGGAATCAAATGAAATGTAACTTTAAGTTTAAGTGGTTCACCCGCAACATTTCCATGCACAAATTGCCTGGTGGAAAGAGTTCCATACAAATTACAATGTACCTGGACATCACTTGACACCCAGTGCACAAACTAGTATTACTTTGACCTTAGCACTTATCGCCTTTTTTAACATTCGGACATAGTCTGGCGACTGTCACCAGACCATGTTCGATAAGACTAAATCTCAATGAACCATCTCAATGACAATGTCCATCATTCAATTGTCCATACATGTATATTTATTATTGTATGGAATTCTTTCCCCAAAAGGGTAATCCTTACTTTTAGGACACCTCTATTTTGTATGAGTTCTGTTCAAAACTGACTTTTGCAGATGACTGTCCAGTACCAAAGTGACTTTTGCAGGCTAAAGAAGTCTTTTTTCTTCAGACAAACTCATGTTAGTTAGAATTTTGAAAGCACTTTCAAAGAAAATGTGACTTTCCTACAGTTTTTTGCAGTTCGCCATCTTGCTTTTTTAATATATTTTCTGTTTGTCATCGTCGTCTTTAACCCCTCATAAATCAAAGCCCTGCCCTCTTTCTACAAAATTAAACCTGCTGATATTCAAGAGGTGTCATTGCCAAATGTTCAAATGTGCCAAGAAATATCAGAATGTCACTTTTGATTGTCATTTAGTCAGCTGTTTTGGTGAGTCTTTTAACCTTATATAGGAAAGGGGTCCTAAAAGTAAGGATTACCACCTGATTACCCAAAAAAGTTATTCATTCATGTCTTTTATTTGAAAGTAGGCCCATAGAACTGGCATAAACATGATAAGCGATAAAGCAATCAAGATATCAAAAACTGTGTTATTCAAATTTATATTGAACACACAAAAGAATCATTTGAATCACAATGTTGCATATAAAATTTAAGCAGCGCCCTCTATATTTTAGAAGTTAGGGCCTACAAATTACAATGTTGGATGACCGCGAAAACATTATAAACATCACAATATCACGAAGAGTATCTCGCCCAGGTCCTATGGAGGAGAAAACAGTTAAGTGGTTCACTGCTCTTTTTGTTTGTCATCAATAGATAATAACCAGATGCAATTGCAAGGCGAACGTTTCGAATTCAACGTTCGGTGTCGGAAAAAGACGGCTTTGAACTGTCCCTCATACAGCGGAAAACGTGTGCGCCTGACGGCGGTCATTTTCCAGTTTTCGTCATTTTGCAAATTTTTTTGTTCAACTTTGTTTACTTTCAATTCAACCAAAACTTTTAACACTTACACGTGTGTCATTTAAAAGATCTGTGCTTCAAATTTGAATGATTATTTACAAAAAATAACATTACCTTCACATGAAATTCATTTTTACCGGTGAACCTTTCAAGTCAGCCAATGCGAGCGCACATTGATATGACGTCAGCATACGACACATGTTTACAGTTCAAAGGTCAAGGAAGTCCTTCCCGTCGTTCAAATTGAACACGTCAATCGTTTGAGAAATGGTCGATACCAATGACATTCGAATATGCTAGTAAAATAATTTAGTATCGATTCTTATCATCGCACGCGGCGTACACAACGAATATCTCATTCGAAAATAACAGTCGTCGTCGTAACCGATGAAATTTAATCGATTCTATCTACATGGTTACTTACGTGTTAAATGCCCGACGCATGAGATTTCGTAGTTCCTGTGTGGTATTTTTGTCTTTTAAAACTTTAGGTTGAGACTAGATTTTGTGATTATCCATCGCTGTATTTGAGTTGGTAAGCGTTATTCTGTGATAAGTTTTATTCAGTTACTTGAATGATATCATTCAACATGAGTTTACGACACTTTACAATGACAGTTGCTAAACATTTTTCCAACATGTTGACATTTGTCGTGCACGGCGTATGGCATGAGATGGGGAAACAGTGTGGGCGGACCCCTTTTTTTCATGTTCATTCCATTTTCAATTCCAATTATTCTTCTTTGCTTGATTATGTTGACAGGAGTATGTACAGAAGTAGCCCCCTAAATGTGTCGCAATACTGTACTTCCTCATGTTTCTGTCATGTCTGTATTTTTAACTGGTTCAATTTTCATTTTCAATTTCATGAATGGTAGTGTATATTTTGCCGGAGGTAACGCCGGCAAACTTACGTTTACTAAAGGTTTGCTGGCGGCAATCCATATCAACAGAGGGCGCTGTACTCTTTAAGATAGGGCTGAATTATAACATATTAAATTAAATTAAATTAAATTCCCAACAAAGTTGTGTAGCACAGTTGGTGCAGTGGTTAAGCAGTAGCTCTAGGGAGTGGGATGTCCCGAGTTCGAATCCTGACCCCCGCCACAATTTTAAGGTTTTTTTCCCATCCTCAAATAAATAAGAATATTCGTCTTTTATTATTTTAATATGTCTCAAACATTTTATTGCAGAGTATTACTTTTTCTTTTTCAGAATTGTAGCTCTGGAGGATTTTTTTTTAAAGGGAAATAAAGTCCGAAATTATAAAATGGTCTGATTCCCATCTTGTTAATACAAAAATACAATGATAATATTGGCATGGAGCCAGACTAAAATTTGTCACCGGAAAATGTTTAAGTACAAAAAAACAGTAACTGCGCATGTTCAGTGCATATCCGGCAAACTAACGTTTACTGAAGGTTTGCCGTCTCCGGCAAAATATCCACTGCCTTCATGAATTATTTTTTTTCTTTCTGTAAAGCGCCTTGAGTTTGACATGCTTGAGCATGTTGAGCAGTTGATCATAAATTTTGACGGATTTGGCGCTATACCATGTATACAAGAATTAGTTATTGTATTATTGTTATTAATTGCTTTAATTTCCTGAAAAGTTGTGTTTTTTGTATTTGAAATTGGCAGAAGATATTTCTTTTGACCTTAAACCAGTTCCCAATTGTTTTCGGTGTTGTACGGGCACGGCAATGAACATGCGCAGTAACTAATTTGAAATTTGATGGAAAGAATGGCCAAACTTAAAAGTATCCAGACGCCACTTCTTTGGTTGTGTACAAAGTTTATGCAGCTCAGCTCGAGAGTTCAGTGCACTTTCAAATTTTTTCTAACAATGTATTTCATATTCACGAGACAAGAATCAGACCATGCACAGGGATATTCACCTCAGCTTTAAACTAAAGCTGATTTCAGCTAGTTTTGTTTTGGATTTCAGCTTTTTTGGTCGGTTGCACTTACACATGTAGCACTAATCTTTTGCACTGAACTATTTCTTACATGTATGTAAGTACGAGAAACTTAATACCACATACAACTTCAATATTTAAATGACGTACTTTTAATGACCATTATATTTTCATGAGAAATTGTTGGCTTTTATTTTTGTCTTATCTCAGTGCACAGTTACAAGCAGCTGTAGTTGACTGTACATAGCATGTCAGGGCTGACAAATGTTCGCAAGGCGTAGACACACCCAGGACACCAGTTGGAATCAGCCACAGTATCCTCCGCAGAGTAACTGGACAGTAACGTCGCATAGTGTCCCCGAACAGGAAACCGGTCGTCTCGCGCAACCGTTTGAGCAGCAAGAGATGACCTGCCGAGACAGAACGCAAGAGTTCAACTCGGCCATCAAGTCGCTACAGTCAAGACAAGTACATGTGCGTGACTGAATTTTTTCTTTAGCCTAGTTGATATGTATGTAATAGACCATGGCGAACGCCGTGGTCTATCACATATGAACAGATTCACTGATTAATTAGGCAAGGTACCGCCTCTTGACCTTTCAGATTTTGACCAATCAGCGGGCGCTTTCTATATCAGGTATTCTGTCATTCACCTGTTGCGCATCATAGACAATGGATTAAAAAACTCTGTCACGCGCTCTGTGTCGTGTTACACGATAATGCGCCTAGCAGTTGTTGCATTACAAAACACTGCATTCGAATTGACCAACAAACCATTTAGTCCTGAATTGGGAATGAAATGATGTCAAGATTTAGTAAAGTCGACTCTGATTGGCTGGCACGCGGCTTGCATTTTTCTGCATGTCTAGACATATCAGACGTTAAACAGGAGACTTGGCTCCATGGATAACGGGTGATTCTCAGACTAGTGGATATAGTGAGCCGGCGCTGGATTTCTTTTGGGGTGCAGGCCAGTAAATAAGCCCAAAATTGCCTACACGGGCGAAATCACGATTTGTATGCCATCAATTTTTTTTTGCTATTAGAGCATTCTGTGGGCCATAAACTTGGGGGTTTGTTTGTGACCATGACTGGGGCGTTGCATTTCTGTAAAATGTTGATGAAATTAGGCCCTAAAGTTACTCTGTTTTGCAATAGAGCGTATGCATCATTTTTCAAAATGGTGATGGCCTTCAGTCCTACTACTTTTAGGGGTGCTCACCTTTGATGGAATTTACTCCCAAAAGTCATGGGATTACGCCCTGAAAATGAAAGATGATGAAATTAGCGTAAATGTGATGGGAGTGTCAAACACCTTGGAGAGTTGTATTTTTCAAGATCTTGAAAGTGGGGATATTTATCACTGAGGTCTACGGCAGTTTATTTGCTGGTCTGCAACCTTTGGTAAATGTTATTTGCACAGACGTTTCTCTAATTGGCTCATACAGTATTTACATGTAATTAACATTTATTAAAAGAAAGCCAGTGCAGCCAATAATTATGACATATTTGTAAATGTATATCAGCCAATTAGAGAAAGCCTCAGTAATAAATAAACTACCAAATAACCAATTCCTTTTGTTTTTAGTCCCAGACTAAGTCCACAAATTTGGGACTCTGTGGCGAGTTTAATTACAAGAAAATTATTAGTCATCCAGCAGGGCCTTTGACGTTCTGCCCATACTGCCTGTTTGTGGTACACCCATCACCATGTCTTGTAGTATTTTGATGATATAATAATCCGCCCAGAAACGTATATATATGTACCTGGTAATTCTGATTACTGCGATTATTTTAGTAACGGCATTCCATGGACACTCAAAATCCAACACAAACCTATCGTAAACCTACAAGTTTGTATAAAAAAACACAGTGCCCCAGTGTCAGATGATGTCCAGCCTAAGATTGTTACTTTGCTTTCTATGCAGGGCAATGGGGTGGCAACAGGCAGGTCGACCAATGCAAAGAGACATCAACACACCGAATTTATGCTAATTGCCAAGTAAGTATTTGTATAATAATCCTTTGGTTCGCCCACATTGGCTCTCTGTATTTTAAAATTAAACAATCTGTTGACAGCATTTTGAACATGCAATTGTCCCCACAATTTCTGCTGTCCACATCTGAATTTATGTATGTGTAGTGTCATTCGTTGATGAATGTGAACGTCATTGCAATTTAAATATATAAAGGTTTAGTACACATAGTAACCTGCAATTAATTAATTACAACCTGCAATTAATTAATTAATTAATTAATTACAACCGCCCCCCCCCTTCCCCACCCTCCTTCCAAAAAAAAGCACACCAGAAAAATGTTCAATATATTGCAGTAACTAATTTCCAATATATCTAACTCGCTGCCTTTGGGTTATTGTCAAATGATGTACATTTTTATGCTGATCATTATGTTGTACAACCACTAAGGCCCCCCCAAAAAGTCTCCGGTTTCTGGTATGGAATTTGCCCATAAAGTGGTGAGGCGACGCAGATTTTTTTTTTTCCCCTACTTTTTTTTTCTTCAAATGTTGGCTGATGTTGCAGGTGACTCTTCGATCCCCTTAAAACTCTCAAAAATATCCTTCAGGGTGGAGCTTGAGGTGACCTCAGTAAGGCCATAAGGCTTGAGAATTCTGCACCCACTTACGATCTCGACCGACACGAACATTCTTCGGGAAATTTGGATAGTCAAGACAAAAATCAGAGAGACGGTAACGCCAGACCATACAGCGACATCGTGCATGTGCTGCCAGGCTGGTCATTAGTCTGCTCCCTTACATATTTCGCTAATTCAAAAGTGTTTACAGGTTCCAGATACATGACCGTCCCGCCCTCAGTCTGGCTTCCAGACGCACAATTACAAAATTGCAATACGGTCTGCAAATGGTGCCCGACTAAATTTAGTGCAAAATATATCGGAGCCCAGAGAGGCCGCATAAAGCTTATACTCAATCTTAACCCCATCTAAAAAACATGTTTAAATTGTGCAGCAGCAGGATTCCAGTCAAACCAGTGAGTTTGGCGGTTTGAGACATCATCTTAAATTTAAAAAAAAACCTTTTTAATTTTGCCGATGCGCCCGCATACCAGAAACCGGAGACTTTTTTTTGTTTGGCCTAAGCTTGATCCAGTCCAGTTGCAAGTTAAATCCAATATACCGGTAGTAACTGGTAATTGACCTGTCGCCGTTTGCGAGTTAGCCACACCCCTTAGACAGCCCTATGGAATTTTTGTACACTAATTTTTGATTCAAATTGCACGTTCCGGGTCCCATTTGTACAATGTATATCATGTAATTGGACAATATTTCACCAGCTGGGTGTAGTAGTCTTCCTTAGTGGAAAGGAATTTAAAAGGTTATCAATGTTCTGCAATACGTAGCTGAACATTTATTTGAAATTTGTCTTTAAAAAAATTGACCACTCCTGTTCTTGGTGACCATAGGTTTTGTAATAGCGCCCTCTCTTGATCAAATGAAACTTCTTTGGGTCTTCTCTTCCATTACCCTAGATGCATCAGTGGGACTGGTCTTGCATACATTGATGATCTTTTTACCTTTTGTTTTCAGACAAATTGGGAAAGACATCACAAACACATTCACAAAGCTAGAAAAACTAACGATATGTAAGTATGATTTCTTTCTAAAACTTTTTTGGCAACTGTGGGTGTGAATTTGCATCATTGCAATATTTCTGTTTCTCTTTTTATTTATTTGTTTGTGATTTTTGTGTTTGTACTTTTTACTAAGTGAGATTTACATAACATTTTTTTTGGATCGCTATCTGGGTTCCAAAAAAAAAATTCATCATATAAGTGGCAACCGCACTCAATCCAAATTAATATTTATGCTTCAACACAGTATTATAAGGCTGGGGTTAGCACAGGTTGTGAACCAAACTTCTGAACAATATTTTGGCATGTTTGCGTCTTTGAACTTCTGCACTGCTGTCAGCAGCTGAAGATGAATACAAAATGACTCTTCCATCATGGGCCTTACGTACACTATTTCCATTAACCCTAACCCCCTAGGCCCTTGTTGCTTACAACCATCCTCAATCCTCCAAAACCCTCCAAAATTTTCCAAAATTTTGCAACTCCGCCTAAATTTTTCAAAATTGTCAGACAGTCCTGCCTCAAAATGCATTCATCCTCAATCCTCCAAAATCCTCCTCATCCCAAAACTTTGCACTCGTGTTTAAATGAAGGATAACCAACGCCAAATCCTTCAAAATCATCAGACAGTCCTGCCTCAAAATGCATTCATCCTCAATCCTCCAAAATCCTCTTGTGCTTCATTCACCATTTATCCTCAATCCTCCAGAATCCTCATTTGATTCAATCACCATTCATCCTCAATCCTCTAGAATCCTCCAAAACTGCCAGGAGGATTTTGGAGGAGTGAGGTGGGTTAGGGTAGGCCTACATTTGATCACATTTACAACTGTAGCTGACAGAGATTCAATGGACAAAGAATTCCATGTCAGGCCATCCTTTACTCAATTTCTCCTTCTGAGAATCCGTCAATGGTTTCAACTTCCTGCTCTGCTCTTCTGTTACAAAATATAAAAAAAAAAACATCAAAAAATTTTTTTTTTACTTCTCATGAATGCCATATACTGCACAAAGCCTTCTGTGGTTTGGAATTTCCTCTTTTTTGTCTAAATTCCCAGTTGCATGCCCGATTATAGGATTTCTTCAAACGTTGCCTTTGTCACCCTATCAAGGTACTGCACATCCTGGGCATCCTATTCAAATTTATTTTCCGGTCAGCTGGCAACAAAAGTCAAATCTTGGAATTACAAGAAAAGCCATGGCTTTCGTTGGTATCAATTTTTGAATGGAGAATTGGAGATCCAATAACCAAAGCTCTAGAGAAGAAAAAAAGTGACTCACACATGGCCCAATCAACTTCAAGAAGTTCACTTTTGGCCTGATTTTTTTTGGCCGTTATTAGAGATTATCAAATTACAGGACTGTGTAGGCCTACTGTTGATGTATTTGAAGAATACACAGCATTAAAACTACATACATACAATATTATAGTGGTGGAACTTAAATCTGGATTTTTTAATATTCGGTTTGAATCCCACTGTTTGCTTTCCGATTTTGAAAACCAGCTATTGAAAACCAACCTTAACCAGTTCGGGCCGGGATTTTTTTGACATCGACCGGACCCAGGCGCGGGATTGTTTTTCACGAACCTCGATGCCAGGTGGGCCGTCATATGCGGGTAGCCCACCCTGATATTTCCTGCCTCATTCGCTGTTAGCGGGTCGCTGATAGATATTTCCAGCCTCGCTCGTGCGTGTTTATATCCGTCATCCGTTCCGAAAACCGCAAAACCTTTGCGTGTACGTACACGTCATCCAACATGAACTGGTTAAAAGAAATAAGCCTTCTTGGTATATGAATAGCCTGCCCATTTTGTTTGTCAGAGAGTTCCAATCCATTTTTTTTCAGCATTGCAGTTTTTTTTAATGGCCCGGTGGTCGTTGAATCCTGCAAACTACATACTCAACATTGTAAAAAAGAAAAAAAGTAAGACTGCTGCAAACTGCTTACTGACTGGATGGACCTGAAATATATAAATCTAAAAATTAATGTGGCCTGACGTTGCGAACTTAGCAAGTTCTTCTTCAGAGGCTAAAACAGAAATGACAGAGGTACATACATTAACATGGGGGTGCACACAAACATGCAGGGCTGAAAGAAGAAACACAAAAGGAGGATTAGGTGGGAAAGGTGTGGAAAGATGCAGGGGAGGGTGGATGAGAGAACAAAGAAACAAAGGGGGTTGGCAAACTCAACATCGTGGAGGGCATTGCATGCAGCACGTCACTCGTCAATTTCTGTTGGCATGACTGTGAGCTGCATGGCAGCTTTGGGGGACATCGGAAAACTGTTTGGGTTTGAAAAAAATTAGGATGACCGGATATTGAAATCTACGATTTCTCCCCCCACTATATGATATGATGCACAAACTACATGTATGGCACATGTTTATGTACAAATTCACATACATGCATACATTTACAAGTGCAGATCAAAATTTCAGGCTGACTTGTGTGTTTGTAAAATGTAGGTACATTATGTGCACGTATGTTATTTCGTTGATTGATTTTCACATGTCAAGAGCTTTTTAATACTGAAACAGCATTGTCATCCAAATTTAACCCTAACTCCCTAGGCCTTTTTGCTAGGATGTAGCCTCAATCCTGCAAAATCCTCCAATTGGCCTCATGGAAAAATAGCATATAGCCTCAATCCTGCAAATTCCTCCGTTATTTCTTGAATATGGTCCATGAAGGGATGACCACTGCCTGAATCCTGCAAAATCCTCCGGCTATGTCTGTCAATAGGCTGAGGCAGAGGCAGTGACATCCTGGAGCAGTGCGGAGGATTTCAGGTATAATCAAGGACTAAATTTATGCACGGCTGAGCATAAACAACACAAGGTCCGACCCAAGAACTTGACACAGTGCGTACTCCGAAATCAGCTACGCACTTTTGCCATGTAACCTCAATCCTGCAAATTCCTCCAATTTGCAAAAAGGATTTTGGAGGATTCAGGGTGGTTAGGGTTAACAAAGACGAGTGATGTACAATCACTACTGTCAGTGTCTGACTGTGTTGATAAAATAGTCTGATTCAGTTGAATATTTGTTTTGCATGAATCG
Source organism: Patiria pectinifera (assembly GCA_029964075.1). NCBI lineage: Eukaryota > Metazoa > Echinodermata > Asteroidea > Valvatida > Asterinidae > Patiria > Patiria pectinifera. Next base: position 16,128,135 of record CM057142.1, on the reverse strand, counting down.
TCTCTAAATACAAACAAGTCATGTGTACAGTGTACATTATTGTACAACGTGCAACAATAAATGGTACCTACAGTTGAGAACTTTGCATTGTATTTGTAGGCTCAAATTATATTCCCTCTCGACCCCTGCCTTTGTGGCTGCAAAGGTGGCATGTACTTTTGAAACTTGCTCGGGAGGACAAAAGCCATGTAGGAGAATCAGTAGCATGTTGTTTTACAGGTAACCGTACTACCAGCATCTGGGTTTGCTAAAGAGAGTAAGGTTTACCTAGAAACATGAGAAACGCCTGTTATTGTTGAAGATGTACATGTTCATGTGCATCATGTTGGCAGCCTCCATGATCAGAAATGCATCCAGTAGCACTTGTTGAGAGGAGTGTTAGATTGCACTGTCCCCTGTTTCAAAGGTCTCGCCACAATAACGATTGTTTATTTAGCCTTCAGTTCAAAATTGGAAATAAATCTCTTAATCTCTGCATGATACACCTGTTTGTACAAATCTACACTTCACTGGAACTTCTTTGAAATGTTTTTGTATTTGATACACTGTAAATGTAAATGAAAGTTCAGTGCAAGCTGTTGAAACCGTAGGAGGTGTCATGTACATTATAAGGTGTCTCTTTGTACAAATAAAAAAAGGCACACATATGTAAGCGAATAATATTTGGTTGAGCTGTCACTATAACCATTTGGTTTTACATATTATTATACATGTACATGTATGTATGTAAACCTATTATCAGTACCCGATATCAGTAATAAAGTTACGTTTTAAAAAACAAACTTAAAAACAAAATATTTAAAAAATCCTGCATCACACAAAATCCAGCACACTTTTTAAAACAAAAGATGCCTGTGCTTTTCCTGCTGCACGTGACTGTAACCGGAAACGGCTGAAAATTACCTACACGTACCTACATACATACGGCATGCGTATTCCATTCTTACTGTGCTTCAAGCTTGCTTGAAGATAAATTTGGAACATGGAAAATGGCGAGTGGGACACAAACACGCTACTTGTACATTACTCAATGTTACGCTCATGCTTGTACCAGTAGGATAATAATATCCCCACACAAGATTTTTAATGACGTAAGAATACATGTAGACAAACACTAGATATTTTTTTCTGTAAACTCTTTCAAACAAAGTGTATGGTGGTGGTGTGAATCGTTAGCAGACTTGCCTCACTGGAAAGCATTTTTGTTTGTTAACAGTCTCGTAATGAAGAGACCTTTATGCATATTTTTCATTAATTAAACCCTAACTGCCTTGAATCCCTCAATATCCTCTTTGCCAAAGTGGAGGAATTTGGAGGATTGAGGTTACATGGCCAAAGTGCGTTACTGATTTCGTAGGATGCACTTTGTCAAGGTCTTGGGTCAGACCTTAATTGTGTTGTTTTTGCTCAGCCATTTATATAGGCCCTGATTATGCTTGAAATCCTTGGTACTGCTCCAGGATGGCACTGGCCAAGCCTCAACATACTGACAGTCACTGCTGCAGGATTTTGCGGGATTCAGGCAGTGGTCACCCTCCACGAACCATATATTCAAGAAACAATGGAGGAATTTGTAGGATGGAGGCTATACATGCTAATTTTCCATGAGGCCAATTTGAGGATTGTGCAGGATTGAGGCTACATCCTAGGAAAAATGCCTAGGGAGTTAGGGTTAAACAGTGATGACATACATGTACATGTTATCTAGAATTCCTGTCTGTGCTTAAAATGCCTACTTTCCTAATACTATTCCAACAGTGGCAAAGAGGAGATCCCTATTTGACGACAAATCAGTGGAGATCCAGGAGTTGACGTATATCATCAAACAGGATATCAACAGCCTCAACAAACAAATTGGACAACTTCAACAGGTTAGGAGAAAATTTTATATTTACCTTGAATACCCTGTGCTCTTCAACAAATTCTTTTTGGTTTTTTTTCAAAAAATGTTTCAACTCGTGTGTTTTAGTCCAACCCGAAAACTCCTCTTTTTAATTTTTCGGGTGTCTGCAACCATCTCTAAAAAATGTTTTTATTTTGGGCTCAAAAAGAGTCGCCTTACGAGAAGACTGGTTCCCAGTTCGTACACTTTAGGTTCTGATTGTGGGGTGGGAACCAGCCTACCCTATGAGAACAAAATTACTATCAGGCTGAAAGTAATAAATTGAAATTTGTAAAAGTAATAATTCAATAATTAAATGAGGGTGGACATTTTTTTTTTCGGTCAGTGTCTCATTTCAAATTGAATTACAGAAAAACAAACATTTTAGAAGAGGAATCCGTTTTTCAGGATGAAAATCAAAAATAGCACGGGGAATGCATCTTGAAACAGTTCACTCGATTTAATTACTGTTTAGGATGCTATTTGTTAAGAAATTTAGTGAAAAATAAACTAATAAAAATGTATTAGTACATGTATACATGTGCCTAGGTAATCAAAGTACGCCATTAGATGTAACCGTATTCTCACAACAATACGAAAGTAGTTCACGTCAGTCCACAACCCAGTTGCATTTGACCAAGTCGCATTTGAAGCTCTGCTCTTCACAGATATCCGGCCCCAAAACTCAGCTATTGTGGCGCACAAAAACACTCAATCCTTTGTAAAAAAAACTCCAATGCACAAGATAACAGGAAGATTTCCGTTTCATTTCCTTTCTTCCATCACAACCGGCTCGTGGCTTAAGACTTCCTTTGTGTAACAAAAACCGGAACCGCTTCCATGAAATTGGCCAGGCTTGTTGGGGTATCACTTTCCAGTTGAACTGCACCTGAATTTTATAAATATCTCAGTGCTTATTTGCTATTTTTTTTCAGAACCCCTTTCCAAAAGGAAAAAAAAAAATCTGAAAGTGCATATTGTGAACCAGGTTTTCATCGGAATGCTCGCTATTCACAGATTGTCATATTTTGGGAATTTCTACTGAAATGAGTCTCTAGTAATGCATGATATGTTATTTTATCTACTGTTATGAAAAGACTCGGTGTTTGCTGAAGAGCTATACAAATTTGTGTTGTAAATGCGAGGGAAGAGTTGGCTCACAGACAAATGATGGAACTTAAAGAAGGATAGAACTTTTTGCATTTCCAGGAAAAAAATCTCTTCAAGTTAATTGTTCAGTGGATATAATTACATTTATTCATCACAGCCAGTAGCTCAGTGTATACATGTGAAGAGATGTTAACTTTAGATCTGAATTTAGAAAATATGCAAATGAGACTCTATGACTGACAGTTTTCCCCCTCCCCCAACTTTTGTGCAAATTAAAACATATAAGAAACTAGTTGTCAAAAAAAAAACTTTTGACACAAAACAAGAGCCTTTTTTTCTCTCCCTTAAAAACAAAACTCACAATAAAACTTGCATTTTGCATGTAAAAACCAGGTGCCAAAATTACTTTCTAAAATACATAATTGTAGCCAAAATTTTTGCCAAAACGTTTTGACAAACAAGTACACTTAGCCACATTCCATCTCACTGCCACATCACTCCAATGATCACTCTTTTAATTTGATACCACACTTGAGGTTGTGGCACTGGCAGTTTTGAAGATTTCCCACTTTTCAGCCGTGTCTACTTTTGCATGGAATTGCCCCATTACAGTATGCACTGCAACATGTACACGTACACATATACTGTACCTAGTCACCATATTGAACTTGAAGGCTACTGATATTATTACATTCTTGAACAAAGAATTGATTTTAGAGCAAGGTTGAGCCTGCAGCATATGAGATTTGTGTTTTGACAGTTGCTGTACATGTTGTTTTTACATATTTAAGCGCACATATTTTCAATTGAAAGTAAGGTACGTGAATACAAAGATTGCAGCGTATAGGCCTAAATGCAATTTACGTAAAATTTTTGTTTTAAAATTTGTTGTAAATAACTCTTATATTTTTTTTTTTCTGAAAGGTTGTACGACAACGAAATTCCCAGAATGGCAGGCATATGCAAACACATTCCAATACAGTGGTGTTGGCCCTGCAGTCCAAGCTGGCCAACATGTCCAATGACTTCAAGACAGTACTGGAAGTCAGAACACAGGTAATATTTAGGGCCCCCCCCCCCATACCCCTTACTCCACCCACCCGTACAAGTGTGTATTTGCCTGCAATTAGGGACCCCCTATTGTCCCTCTATTGTTTGTAACTTTTTAGGAAGACCTCCCATATGTTTTGTACACATCGCCAAATTGGGGACCTTCAGGAACAATTGGGGACCTATTGTTCAGCGTCCCCTATTAAATGCAGAAACAAACTTACCTACACACACATACTGGAATTTGTATCCTTGTGGAGACATTTCTTTGTTCTCGTGTAGTAAAGTTTTCGGGTTTGAAAGTGTACATGTAGTTTCAAAATGATCTTATTTTAACCAGAATTAATTTCCTTGGCTGAAATTCGGACTTAATATCCCTTTTCTAAAACTCTTCCAAATTCCTAGTTTTGAGTAAAGTCCATATATATCTATTTCGTGATAACCTTGTGGAGACGTATTCATCTATAGATAGAAATTGCCCTGTGGAGACGTATACAATCTTTTGTTCCCTATTGTGTGCATGTCTCCAGAGGGCACAGTGTATCAGATCACGCGACACCCATGCCCACCCAATATTTCTGAGTTGATTCATGTACGTGTATGTAAAGTGTATGTACAGACTCACAAAAGAGATTCCTGTTAACGTATTGCAACTGCAGACTTTATCTGGTGTTTTCCTGTTTTTTGTTAGGCCGAAAATGTATGTGTCCCTCATGCATTATTAAGCACAGTGCACACTGTGTGATGAATAAAAAGCAATCTTGTGGAAAGCAACAAACATATGCCAATGTATCCATATTGCGCATTGCATTAAAGGGAATATACATCATTGGCTTTTGCTGTAATTTTCAGAAATGGATGGAAATTGGGGGTTGGAAATATATAGCAAATATAGTTACACTGACTTTTTTGAGGTTTTGGGTTCGAAAATGCTATAAAAACCAAGAAAAACAATCATTTTCCTGTAGTCTGGTTCCCTGACTCCATTTAAGAAGAAACAGAGCAGTTTACATACATTGAAAGATGATGTTTCAGGGAACCAGTCTAGCTGACTTGTACCCGTTCATAGGTGTGTAATCAATTGCAAACAAGTGCGATGGTCAACTGGGGCCAGTATTTGAAAAAAGCCAGTTTTTTCCAACGCTGGTCGGCCGATCAGCGTTGGAAATTGATACAAAAATACCACTTTACTTGAAAATTACAGTATACCAGGTGCCATGATTTTACAGGATGCTTTACACTGTCATTCACTAACAGTCCAGCAAGGTATTTCAAAATGATTTGGTAGTTTTATTTTTTGATGTTTGCAAATGTTGTATTTTCCCTTTAAAATTCTATGTTATCCAGGTAGCAATTAAAGCAGATGATGCATGAGGTTTTTTGTGTGTGCAATTTAAAGAAATGTAGTGGTGGGGTAAAAAGATAAATATTATACATATCAATGGGGTTTTTTTGTAGTAGAAACATTTATTTCAATGTTGCCATCATATAGTTCTACACAATAAAATGTTACAGTGTCGTGTAAACAGAGCAAAATGCAATTATGTAATAGTGTATAATAATGTACATGGATCAATACTAGAACAAATTTACATTTAGGTATAAGGGTGAAGCGTCACGCTTTTGTACCCTAACCTATCGACAGACAAGTGGACATGACCGGGAAACAAACAGAGGCAATGACAAATGACAACATGGACAACAGTCAGACACACAAAGACACAACCTAGAAAAACACTTCATAAGGTTTTTCCTTTTTTTGTTTTAGAACCTGAAAGACCAGAAGGACAGAAGAGAGCAATTCTCGCAGGGTCCTATCGCCTCAAGTCTTCCGCCGTCTGCCATCAGTGCCTCAGGTAAAATGGCCAGGATCAGTTGATTAACAGCTCAACACTTTGGATTGAATTGGTTTCCGGGGAATAATTATAAGCTGTTTCTTTCCCAGAGAGACCAGGGCTTAGTGGAGCTTTCAGGCCCTGGCTCTGCTGTCAGAGGCAGTGGAAGCTCTTTCCAGTGAGCCAGCTTAAGAGTCATATCATAAAAATATCCAGGATTAGGTTGTGGACAAGTTTATCCGCAATGGACCCATTGCAGTTTTGATTAGTTGCTTGATTCTGAACAACTTTCCTGAATTTTTCCTGCAGTGAAGTATTGTTACAACTTTAAAACTTCATTGCGGGAAGATTTAGTGGAAGTTTTTTTAGTGTCCTGTAACAAATATCCGATACAATGGGCTTATGGCAGATAAAAATGTACGCAACTTACATAATGTACAACTTAAAATTTACTTCTGTTTTTCCTCAGTGGCCAGATTTGAGATTGAAAGTAGATGAAAATGCACAGGCAAAGTTGACCTAACATTTTCAGGCATGCAAATTTTCCTTTGATTAGCTGATGTCCTCTTTTTTCACTTCACAATTTTGCCATTGAAAATTGTAGAAATCTTTGTATGTTGGAGTGGTATTGACGTCTGCACTAGTAAGCAGGAGGTCACAGGTCCCGACCGAATAAGCTTGTGAAATGTTTCTCCCATGCCCTCAGTCAACACTGAGTTCACATTGGTGAAAGGGCTGATGCAAATATTCCATCACACAAATAGTGATTGGTTGTGGTACCCACTGCTACCCTTGATCAGATTCAAACCAGCGAGCCGACACTCACCAGCTTGGTGGTCTGCACTAGTATGCAGGAGGCCAGTAGAGTGTCATGGCCTAGTGGTTAAGAGCACCGGACTCATGCTCTGGTGTTTCAGAGGCAACAGTGGCGTGGGTTCGAGCCCGGGTCTAGACACCTGTACCCTTAAGCAAGGCACTTAACCATTATTGCTTCGTCCTTTGGATGGGACGTAAAGCCGTAGGTCCCGTGTGTTCTATAATGCATGTTAAAGAACCCAGTAACACTTATCACTAAGAGAAGGGGTTTGCCCCAGTGTTTCTGGCAAGTGTGTTTATCCTCATACATATGAGGCTGCACTTTGAAGGAAGGAAGGAAGGAAGGAAGGGATGCCATGGGTTCGAGTCCCAACCAAAAGAGCTTGTGGAATGTTTCTCACAAGCCCTTGGACAAGACTAGAGTATTAAGTGCTTAGGAAATTACATTGGTGAAAGGGCAAAACCCAGTATTGAATGTTGCTACTTTTATTGCTTTGTTCTCCCAGGAGGTTCCGTCCTCCTACAAGAGGAGCAAAAAGGCGACTTCTCCATCGACATGGAGGGTCCGCGGCACCGCGGCAACGTCCAACAGATGGCCATGGTGGAGGAGCAAGACAATTACATCAAGAACAGGGAGGAGACAATGCACAGTATCGAGAGCACCATCGTGGAGCTGAGTGGGATATTCCAACAGCTGGCTCATATGGTCAAAGAACAAGAAGAACAGGTGCAACGGTAAGAACCACAAATCACTTCGCCTTTTTTTTTATTATTTGTTTTTAATTATTTCTGGTAATGAAACTAAGGATTCCTCGAAAAGCGCCCTAGGCTCTGTAGCTGGCAAGCCTGAAGAAACCTGTAGAGAGAAGACGGTGAGAAGAAATTACAGTTTTAGAGGTGGGAAGAAAACCCAAGAAGAATATTCTGGGGAAAACACACGGAGTCAGGTAGGGACTAAAAACCCAATCCACATGTGGACCAGGGCAGGATCCCGAGTGAAAGTTGGAAAAAAATCACTCGGGTGGGACTCGAACCCACGACCTCCTGCTTTGTAGTGCAGATGTCTTACCACTCGACCACCAAGCTAACGGGATCGGTTGGCTGGTTCGAATCTGATGTGCATAGCAGCTGGTACTGCATTAACTATCCATAAGAGATCAAGCACGGGTCAACAAGTTTTCTGCCATGATAAGCCTGAGACAATAATGACATCACGCTTTGTCTGCATACATGTGCGCTTTGTTATGGAAGCCAGGTTGGGCCGGGAGCCACCAAGCTCCCGTAAGAAACTGCACACAGAAACAAAGTATGATGTTATCATGATTCGGGTCTTCTTGTATGCATTTATTCACATTTGTACCAGTTTGAACACAGGCCATGTTTGCTTGTGATTTGACTCGTGAGTGACTCTTGGTCGACGGATTACAACAAGTTGATTAATGCACTGTTGATATGTCCGTGCTCTGACTGAAAATACCATTTCAAGGATTTCCCCCTATAAACAAAACATTGGAAGAATGCGGTATTTTACAACATTAAACACTTTTTACACTTAGTAGGTCTTCTAAAAATTTGGGTACAATTTTATAAGCAGCAGGTCTCTCCAAATTCAAAATAGGAAACCACTCGTTTCTAGTGATTAACCATTGAATCACGTCACCCTTCAATCTTTGACAAACAAGCCCAACCTCCACATGTGGTAGACTTGTAGTGTTCTTTTTTCTTTTTCTTTTTCTTTTTTTTTCTTTTTTTGCTGTAATCCCAATTCACAGCGAACCAGTTGTTTGTCATTTTTAAATGTTAAATAAATAAGAATCACCGATCATTGACCTTTTTGAAGACGCTGAATTAGATTGCCTTTTATTTACATGAATAACCAGAACAGTCGCAAGTGCTGCCAGAATGTGTAATTGCTGCCTTCTTATTTCAGGTGTAGGAGGACACATATTTGTACGAATCTACAATTCAAAAATTCAAATGCCTTCAATAAGTATCCTCACTGTCTTGGGAATGCGTATAAATTCTGCCCTTGAAAACCACAAGGCCCGTGTTTTTAAGTTGAACGGCTCGACAATATTTTCTTTGGCCAGGTTAAAAAAACAACTTGCAGATGTTTTTGCAGCTACAAGTATAATATTCTTTATTAAATACACTGTCTGACCATCAAACGCCTGAACTTGACAAACTGTAGATGTACTGTACGTACATATGCATGCATGTATCTTGCCAGATTATTTCTGCTGTGATGGAGTAAAACCAAGAGGAAAAGATGCGATTAACATAGAACTTAAGATGATTAATTCTGTATCGCAATAATTTATCTGAAAACTGATAACAACATTTTTTTTTCTGTTTATCTTAAATTTGCTTTAAAAAAAGGCTGGCAGTTTTTAGTTTAGACAACAGCTTTTTACGTCACATGAACAGCTGTGAAAATGCCATCTTCTGATATTAAATTTCACTGTGAACTCTGAAATACTTAAAGTAGTTTTATACTTACTATGCATTCAGTTTTTTTTTACTGAGAAGTACTGACATTTAATTTGTAACTGCAAGAGAGATAGAGAAACCTATCCTGCTCCACCCACTCCAATATTGTTGCATCCAAAATTGAAAGTCTCAATTGACTTGACACTAGAACAACTAAAAAAAATTAACTTGCGTTGAGTTGTGATAACTTTATCGCACCTGTGCCTTATAATTTGCCCCCCCCCCCCCACACACACACACACAAATATTGAAAAATTGATGTGATTAAATAAACATTTGTTTACATTGTATTTTTTTTCATTGTAAGGGCTTGTGATATCTTAATTGAATCTCTGCAGCAAATTTTGGCGAATATGCCCAAGGTTGAGTGGAGTCAATAATAGCTTATTTATTTGTTTTCATATTTGAACAGGATCGACAACAACGTCGAAGACACAGTGATGAACGTGGAGGCAGCCCACGGCGAGATCCTCAAGTATTTCCAATCCGTCACGTCCAACAGATGGCTCATGGTCAAGGTGTTCATCGTTCTCATCGTCTTCTTCGTCATATTTGTGGTATTCGTGGCCTGATGCAACTCTCCTCGTCTCTCTCACAGAAAAAAAGCTAAGACCCACAACCCCGTCTGAAAATTTTATTCAAATGAAATACTGTTTGCCCTTTTATTTTTCTTGTTTAATAAAAATTGGAATGGTGTCTCAATGCCTTGTATTACTTACAGAGGAGAGGGTGTGGTCAAAGTTTATAGGTTGAATGTTGAAATTTGTCTTGTCTTTTTTACTTTATGCTTGTTGTATCCGCTTCTGATTCTGTGTAAGTGAAATTTTTACTGTTAACGTCCAAATTGCAGTTAAAAGGGGCCAGGTTTGGAAGGGTTTAGCGTGTTGTTTTCCAGGTTGCCTATCACATTTCCAGATAAGGAAATAATCTTATATACATGCGTAAGTGGGGACTAATTTACTGTTGAATCTGAATGTTTCCATAATAGATTAAATTATTGACTATTTGAATATCCCTATGGGAAATGTTACATGCACATTTTGTACAGTTGCTACTCCATGCATTCAAAACAAAATAAAATTTGATAAATTTCATAACTTTGTCTGATACGGACTAGGAGCATACCTATACCTTCATCAGTATGACTTCAGAACAGTGTGACTTCAGAACATTGGTGTCATTTATGGGCCCTTGTTGTTACAGTGTTTCTGCAACCATGCAAAGGTGCATTCCTCAATATGAAAGCAAGGATCTTACTGAATGCACCATCCATATCATTCATATGCATCAATGGACCCAGTGTGTCCTTACCGGGCCACCATTGGTCGGCCACTAAGTGCCGTCGTCCTACGTTGAGCCCATGCACCGGTATGGTGATTAAAGTACATGTAAATTGAACCCACCCACCCCCACCCATCCACCCATCCACCCACCCACTGCCTACACGCACCCTGCTTTGGCAGGCTGTATTAAGCATAACTCACAGATCCGTTGAAATCTACTGGGAAGTGGGAGTTTTTTTTTTACGCTTTTGCAGGATTGAGGAGGGTACAGCCCAGCCACAATTTCGTAACATAGAGCTTGATGCCTCTCCAACAATGCAGACCATTCAGGTTTTTTTTTCACTTTGGCAAATTTTTGAGGATTTTGGTTGCAAGCCAATAATGCCAACAAAGTTGACTTTTAAAAAACCTGAAATTATAAAGCTCTGCTGCAGTTTGATTTTGATTCAGAAATTTCTAACCTGATTTCCTTTTAAACATTTTTAAAGTTGAAAAAAAAGTACTGCCCGGGTCAGGGTTTGAACCTGCAACCTCCAGATTACCGCTCCGGTGCTCTACCAACTGAGCTATCCAGCCCTGTGTTGGCTGTTCCCCATTTTGTTAATGTCTTTGTTTAAGGGGCACTGATTTTCTTCTTTTTTTGAGCTACTCACATTGTGAGTTGTTACACTGAGTTACTGCGCTGGTATTTTTCACCCAAATCCAAATCTGAGCAGCCCCAAATGTCACCTCACTCCGGTGCCTCATCGACACCAACTCTCCTCCCTTTTTGTCCCTGCACATTTCCACCAATTTGAAGATCGATTAGCAAGTCCAATCAATGGTTGCGTTCGGCCAGCAAAACACATCGTGTAATATAAGACGCTCACCGTTGTTTCCCGTCCGTCTTACGTTACAGTCACTTCAGGAGTCTATTGAAGCCAATATCTAACCGCAGAGAATATCAAGACAGTAGGAGTCCAGGGCCCATAATTGCTGATATTTCACTCTCACACCCACGTGTCTTCTCCGCACCTGTTGTTGACAACTGAAGACCTCTTGCGGTCCACACTGACCCTTGTAATGAGATACAAATTGCCTTTGCATCTGAAGACATTTTAATTGTATCCCGGTCTGTCAAAGTATGAGTTCACTCTAAGTACATTGGTGCATTTTAAGGGCACGGCACATGCAGCCTCACCTTCCAGGGAGGTTCAGACATATTCAATAGCCAATAGTTCAGGTATATTTAGTGGTCTATTTTAATAGTCCAACGATTGTTTTTTTACAACAATATTAATTGGGTCATCCATTCATGGCAACGCCCACTTATATAGCCTTTTATCCATCAAAAGCACTTTTTAGGGTAGAGGGTAGACCTGCATTGATTATTAAGTATTATCTAACAATTTGGTGGGTGGTTAACTTTTTTTGGTTTGATTATTCAAAACCACTTTTGCTAATGTTGGCTGCGTATGTATTTGATAGCACCTTTTTATTTTCAGATCACACCATTTTCTGCCTCGCAAACACAAGTATGCACCTATTTTCTAGTTATCTTGGTTCTGTCGTCGTTGAAATCACGAACCATATTGGTTCAAACTCTAAATGTGGTTCAGAATCCGAGTCAGGCACAAATTAGACTGGTGCTTAAGACATACATACCCACCCGCTAGACAACTCCACAGTCCCACTAGGGAACAAGACCAAAATGGCCGTTGACCAGGTCAACATCCGGTGTTTGTTTCAACAACTTTGTATACAGTGAAGCTCCAGTGGGGAAAAAACAGCCAAATTCAGTGTTTAATTTGCATGTACTACAAATTGCCATAAAAAACCCAGAATGTTACAATCTGCATTGCAATGCAAAAACTGAAGTTGTCATTTTGTGGTGTACTACTTTTGTTTATAGTGGCTTGAAGTTTAGCATGTTGACCTCTGCAAAAGGTCATCAACCAGGCACCCGGCTGAATTTTTGTGAAACTTGAAACTATAATTCGTTCATAAATGTCACACTGTAATGTACCCGCTGCACTGTTCTCCTTTGTCTCTGAATATCATTTTGTCCTGGGCTGTTATTTTCCAACTTTGGGTTTCTGTCCCAAATTTCTAAAATTTGAAAGCTCAGACTCACATTTTCATACTGTACCATCAAAATGTTGAGGGGATTTTTGCTGCGATTCAATTTGAAATTACTGCAGTTGAGGTTTTTTTTTTTTTTTTATGGCAAGCAGGTAGAATAGAAAGGCTCACGTTACACCTTGTAACCTTTTATTTTCAAACTTGTTATTAACCTTGCCATTTTTGATCCGTTGAAATGTCACCTTTTCAATATGAACATGATGAAATCCAACCCTATTGTGGGTTTTGAGTCCATAGGCTGCCAACCACTTTCCACAATCGTGCGTTTCTTCATTGGATGTTCGTTTCAACCTCTTCTCATATTAAACATAACATTCGAACCCAGGTTCATTGTCAAATAGTGGTCAGCATAGAGACATCTGAGCAATGAAATGTCCCACGAGAGCCCCATACAAATTAACTATAGTTGAAGGCGTAGGCAGCTTTTGTAAGCACATGTACAAGTTTCGCTTCTCAATTAGCTACTGGAGATACAAGAAATCCAGGGAGATACAGTGGGCTTGTATTGAAATGTCAACCTAAATCAACTTTTCTGTTGGCATCAACCACAGTATACAAGTCTGTAATTGAAAACCACGGTTGTTGCAGTGCATTGACAAATGGAGAGCTTCATCAACAAGGGGCAATATAGGTCAATGGTAGTGCTCTGATGCGGTATCAAAAAGATTGCAGGTTCGAGTCCAAATTGAGTTAGTTTTTCAGTTTTTCCTTCAACCCATTTTTTAAAAATCTGACTGAGTAGGAAGGTTAAGGTTGTGGTTAACCCTCCTGATGTCTACTCCGTAACCCTTCAAGTTTTGCAAAACCACTTTTGCCCTCAATGTTGTAGTCGAGACCCTGCAAGACCATCACAAGACCATCACAAGACCAACCCAAGACCTCCAGTCTCAAGTCAAGTCACAAGCTATTCAAATGAACTGCAACAAAGGCATTCCTTTGTTATTGTTTGTGCCCTGTTACTTGTGGCTGGTCTTGTGAAAGGTCGCGTGCTGGTCTTGTGGCTGGTCTTGTGCTGGTCTTGTGGCTGGTCTTGTGATGGTCTCGACTACAACACAAATTGCCCTTAGAGTTAGTACCCACCCATCAAAATGCTTTTTGAGGTAAATTCTGTGGAGCATGGAGGACGCTTCCAAACCCTCCACAGTTCTTTTATATGGTTCGGCTCAGGGCACGATATCTTCTGTCACAGTGTTTTGTGCAGTGACAGTTACATACACTTTAACACTTTATAGCCCATATGAACAGTTTTACTTCATTTTACATGTTACATAGATTTCCCAGTAGGAGAGATAATATGGTGATGATCACTTGTTATCAATTCAACCACCCTTGGATTGTAATCCCTTTTTCAGATATATATGTATATTTGCAAAGCATTAAATTGTTTGTACTTTCTTGATCTTTTTGTTTTGACAGTAAAGTACCATTCAAAGTTGACTGATGCCTACTTGAAATTCAAGGCAAAATATAGCTGAAGAAATTAGAATTTTTTAGGCCCCACCCTCAGCACCATTAATAACATGTTTAGTTTGAGTGTACCACACAGACAAGGCAACAGTGGAATTCTCATCTTAAAGTACATTAAAATCTTGTCTTATCGTTCACTCTTTACTTTTAATATTGCGGCCATCTGTTCCAGGGTTTGACTCCGGTAGCAGATCACAAAGTGTCGCAAGACTTCAAGTTTTGCACTTTGCCTTCTGAACTCTGTGTCAATGATTAATTAATTCCTTAAGTACTCATATAACAGGGGTAAAAGCAAGTGTTGGTTGTTTTATGTAAGTTATACCGTATTTAATGAGGGAGAGGCCTATTTCTTAGTGCAAACTGGGAACAAAATTGTATGAGCAAGTTGAGCACATATCACTAAGTCTTTTTTATATCGCTAAAGTAACACTTGAAAAACAGGCTCTATTTGGCAAACATGCTCTATATTCTGTTGCCGTGGTACTAGATGAAAAATTTGCAATAGACTTTATGCACAGCAGCCATCTTAAAGTACAGTGCATCAACTGGAGGAGCACATCGTCGAGTGGACCGTTTTGTGCATTCATTGTTTGTTGAATAATAATAAAATAATATTTTTAAAAAGGACGAAAATGCTCTTTGTATTGGCTGGTGGGCATAAAGTCTGTTGCTTTCAAAAATTACGATTGGGCTTAAGGCATCAAAAGATAAACCTGCCTATCTTTTGTTTTTCTTCATCGCCAATAAATCGAAGAAAATCCAAAGAGATCTGCCTTTAACATTTTCACTCTCATTTCACCAAAGTGCAGAACGCCCACGAAAAGACAGTCTTTTCAAAGTTTGCGCTAAAGCCCTATTGTGCATGTAGATTGAAAAAATGCTTTGGTACTCTATAGACGAATTTCGAACGATCATCAACATTGAAAACTTTGGCTCTGTTAGCGCCCAACTAGACCGTTAGCCCAATTAAAGTTGGGATGCTTGCAACTTAAGTTGGGACCGTCTCAGTTAAAGTGTTCCAACTGAAACACTCAACTTGGGATGGTCCCAGCTGAAGTTGGGACCGATGCTCTAGTTGGGATATAACAGTTCTAAGCCATTGTTGGACATTGAGGATCGCACCTCTTTCTTTGTGTTTTTTTTTCATTATGAAAGAAAACACTCAGGCCCTAGGTGCCAATGCAAATTTGAAATTTAAAAAATCCTGGGTTTTTTTGGCATCCAAGTCCTGTTAATTTCCTTGTAAATCTTGTACATTGTATCGTTTTATTTTAATAATTTAACGCGATTCAATTTATTTTAATGAATGTTACTACTGTATTTAGCTTCATTATTCTAAGCTCCTAATTAAAAAAAATATTGTAATATAAATAAAGATGATCATGAATTAAAAATTAATATTAGAAAAAATAGATGTGTTTTGCCATTTTTTGTGTGTTCAGTTCATACGGATACAGAAAACCCATTAGAGTGAGCTTAGATAAAAATTGTGATTCAAATCACGAATTCACTGTTGTCACCTTGAATAGCGATAAGGCCAAAAAAAATAATGGTTCTGCTTCCGGTTTCCCTACCTACCCTATTCTGACAGCCCTTACACTAATTTTGTAAGGGGAAAATGAGGAGAAAACACCCCAAAACCATAAATGTCTACCTTTTACCCTTGACTACATGTAGATGCCTCCATTATGATCGTACACACACACAAAATTGCCCCCCCCCAAAAAAAATTCCCTACCTACGGTACCTACCCTATTTTCGAATGTCATGTAATCGGAAGCAGAACTATTATTTTTTGGGCCTAAGTTATGGACTGATTTTTCTGACGTCAAAAGCTACCAATCCTACCCCCCCCCCCCCCACCCTTCAACCAAAGGAAGACCCCCAAAATAAATGTCAAATGCAGAAAGATGAAGCAGATAAATTCCTGTAAATAAAAACATTTTTTGTTCAGTTTTTTTTACAGTGGTTGGCTTCAGGTGCTGGGGGGACAGCTGTTGACATGCCCATGCAAAAACAATCGGACGCATAACGGGAAAGGCGTAAACTAAAACTTACCAAACCCATTGACTCCTTGCACGGTGCGCCCTTACAGAGTACAGGTTGTGTTATTTAATTTCATGACAATGAAAGTACAATGAGTCTGCTCATGCCTGTCACAACAAATACCTGCCCTCAATGTGACGTCAGACGCAAGGCGTCTATTATGTGACCCTCCCGAAAATGAGGGCCCCACGAGGTACCCCCAAGCAATTTAGACCCTTGCCACAGATTGTCAATACGCAGTCAAAATGAAAACTTCACCAAGGATGCATCCAAGTTCGGAGTGGCTGATGAATTGCTGAACCACCTCTCTCCGACTGACCAAATGAATGTTTATTATTGCATAATGGAAAAGTCTCAAATTTCCTTAATTGGGATCATTAAGCTTTCCGTGCCTTTTGTTGTTTCCAATTATGACACCACTCAAAATTAAAAGAAGAATATTCCAAACCTTACCTGTTGAAGTTTCAGCTCTGTAGATATTACACTTTTCGAAGAAAAAAAAATTAAACCACGCACAACCTTTTGGTCACGAAACACGAGTTCGTAATATATTCACACTTTTTTATGTGGCGGCCGCCACTTATTATCTGGCGGCCGACACATAATAAGTGGCGGCCGCTGTACAAAAAAATATTTTCACACGCACCAAAAAAATATATTCACACTCATTGAGTGGCACTATCCGTCTTCCGTAAGTTCGTCTATCTTCTGTACTTCCAAAAATCAATTGACTGATTGTTGGAAATCACCTACATTTCTTGATTTCTTGTCAATGACAGCAAGCCAGACTGAATAACTTCACCGTGGATTTTAGTACTCTACTATCTTTCCAAGTGAGCTTTTAAATAATAATTCGGTAGGTTACTTTTGGGATAAATGCAAACGATCCAATATTATTGCATTAAGGTTCCCAGAGTAACATCATCATTCGACATTACTAATATTCATTCCCTGCTTCAGGCTTGGTCTTTTTATTAGTTATCTGCAACGCCACATCTGACTCCAAACCCTCCCCAACCCCACTTGTCAAATCTTGGACTTGAACATCCAGCAACCCCCTGTGGGAAATCCTGAATCCGCCACTGCTCTCACACATCATCCTTAGTTTTCTTACAACGAGAAGATACCCCTGTTTACCTGAACTTGCACCAAAGCTCGTTTTAAAAATAGTCCCTCAATAATGAAATGTGCATTAAAGCAGACGCTTTGTTTGTGATGAGACACTTGGTTGTTTGTCCCGTACGCATTTTCTCTTTAAGTCATCCCACGCTTTAGCCTCTCCGAACCCGCACAGAGCACACCTGCCGAAAAGAACTCCCGGCGCGTCGGCCCTGGATTGAACTTCATTTTTTGTTCAAGAAAAGACAAACACGTGAAACAAACAGTTTGCCATATTTTTGAATGGCTAAAATGTCAGATCGGTTCATCATTATTTTTTCTGCACTGAAGTCTTGCAAAATGATCCCAGGAGAAAGGGCGCCGGTTCCTTGACGTCTGCACTCCTTTATGTCCACGTTCCTGTGAGAATTTTAAGGTCTTGTATAAGCCTCCATGATTAAATTGCAATGTCCCGGCCCCCTCACGGGAGCGAAAAACAAACGCTTCATGTTTGTACGCAAAATTAATTACTGTTTCTCTTTCAAGAAAGAAAAAAAAGAATCCCCGAAGAAGGGTCTCATCCTTTTTCACGCATGTCTCATGAGTACGGTGCGCACTCGCACTCCCGACTTATATTCACGTGGTTTACCAACTTAAAAGTTAGTTAATGTCACCGGTCGAAGCCCCTCCTACGCAGCTCATTAATTCAAAGTTCAGACGAATCAGAGAGAAAAAAATGGTTGGCAACTCTCCCAGATCAATCAATTTCATTCATGCCAACCGCCCCCACATGCGGCGCGTGCGCAAAACACATCGTATCGAGTCACGTGGTGTCGGAAATTCACTGTATAAAAACCACTCATCAGCACTGATTTTGTCGAGCCTGCACAAGGAATTCCGCGTCAGTTATTCAGTGACGAAACGATTCTGATCCTGACCTGGCTTAACACTTGCCGGATCTGTGTCCCTACCGGTACGGTGGCGTCCGCCTACTTTCATACGGCAGGTTGCGTTCCCGACAGTTCCGCACAGGTAGGTCGGCCAACGTAAAATCTCTCTCAGCATATTTCCTATCGATATAATTATTTTACTGAAAGCATTTTCTGCAATATAAGGATGTTTAGTAATAACTATGTTATTTTTATTATTTGAAAAAGAAAAGACTCGTATGTTCGGAGGCAACTTGGGGTTGACGTTCTTGGAAAAATGTTAGTGCCTGCAGTTTTGTTTTTCATTGTTTTTTTTTTAATGTTCAACGAGTTGTACGATATAGATAGCAGAAGCATAGGATTGAGGCCAGGGTGTCAAAGGCCAGCCCCTACCTGGGGTGCGTGGGTGGGGCTCCAGGGCATGATGCTGAACCCTGCATACAATCTTTAGCATCAAAAAATTGTTTTTTACGGTTGCGGTGGGGAATGTCGGTGGGTGCATGGGCGTCGCCAGGATTTTTTCCAGGGGGGGGGGGGGCAAAGCAAATTTTCCCCCAAAATTCCTTAACTTTTTCATTATATTCTCAATTTATCATTTTTCCGAGTGTGAGCAGGGGAGCATTTGCCCTACCCCCCCCCCCCATCAAATTATATGTGGCTTGGCACCTCTTTTTCCTTTTTTCCCTTTCTTTCGTTTTCCAGGGGGAGGGGGAAGTGCCCCCTTGCCCCCCCCCCCCTCGCGACGCCCATGGGTGGGTGGGAAGGCGTCGGCACAAAGGGACGGTTTTATTCCTGCCCAACGTTATAGCCAACATCGTTAACCACACTCTCTTACTTCCAACGACTGAAACCAAGAACCAGACGATTTAGAGTGAAAATAACTCTAATTTGAGATTGAAAAATACTCTGACAAAAAGCTTAAAATTTCCAGATGAAACTCGAGTGAAGACTCGATCTATTCGATTGACTGAATTTCACTCTAAAACGTCTGGTCCCTATAGCTTCAGCCGTTTGGAAATATATCTTCACTCGGAAAAAAAAGGTGATTTTTCACGCTGTGCAAAATAATATAAGAGAGCATTGTTACCAGTTTTCGCAGAGTAAAATGAAGTTATTAAATGATTATTCTTTTTTGTAGGGGGCACTGGTAGCTCAAGGGGGGACCCAACGGTTTCTAACAAAACAAAACAAGAGTACCATTCTTTACATTCTCCCAAATTCGGGGGGTGAGGGGGACCAAGAGGCGCAAAAGACAAGCCATTCAACTGACCCATGAAAGGTAACGCGCGTGTTTTCCAAACTCATCAAGTAAACTGACAAACTATATTAAAATGAGACATTCCTTTGTCATCGTCCATACGCAGTTACCTTTGGCCTATCTTGTAAACGTCACATCAGTAAAGCTTCAAGCCATTGTATGAATTTCCATTTTATGCAAAGGTATCAAACCGTGGTATCAGTGACGAATTTTCGGAGCTATACTGTTTCACCCCCAAAAATGAGTTTTTCACGCATAATTTAATGGAACACATTCAAATTTGGTTAATGGGAGAGGGTTATATTTCGGGTTTAGCAGAACACAGCTTAGGGCGGCCAAGGGTAGCCTATAAATACTTGAAAGGGTTTAAAAACAAGGTTGCACTAGTAAAACGAAGACAATTTCGCATCAACGTTACTATAATATATTTTGCTAATATGCATTTATCCCATAAGTATAACCTACCGAATTATTATCAAAAAGCGTACTTGGATTAAAGATCGTACTAGTACAAAACATCCCGTGCAATTATTCCGTCTGGCTTGCTGTCATTTAGGAGAAATTAAGAAAATGTAGGTAATTCCAACTATCAGGCAATGAAATAATTTTTGGAATAAAGAGAAGTTCTAAATTGACGAAAGCGTATTTCGTGATCAAAAAGTTGTGTGTGGTTTTTCGCTGTTTTCTCGAAAAGTGTATGATCCACTGAGCTGAAACTTGAACAGGTTTTCTTTGGATTTTGAGTGGTGTTTACTTTCATTGGAAACGAGCAAAATGCATGAAAGGCAAATGATCCTATATGCCCTTTACCAAAAATTACCTGGGCAATTTAGGTTGTCGCAGAGGTATTTTCCTCTCCTTCCACCGCTGTGACCCGGGTGCGATTCCCGCCAAAGGCCAAATGCGATTGGGTTTTCAGTCCCTGCCCGATTCCGTGGCTTTTGCTCTCTTGTGTTTCCCTCCCACCTTTAAAACTGAGTAATATCTTCACGTCTTCGTCTCCTCCCTCGACGTTTCTTTAGGCTTTCGGGCTAAAGCACCTGTGCGCTTTGGAAGAATCCTCGGTCTCATATCCATTAATATAAATGACAATTTAATTGTCGAAGCTCGCAAAATAATGCAGCCTTTTCAATCCATCTGTACAGGGGGACCGTGTGTTTTTATCGGTGTCACATAGCTAGCGAGCGCGACAGTTACGCTGTGAACAAAAAAAACAAAAAAAAATCGTGATTCACCTTTGGCGTAACACGCGGTACTCGGGATTTTATACTTAAAGGGCTCATTCATGTAATGTAAGGAGACGGTGTTGCGCCAAACGATCGAGGAGGTGTGCAATGACATCAGGGGTGATCCTGCATTCATCCAGAAACTTTCGGCCGCAGCACGCGCCTTCCGCTACCGTCTCCAGCGCTGTATCGACATTGAGGACGCCAAGTCGAAGTGGCACATTCTGAAAGCGAGTATTTTTTTCGTATGGCGCTTATACTTGCACAAAGCTGATGAAACTTGCTCCACTAGTAAATTTGTCATGCCTTGTTTACATGATCAGAATTTTGGTTAAATTTCGATGGTAAACAACAGATTTATTTTCGATCAAAAGTAGGACATGGGTTTTTTTGACACTGTTCAAAGCAACAAAGTTGCTCAAAATCGTAAGACGAGACATAACTAACGAGCACGTTTTAGTTTTTTGAGGGGTAACTGGTAAAAAAAAAACCCACAATATCACATTGTCCGTGGTATTGGGTACAAACCGAGAAGAATTTCCTTCCCAGATTAATAATTTCAATCAGTTTTCCTACCTCGTTACTCGAACACTCGAAATCCTGTTCCCTACAAAGGCACTGCTAGAGTGAAATAGAACATTGTTCAGCCCGCTTACAGAGCAACAAAAGTTCATCGTCCAAAAGAGGCCAAAAGGTCTCCCCAATGTGCTCTGTCTAAATGTATTCTCCCTCTCTAAAGCTTTCAAAAATGATCAACTGGAAAAGCAAATTTTTCACAAATATCCCATCTCCCTTATCTATATCCTTATGGTATTGATGTCGAATCCCATACATCACAACTAGCAGTTGCCTCTTTGCACCGTAAACGGTTAAGTATAATAAATCGCTTGGGTAAAAGGGAACAGAAATCACTGGACATTTTTGCAAATTGGTCGGAGGTCAGGATAGTTTTATCTTGCGCGTTTTCCATCTCATGTAAGTGAGATGAGACAAGATACGGGGGAAAAGTAAACATAAAGGGATGGCCTGCCCGGAGCATGAGAAAGACGGATATAAGATAAAAGGTGATGTATGAATCAAACATCTTGTGGCTCAGCTGAAATCTGCGTGACGCCCTGGAGATGAATCGGCAGATGTCACACTGTGTTTTGGGTGTAAATTTGCGGTGCTTCAAAATGACACCATCCCGCGGCAAGACTATTAGAAGATGCGGCCGTTTGAGGCCCAAAGGAGCTCCACTTCTGTTTCGTGACCTATTTGTGTCAAAGGCGCGGTTTCTCAAAGAAAACTTCATTCCGTTTACACGGATTCACCACTTGAACAGACACGAGCCTCCAGTTGTAATATAAAGACTCCTTCGCGCGTCGTTCCTGGGCATGCTACTAAAATAATGTGATGATTCATTCAATTGGCCGAAGATTGCCAGTAATAATCAACGCCAAACGTACAAATGGGTCGCCGTGAGCATGCCGTGGGTTAACGTCTATCTTATTAATTAAGAATCTAAAGTCTTTGATCCAGCTCAAAATTGATGTCGAGCTTTTGTGATTTTGCAATGGGCCGTCCCCACCCCGCCCAGTGACGATTGCACGGTTGCTGGTGTTCCATTATTTCAAAGGGTTTTTTTTTCAGTCTGATTTAATATTAGTCACCCCCTCATCGCACTTAAAGGTGACGACACTCCTTGGTCAGCTCAGGTCAATTAATAAGCAAAATGAATAACCATCTCATTATTGATGATGCTCAATCAATATATTGCTGTACCATCTTATCATTAATGATTCTCAATCAGCCATTAATAGTAGGGATATTGATGAAAGCTGATGACAAATCCCACCTCATAATGCAACCACACGCAATGTGGGAATCTGGGCAAATTCGGAATTTGCCCAGGGCAAAGTTGGAATTCAAATACTGCGCGGCAAAGTGGGAATGCAGTTGTACATCTAACATTATATTCCAGCAAACATGCTAACTAAAATTATCTGTTGACAATTTGTGGGCAGCATTCCCACATTGCGCTGTAGCAAAACCTGGGTAGAGTGGGAAACAAGTTGATGATTGACAATATTTTGGAACGGGCTATGCCTATTTGTAACCTATTAGAATCTAAGGGGAGGTGCCTGAAGTGATCATCGGCAACATTCTCACATCGCGCTATTGCTGTACCTGGGCAAATGGGAATCATTTTAGAATTACAACTTGGATACGAATGGATTCGTGTATAAGTTCTGGATTCATTCCCACTTTGCCAGGCAGTACTGGAATTCCTACTTTGCCCACCCAGGCAAAGTGGGAATTCCAACTTTGTGCAGACTGGATTTGCCCGATTGTATTCTCTTCAGCAGATCCCAAGCGCGGTAAAATCCACGATTAATCAAATCCAGTCATAGCAACTTTGGCACCGCTACCCAGAAAATTCCGAGCATACCTCACGCGCGCGATACGCTTGAATGTATAGCCGAGTGAAGTACGCTCGGAATTTTCTGGGTAGCGTTGCCAAAGTTCCCAAAGTGATTCGGTCGGCGGCTTTTTACCGCGCTTGTCAGGGACTGGTTGGCGGGGAATAAAATCCAAGCCGGTCTTGGATCAAGACTACCACACTGGCAGTGTTAAGTTCAAATCTTTATCAACCCAACCTATTAGTTTCGGATAACTTTTTGGGGGTCATCTTCTATATCAATCCAGTTTCAAAATTTCCTCTTTTTAAAGGGGTGCTGTTCAGGGTTAGGGCCTACTGCGACTCATATGTTTTGTATTCTTTAAATAATCGACAAGAAAAAACAACACGTTTAAAGTTCACTCACACGATGAACCCCGGGGCAGAGGACAAGTCCCCCCCCCCCCTCCCACCGGGTCGGGGAAATGGGAACACCAACTGCACAACAACTCCCCCGCAGTGTAACTTTACATTGTAGAAAGTAATTATTTTTGACAAATTGTATTTTGTTTTGCTTTTCAAATGAATAAATACTGACGCGGGGTCAATCAAGCAGGGTCGTAAACCCGAGGGTGGGGATATAGGGAGGATGGCCCTCTATCTCTCCACGTTTTACCCGAGGGACGTTTTGTATGGAACATCCCCACGTTCTCAAATCAACACGCTGACGCAAGGTGGGGTGAAATATAAAAGGGGGAAAACCAGAGGGACAAATTTTCAATTGAATTTTGTTAACGATTGCGGGCGCTGTGACGCAGTGATTTTTTTTCGGGGGGGGGGGACGTGAATTCAAGTTAATTTATGACTTGAAGCTTTGCATGGCGGATGAGATAAAGTGGACAGATTGCGGGTAACACCATATGGATACTTTCCACATGGTGTTACCTTCATATATGTTTGCGCCTAAGAAGTAGGTTATCTTGTTGAGTAAGTGCAGCACTGCTTTTTACCTACCAGGAACGTGGTGACGCCCTTCCCTATGAGCAGCTACTTCCCGTTTCCTTTTTTTTTTAGCGGAGTGTCCTTTCTTTCCAGTCCCGTCGCCAAGAGGGACCAAAGGGGTCGCCAAGGTGGCCCAAGGAGGCCGCCTCCCTTCCCCCATCGGCAAAAACCATAAGCGTAAAAAGTATAAGCGTGCTGTGCCCCCCCCCCCCAAGAAAATACCCGGAGCTGGCGACGGTTCTGTAAATCTTTCCCACATACGCTCTTTGATATCACAGTCGTAATTTACCGAGGTCAGTGGCGGCGCCAGACTCTACAATTTCTTTCGGGGGGGGGGGGGAGGGGAGGGGCAATGAAATATATATATTGCCACCAGAGCAACTTAGAAGACTAGTAGTCGTTTTTATGAATGAGAAATGTATCAAACAGCAGAATGGGTGTATAACAAACGTATAACGAACGTGTAACAAGACGTTGGCTGCATAAATGCATGTGTTGCGTTTCGTCTAAAGTACCAACGTTTATGTTTTATTGGCCCAAAATTATGTGTCCACATTTTATCAATCTTAACAGCGAATAAATTAAACATAAAGTGTTGGGAGAAATTTGGGGGAGCAAACTGGGGAGGGGGGGGGGGAGGAACAACTTGGGCCCCCCCTCCCCGTAGCGCCGCCACTAACTTCATACATTTTTTCAAGGGGTGCATATTGAAGGCAAATGATGCATTATTTTTTGTTCAGTTCACGAGTTTACAGTTGGGGTGGGGGGGGGGAGTACTGACATCCGCTTATTATTAATGAACAATCCCCACTTGGGCCCTAACAGCACTTTTCGCACTATTGGTCACGCATGCTTAGCGTTTGGAATTTTTTGTATGGTCCCTGGTTAATAATGGTTCCCCATGCCATTTTCGAGTTTTATCTTAATTTGGTTTTTTTTATATTGCTTTGTAGCAACGTTATTCACTTCCTCAAAATGCAAAACATATGAACGACACATCAAGCGGAACATCCACCGACGTTTAGTTGAATTATTTCTTCAAATATGTCAATTTATTGGCTGCTAGACAATAATAAACAAAACAGTCAAATCGAAAATTCGTTGGGAGAAAATAATCCATTTTTTGAAGAGCACGGAATAGCCTACATAATAAGCATGAATATTCCCCATACAAAAGCAAATATATTTTATGTTCTTTGATCATATCATGTGTGCACCCCGTCCCCAATCGCCATATTCAAAACGTCATTTCATTCGACTTTTTTTTTTATTAACTTTCATTTGATTTTGTTACCACTGAAACAAAAACGCACAAAAGGCAACAATAAATGACAATAATTATTCCAAGGGTCTCATTTCTTTAAGTTTATTTCTTTGTTATTCTTTACAACCGATTGACATACCGACGTTTTTACCAATTCCTTACAAAACAATACTGACAATGGATTCCAGAATACAATAAATTAACAATACACATCAATTAACAAATAATTAAATTCTCCCAATGCAACACGATTCCACTTGCTCTGTCGACAACTCCATCTCAACAATGATTGAGTTAGTATGGGGATGACGGGGCCATCCAATGCTGATCTGTACCAGTCAAAGTGATTGGATTGGTGGGATTTTAAGAGCAACCGCCGTTGATTGGTCAAATGCCCTCAGTTGACTAACAAAGTCAGGTATAAGATAGGTCAGTAGAAACTAATAGCAACATCTTATAATAATAAACATTTTCATTTGTTTTGAAGCAATTCAATTTGGACATTTTGAACTTTAGCTTAAAAAAATATACCTTTAAAAAAGTAAGAACATTATAGGGTTGAGGTGCAAGACATAGCATAGCATGCAATTACAGGGTAAAGCTGGTTTCTTTGAATTTTGGCTTTTTTGCGACTCAATAAATTAAGTAGCAATCAGGAAACAGCCCCCCCCCCACCAAAAAAAGAAATCAACATTCATAGATGATTGATTTAAAGTATTTTAAGCACTCTTTATCTACAATTGATATGAGGCAAGTTTAGCACTCGGCATGCATTGCGTTTATCCTTTTGTTGGGTTAATTAAACAATTAATGAAATGAAAAGACATGCAAAACCACCAATAAACACAAAGTGAAAAATAAAGTTAATTATTAGTAAAATTGTGCAGTCAAATATATCATAAAAGGATAAACGGAACTGTATTTTGAGTGCTATAGTTACCTGTTGCAATGCAATAAAAGAAATATCTCCATACAAAAAAGTAACCATTTCAATTTTAATTTTTCAAAAAAGAGGGGGTGGGGGGGGTTCTTTAACCTTCCTTAAATCTTCAAACACGTAGGTGAACAGAAGTTATTCTTCTCAGTGATTCTTTACATTTTCCAAAAGTTTAACATTTCTCCATAATTTGTCCATTTAATTTAAGAATGGAGAGAAAGTCAACTGGTTTCGGTGTTTGCACGCATGGAGGTCTTAAATTTGTGAAATTTCTCCAATATCTTTAACAATTAATTTCCATTTTCTGAAATTGTTTAAAACTCTTTATGACTTAAATCTTAAAATCTACTGTCAAGTTAATAATCATCTGGTGCAGTTTATATATTATGTTTAATATATTTTAGAGGCATAGATAAGTTAATGCCAAAAAAAGAGACCTCTTTAATTTTTCGAATGTTGTTGCCTAATTGAGAAAAATAACGACTTGCAAAATATGCTGTCCCATTTTTAATTCAATATTCTGCAAGTTAAATGTTCAATAATTTGTTTTCTAAAAACCTATTTTGGAAACTTTTTTGGTCCCACATGCAAAAGTAAGTCTACACTCTACAATGAAATTACACCATTCTTATAATAATTTTCTCCTTGAGGGATTAGTGGGAAGGTAGATAGCCATCTCTTCATATGTTGAGCGCTGATGAAAGCTTGGAGAATCTACACAAAAGAGAAAAAAATACTAACCTAAATATTCGGATCTCACTCTAAAAATTGCTTATAAATTTTTTAAGCAATACTTCACAAGGAAGAATTAAAACAGTGGCGCATCGGCCTTAGCATGTCTTCATTGGTATAGATCCCGATGGTTAGTGATTTAATTAATTAACGCATCTTTTCTGCTAACCCTTGAAGAAGCCTCGTAGTTATTCGACTCTCGGTAATACCAACACTTAATATAAATTCTAGTTATATAGCAAACAAAGCCATGTGCATTATTTTGCGTGTACAGTGAATGATTATGACCGGCACTCCACTTAATATAAAATTCTGATATTACAAACATTTTGGCTTTGTCCGGCCGATGTTTGTATTATTAACGAGAGTCGACTACACTCTTATTTGAGCAAAATTCACCTCGGGAATCAGTAATGGGAAGCCCAGCAAGCAGGTCATCGGTTCATCTGTTGGTCCTCCTCCCTGCTTCCCGTTCCTCGGTTTTGTCTTGATGCGATGGTTTCAAATCGGAGTTACATCCTCTCATCCTCACCGACTGGAAGCAGCCTCTTCATCCAGCCAGTTCAATGCCTGTCAGTGCTCCTTGTCTAAAATATAAAAAAAGGGAAACAAATTTTGAATTAACCCTACAAAGCAATGCTCCACCACCAGCACTCTTTCTTTATGGAAGAACATCAAAGATGGCTAGAAAAACATTCGATTCCATTCTGTTTGACTCCTCCAGTGTATTTTTAAGTATAATCTAACCTCAAGGATCAGTAATTGGAAGCCCAGCAAGCAGGTCAGCAGGTCAGCAGTTCATCTGTCGGTCCTCCTCCCTGCTTCCGGTTCCTCGGTTTTGTCTTGATGAGATGGTTTCAAATTGGAGTTACATCCTCTCATCCTCACCGACTGCAAGCAGCCTCTTCATCCAGCCTGTCGGTGCTCCTTTTCTAAAATACAGAAAGGGGAATGAAAACGTTGAATTAACCCAACAAAAACAATGCTCCATTACCAGCACTCTTTACCTTTGTGTGGGAGAACATCAAAAGATCGCCAGTTCACCCATTTTTCATTAATTCTATTTGACCTGCTGCAGTTTACTTTTCAGTACATGTAAACTCACCTCAATAATCAGTAATGGGAAGCCTAGCAAGCAGGTCATCAGTTCATCTGTCGGTCCTCCTCCCTGCTTCCGGTTCCTCGACTTTGTGTGTGTGATGTCAGGACGAGGCTGTTGGATACTTTCGTCCTAACAAAGCAGCCTCCTCAGCCAGTCTGTCTCAACTTTTAGATGTTTCCTTTTCTTTGATGAAAGCTGCGAATCATTCCTAAGTGTACAGGGGTGAGAAAACAGCTGGGCGTAGCCCATTGTTACTGAAGTGAAACATTCCAACGCATCCAATAATTATGTCCAAGTCTATCTGTAACCTGTCATGCATGGTTTATGACACACAATGGAAACTATAGCGATTGCAACCAAAAACGTTTTTTTTCAATTTTCATTATTCACTTAAAAAAAATTAATACAACTGTTTTTGCCAGGTCTTTTTGAAAGCAAACTTTTCGAATGTACAGCAATTTCCCGCTATTTTCGTAGGCGAACATGCTTTGTAAATTCCGCCAATTTTTTTTCAACAGTTTGTTCGAGATGGTGTTATTATTTCTTTTAATACGTACTGTTGTGATTTTTGCCATAATTTCCGTCATTTTGTTTTTGTACAATAATTTTCCCGTTTGCCAAACTTCGTTTCCCGACTGTTTGAAGCGGTTATAACGGTTGCTGGCTGCCGATCAAATTTTGTGGCATTCGTAGCCATTTTTGTGCATGCGTCAAAGGTAGGGAAATTAACACCGATTTCAATTGTTTATTTCTGTCGCCGCCGCTGTTAATTTTTGCCGTTATTTTTTTCGTCGTTTTCATTTTTCGTTACTTTGATTTTCTGTAACCGATTTTTTTAAAAACTTTTTTTTGGGTAGCAGCGATTTGATTTTTTCCCCCATTTCCGTCGTACTCGGGTAGGTATATACTGCAGTTACGGGTATTATTTCTTCCAATTCCGCTGAAGATGTCGCCAATTTCGTATTCTCGTCGTTTCTAATTTTTGCTGCTTGATACTGTGTTTGGCCACGAAATTTTGATTTCAAGCATTATTTCTTTCAACGTCTTGCTTTGCTGCATGTATTACACGATTTGCCATTTTCGTATAGCGCTCAAATCAAGCTACATTAAAATCCTTTCACATTTTTCTTTTACCACACAGGCAGAGAAAATGACACGAAATAAAACCACACAGAGAGCGATCCACACTGTGTGACGAGGCTGTCGGAGAGTCCATTTTTCGTCCTAAAAAAGCAGCCTCCTCATCCAGTCTGTCTGAACTTTTGATCCTCATTTTCTTTGATAACTGAGCTTTACGTGAACAGGTGTTCGAAGACACTGGGCCTGGCTCATTGTTACTGAAGTGAAACATAAAACATTCCAATGCAGCCAGTAATTGTCTAAGTGTCTAAGCTTACCTGTAACATGTCATGGTTAATGACGCAATGGAGATTAACGATTTTACCCGAGTTTAACGTTTACAATGTTGACCTCAATGTTCTCATTGTTTTACTTTTTTAACAGACCCAATTATTTGTTATAATGCACAAAAATATGCCGCGCTGATACTGGCGGGTTGTCTTGGAAACCACAAAATAACCCACACTGTAAGCGAACATTAAAGAAATCCATTATGGTCTTAAGATGAAGAAATGCCATCTTTATCCTTGCCGATCTTACCACATCGGACTTACATTACCATACGGAGGAAGGGTTACTTGTAACTCTAATTTACAAATTAAAAACAAGGACAATACAACGTTGCATGTGACTGTATTCTGTCATATGTCTTATAATAATTTCTTATGGAAATTCTCGGTAAGTGCGGTATACTCATATCCGTACGGAGATCTGATTTTGAACGTCACAGACCGATGACATTGAAACCATCACTCATTCAAGGTATAAGCTGACTCTTCACTACCGCAGCACTGTTATGTTGGCCGTATTCCAAGATCCCAAGAGGACGTTTTCAGGAGGAAACCAACCAAGTACATGTACTAAGTAATCTCCGCTTTACCTCCTTAAATAACGCAGCACTGATGTCAAGTCTCATTCAAAGCCGATGCTGGATGATCGGACTTACATTAGCAAACGTCAAAGTAAGACTACTAAATGAGTTACAGACGGACAAAATATACCTTGATAATTATGTGTCCCTGCCGATCGTTCGAAATCGGACTTACAAAAATGATGTATAAGTTTGAACAAAGTTAAAAGAACATGAAGAAATGTCGCATGCGGTAAATATGTCGCATGTCTTACATCCCGGTTTTTTTTCACAAGCGTTTTTGCTTACATTACACTTTACTCATTCACATTACACACCTTGGTTTTTACCAGAAGTTCTTTTGGAAGATAAACCATTCGAAGATGTGTAGCAATTTCTGTTCGTTGACGAATTTAAAGATGTGACGGTATTTCTGCGGGAAAATGTCTTAAATTACGTCTTATCTTACCTGTAACCTGTCGCGGTTAATGACACAATGGAAATTAACGATTCTACCCATGTTTACATTGTTTGCCTCAAGTTTCATTGTCTACTTTTAAAACAGAACAATTATTTGTTATAATGCACACAAAAATGTGCAGACACTGATAATGGCAGGTTGCCTTGAAAACCGCTTAATAACTCACACACTGTAAATGAACATTGAAGAAATTCATTATGACCTTAAGATAACAAAAATGCCATCTTCATAATACCTGCCGATCCTTCTAAATCGGACTTACATTGACATACGTCGGAGGAGGGTTACACGTTGGCCCTATACCTAAATCTAACAAGGGAAATAATAGTGCTGCATATGACTGTAAACGTGTCACATGTCTCACAATAATTCCTTTGGAAATTTATGATAAGTGTGGCACACTCATTTAATTATGTGTACACAAAAAATGATTTTGAAAGTCATAGAACGATGATATTAAAACCATTACCCATTTCAGGTATTAGCTATCCCTTTCACTACCGCAGCGCTGTTATTTTGGCCGTATAAGCTCTGCTTTCCTCCTTGACTAATGCTGCACCGATTGTCAAGTCTAGTTCCAAGCCGATGCTTGCTGATCAGACTTACGTTATCTAAGGTCAAAGTAGACTACCACATGAGGAATAAAAGGTACTTAATAATTATAATACCCTGCCGATATTTCCATATCGGACTTGCACAAATGAAGCATAAACGGTTACAAAAAATAAACAAATTTAATCGGAAAACATCGTGCGTCTTTTAGCCATTATACGTTCATTATTTTACTCATATACAATAGTACAATTGTTTGCCATAAGTTCTTTTAAAGCAATTTCCGGTTTTTTTTGTAGGCGAAAATACTTAGTCTTACTAATTTATGTTGCTGTAAAATCCGTCATTTTTTACTACAGGTTTTTTGGTTCGAGACGGTGATTATTTTGCTGTTGTTAAATGCCGCCATAACTTTATTAAAGGAAAAGTTCTCGCTATATGTGCAGCAATATCCGTTATTTCCGTATAATTATTCCTGCGGGAAAATGCTGTTCCAATTGCTGTAAATTCCGTCGTTTCTTTTAACAGTTTTTATTTTGTTCGAGATGGTATTTTTTTTTGAAATCGAACATACCGCTGTGCTTTGCCGTAATTTCCAACATTTTGGGTTTTTTTACTGTAATTTTCGCGTTTGCAAAACGTTGTTTTCCGACTGTTGGAGGCGTTGTAACGGTTACTGCCAATCATAATTTACGGTATTTGTAGCCAATTGTTGCATTGCATCGAAGTTGGAAAATTAACACCGGAATTCATGTGTTTATTTCTGTCTCTCCTACTGTTGATTTTTGCCGTAATTTCTGTTCATCATTTTCTGTATTTCGTCGCTTTGATTGGGATATTTCCGTAACTGTTTTCTTTTTAGTTTGTGTTTGATTGATTTGATTTTTTCTCATTTTCGTCATACTCGTAACGTTTCTTTTAACAGGTATTTCTTTTTGGTTCGAGATGGTAATTTGTTTGAAATCAAACACAGCTGTGATTTTTGCCGTAATTTCCAACATTTTGTTTTTCTACTGTAATTTTCCCGTTTGCAAAACGTTGTTTTCCGGCTGTTGGAAGCGTTGTAACGGTTACTGCCGATCATAATTTACGGTACGGTAGCCGATTTTTGCATTTCATCGAAATTTACACCGATTTCATGGTTTATTTCTGTCGCTTCTACTTTTAATTTTTTGCCGTAATTTCTGTTCATCATTTTCTGTATTTCGTCGCTTTGATTTGGATATTTCCGTAATGTGTTTTAGTTTTAGTTTTTAGTTTGTAGGTATCACCGATTTGATTTTTTTCCATTTTCGTCACAGTAGCAACTTTTTTTCAAGACTGATTTCAAGTATTATTTCTTTCAACGTCTGCTTTGCCGTTCACATACGAGTTGTCCTTTTCGTGGGCCGAAACGAAAGTTGAATTAAAAACCTTGCATTTTTACTTTTACAACATGCAGAGAAAATGACACGAAAATAAAATCACGCCACACATAGAAAGCAGTCCACACAAAGCGGCAACAAACCAAATTCCCTGGTTTGTCAACATACAACATTTACAATAGAAATATACACGCACATTCGCCGCCATGAATCTATTGAAGTATACCAAATTATCATCTTCTTAAAGGATAATAATCTCCTTTCAATAAATCTATAAATTTATACAAGTATAATGAATCAAAAGTATGATCGTTTTTATCATCAGTCTCTATTGTGCCCTCACTGTATGCTCACACTACACGTTTAGCAATTATATACAGAGAAGACAATAGGCGCTTTCACAGACGATGTTAATCCCAGATTAAACAAAAAATCTTTCATTTCCAACACACGCGCGTTTACATCGTCATCTTAACAAAGAACTCCTTTAGTATTTAGTGCTAATATTAAATTCCAGTTTTCTCTTTATGGCTATTTTTTGAGTGGCTTAATTCTTTGAGGGTTTTTTGGTTCAAGGCTAGTTTGACTTTTCAAGTTCTCATATCAAATCCAGAAGTCTCTCGAGTCCTTTGCAGGAAGGGGCCTCTTGGAAGTCGGCGCTACTAATATGCACCGAAGAGGATATCCCTTAGAAGCGACATTGACATGTCAACGTCACTGACCTTAAGTTTGCTTTAATGTTTAATTTCTACAATGTTTAATTTCACGTGCGAACGCAATGTCACTGCACGTATCTAACTTATTCCTGTGCAAATTTGGATTTTAAACGTGCGAACGCAATGTCACTGCACGTACCTTACTTATTCTTTTACAATTTTTAATTTCTCACGTGCGAACGCAATGTCACTGCACGTACCTTACTTATTCCTTTATACAGATTTTAATTTCTCACGTGCGAACGCAATGTCACTGCACGTACCTTACTTACTCCCTTACAAATGTTTAATTTCTCACGTGCGAACGCAATGTCACTGCACGTACCTTACTTATTCCTTTGCAAATTTTAAATTTTAAACGTGCGAACGCAATGTCACTGCACGTACCTTACTTATTCCTTTGCAGATTTGAATTTTAAACGTGCGAACGCAATGTCACTGCACGTACCTTACTTATTCCTTTGCAAATGTTAAATTTTAAACGTGCGAACGCAATGTCACTGCACGTACCTTACTTATTCCTTTGCAGATTTGAATTTTAAACGTGCGAACGCAATGTCACTGCACG
Source organism: Patiria pectinifera (assembly GCA_029964075.1). NCBI lineage: Eukaryota > Metazoa > Echinodermata > Asteroidea > Valvatida > Asterinidae > Patiria > Patiria pectinifera. The sequence continues at coordinate 16,094,457 of CM057142.1, read as the reverse complement.
TACCTTACTTATTCCTTTGCAAATTTTAAATTTTAAACGTGCGAACGCAATGTCACTGCACGTACCTTACTTATTCCTTTGCAGATTTTAATTTCTCACGTGCGAACGCAATGTCACTGCACGTACCTTACTTATTCCTTTGCAAATTTTAAATTTTAAACGTGCGAACGCAATGTCACTGCACGTACCTTACTTATTCCTTTGCAGATTTGAATTTTAAACGTGCGAACGCAATGTCACTGCACGTACCTTACTTATTCCTTTGCAAATTTTAAATTTTAAACGTGCGAACGCAATGTCACTGCACGTACCTTACTTATTCCTTTGCAAATTTTAAATTTTAAACGTGCGAACGCAATGTCACTGCACGTACCTTACTTATTCCTTTGCAGATTTGAATTTTAAACGTGCGAACGCAATGTCACTGCACGTACCTTACTTATTCCTTTGCAAATTTTAAATTTTAAACGTGCGAACGCAATGTCACTGCACGTACCTTACTTATTCCTTTGCAGATTTTAATTTCTCACGTGCGAACGCAATGTCACTGCACGTATACCTGAAAATGATTGTTATCGTGCCCGCTCGTGAACATTTTATACCCCAAAGAAATTATGTATCCGGGCACCATTCCAGTGGATCGTTCAAATATCACAAAACGATTATGAAATCAGATTTCAATTTAAAAGCAAAATTTCTGATACCGACAAAAATACACCAGTACTTTCAATTTCAGGAATAAAATTATTTGACAAGGCAGAAGGCACAGTGTCATCGATCATCATGCAATCTGCGTTTTAGTCTTATTTAATCTGTTTCATTAAAACTCTGAAACTTTTAGGGTATGACGGCTTAGGTAGAATTCAATACTTTAGGTAGCCTACTCTCTGGGGTTTCTGTAAAGGCTATGTAAAAGTGTGATCTTTTCGAGCCAAAAAAGAGAAAAGATTACCTATATGGGTATGAACGGAAACCGATTCCGTTAACAATTCCTATACACCTTATGTCATGACAAATAAGTCGAGTTAACGCCCAACCCCCTCCCCCATCCCCACCCATTATCGCGCTGCTTTCAGGCTCGATGTGCGCATGCTTGCAGCAGGTTGTGCTTGCTCCTAATATAGGCCCTATCATTTGCTAACATTTATCTAGATTTTTTTGCCGACAATTATTCGGAGCATCGTATTGGTTTACGAAATCGCGTGGGTAAAGTTTCTCCGGTATAAAAAAAATGACCTTGAATTTACTAAGACCTAGAGGGGAAGATTTTTATTTGACATTTTTATTTTAGATTGTTATTAGTACGGATGTATTACGTACGAACACGATAGTATCAAGTAAGCAGGTGATAATATTAATTTACGCACGTATGTAAAATCATCATGTACGCACACGATAATATTACATACGGATACGTATTATAGTGAACTAGTGATGAATATAGGGCGTACGTACGTGATTATACATCACGTACAACTAGATACGCAATATTATTGGGCACATGTGTAATTAAATAACGTGCGTACGTGATTATATTACGTACGTAATTACGTAGTGATAATATTACCTTACGTACGTACGCAATAATATTGCGTACCTACGTTATCATATAATATTAAGTACCTACGCAATATACATACAAAATCAAAAACGTACTTATTATTACATACATATGTGAAAATATTATATTATGCAGGCCTACGTACGCAATATTATTGCGTACGCAATAATTACGTATGCAATATTATTGTGTACGTGATCACATAATATAACGTACCAACGTAATATTGCTAAGTGCATACGAAATACAAACACGTACGGGCGTGATTATATTGCGTATGCACTTATCATCGCTTACTTACGTAATAATAGTATATTACGTACAAAATGTACGTCCGCAATATAATTGCGTACGTACGTGACTAAAACCTTATTTATATTATCAAATGCGAACCTGATAACATCATGTACGTACGTAATACGAAAATAAAATATTCAAGTCAAGTCCCCTAGGTCCCCTAGCCTCTAGGTCTTGGTATATATTTGCGTTGGCTTTTACTTTCAAATTTTGGCTTAGATTTTGTTCAGAGAAAATTCAATCAACAAAATGAAAAGGCGGTAAAACGCGGTAGAGGTTAACGTTCTAAACGCGTTCGAATGTCGATGGTATTAGACCGAATTTAAATCGAATTCCAGACCCTAACCAGACACTATCCCTATCACACACTCCTAGCCTAAGCAACTGGCTGCTTGGCGCTGCTGCTTAACAATGCACGCGAGCTGCCTCTGCACCCCTCCAAACTTTACAAAACCCCAATTTATTTCTTGGTTATACACTTTTCCCCAGATTGTTCATACTTTTATAACATGTTTAGGTTCCACTTTTCCCCAGGATGTGGAGTTTTATAAACCAGGAGATCAATGTGACAATGAAGGAGACACTGTCACAGGTTTTCTCTATCATCAATTTCCCCAATTTTTTAAATTGTTAAAAAAAGAAGTTATAAATTGAAAGTACTCGTGTAAAGTATAGCGATGGTATTTAAAACTTCAGGGACAAGAGTTTGAAAAGGAAACTTTCCACTGAAATCCAACCCGGCTTGAAAAAAAAGTAATCATAAATAGCTGTAAAGTTTATTGTGCGAATTTTTTTTTTTACAACATTTAGTTAATTTTAAGGAGTTCTTCGTTTCAGGTGACAAACTAATTTTTCTTCACATATTTCTCAAAATAAGAAGTGTTTTCCAGCCATTGATAAAGTGTTTATTCGCTCAGCTTGCAAAAATGTTTGAACAATCAAAACTTTCTGGGATTAACGGATACTATAGCCACGCCCATTGTTTTCCTTTTCAACGTGCGAACGCAATGTCACTGCACGTACCTAACTTTAATTCCTTGGTAAATTTGAATTTCTCACGTGCGAACGCAATGTCACTGCACGTACCTTACTTATTCCTGTGCAAATTTGAATTTTAAACGTGCGAACGCAATGTCACTGCACGTACCTTACCTATTTCTTGGTAAATTTTAAGTTTCTCTTGTGCGAATGCAATGTCTCTGCACATACCCGACTTATTCTTTTGCAAATGTTATTTTCACGTGCGAACGCAATGTCACTGCACGTATCTAACTTATTCCTGTGCAAATTTAGATATTAAACGTGCGAACGCAATGTCACTGCACGTATACCAGATCTTAACATTTTTATGCAATATTAAACGATGTCTTGCACAAATAGTACAATTTGAATGAAAATATAATTCGAACATGTAACATAAAGACATACCTTGTGCTCATACTTGGCGCTGATCTTGGTGCAAGACAAGTGGCTGTGTGACATGTCAACACCAACCACTAACACACGTTAAATTAATATAAACCCACAGAACTAAGCTCAAAGTTTTACCAAATTAAATTACAGGCAATGCACAAAATAGTACAGTGAAAGTGTGTGTGTGAGCGTGAGGGCACAATGACAGTCAACGCTGTGAAACAAGTCGTCTTAGACGCAACCCAGCATGCTACACTGTAGGGATCAGTGAGGCATGAATGTAACAATACCGCGTGTGCACGTATTCTAAACACGTTATTTGCATAACTGCATCCAGCGCAAGCTTGGACAACTTTTTTTAGAATTGCGAATCAGACGAAAGAATGCTAATGACGTAATCCTAATAATGGGCGATTGCTGGTCGCTGGCAGTCCGTGGCGCGGCTTATGAAATAGTGACCGACTGTACCTGTGTTTCAAAGCACCAAATGTTCTATATTGGCCATTCAAAGCATATTTAAGAAGGGTGGACACCATGCAAGTTGTTTTGGATAAATAGAAAATGGCCGCTGTGTCATGTATTTATTCATATTATAAGTGGTGCATTAAAAAGGTAAAAGTATATTTTGGATACTCTTTTCAAATATTCTTTCTTACAAAATCTATTAGTCATTGATAATATGAGGACATTTCCAAAATAGCTTTACCATTATGATCTTATGCGCGCATTTCCCCCTCAGATTTCACCAAATTGACTTATACAGCAGTCTTCAAACCTGAGGCGATGAGCTAAAAAATTTTGATATTGACATTATTATAAACAACCGGAATTTCTTAATTATATTGGGGGATTTCTTCGAACATGAACATGTTCAAGACATTTACGTTATGCAACCCTTTGCCTTAGCCCAATTCCCGGACACGTCTTATTGGGCTAAATATACGTGACGATGAGACGTGAACAGACTGGCAAATATTTCCTGACGACGATTGGAGCTCGGGGCAGGGAGGGGGGGGGGGCTAAACTTCTCAAAGGTTACCCCATCTCGGCAAAATAAAAACCATTCAAGAAACGAAAAGGTCACCAGATTTTGTTTTCGCCAGGGAAAATGTCCAGTTTTTCTCGAGAGAAATCGGGAGATGTCCCTGAAATTCTGTGTGTGTTGCGGGAAAGACTTAGTACATGTAGCAACACTATCGGGGGAAAGAATAACATTGGGACCATGGATTAATCATGGTTGCTTGGTTTATATCACCGATTTAAATCAAATTATTTCATGAAGGCGGGGGGGGGGGGCTTAACCTGGTCAACTCCTGTATTAGCGTCAGCACTCGATAATATCCTCCAAACATATTGTTCCCCTACAACCTAAACGGCGAAAATACAAAATATAACATGTGGGCTGAGAGCCGTACGAGCGCGAGCAGAAGGAGCTGGGGCGTTCCCTCAACCGAACTGCCCCGTTAAACGTTCCCTCTGACTCCAGGCAGGGCTCGCAGCCCCTGGGTCTGGTTCAACGTTACCCACTGAATTCATAACTAACAACACAATCCCCGACGATTGAAATATTATAGGCCTATAGAGCCATTTAAAAAGGATACTTTAATAAATCAGAAGATTCGCTGAAATAAAACGAAATACTTCAGCTGCATTGCACCCCTAACTTTTTTTGGCCCGAATTTGCCCCTCCCCATTTTTTTTAAACTGCCGTTTCAAATTTGATAAAAGTCAAAAGAAGAAACTTGCCCCATTTCCCCGCTTTTCGAGTTCCCAACATTTTGAACAACCATGCCAAGCACGTGTGCAGAGCCACAATACGAGCGTCTGATTAGCTGTGCGCGTGCACGTACAGTTTTGTGCGACTTCGCGCGCCAGCCAATCGGAGCCGCCGTTAGAAGTTGTGACGTCTTTTAGAATAGAAATTAATTGGTCAACAGCTGCCGTGTGTTTGTCGTACAACATCCGGTTACCGAAGACACAATTAGAAGGCGCCCGCTGAATGGTCAGAATCTGGAGGTCAAGACGCAGTGTTGTCGGTTTTGCATAATCGGCACGCATTATCTTAGACGCATGCCGTATACAAGGCTCTATTCAATGGACTAAAACATGCCTTGATTGCAGAAGGTTGTTTTGAATACGCTTAAGATTTTTAACAGTACGCAAGATTAGCGGCAAACAAGTTCGCTTAGTTTTCTTTAAATGCCAAAAAAATCCAACTCGCATACTTTGAAACTCTATAATTAAGTTTTTGGGTCAAAGTTCAAGTGTGGTCATAAATTGGGTAATAAGGGTCAATATGCTCGTGTGGAAAACGTGGGTGGTGTGTATACCCCCCCCCCACCTCCTCCCCACTCCCGATGAAAGTGATGCTACAAAAACATTGCACTTTCTTTCTTCAAATACGAAAAAAATAGTGTCTGCAGGCCACATTGCGCCCTAGCCCAGATGCAGTTTCATTTCGAGATTCTAAAATCGATTTCGTCCTTTTTTCCCCTATTTGTAATTTTTTTCATGTGTATTCTCCAAGGGCTTCACCGGTATCATCTCTCTCCTTTTCAGGCATTGTGCGGACAGATTAAACGTAGGAGTATTCTCCTTTCGTGTCGTGAAAGAGTCCTTTTGAAAGCACAGAGTTCAATCCGTCACCTGAGACCTTTTTCATGGGGTTCCGCCCTCTGTTGTCGACACTCGACACCCGACACCCGATAATGGCTCGCGTTGAAAAGCCCAGGCCAAATAACAGATTACGATCATCTAACATCGTGTATTCATAAAGAGAGTATCATTGGGACGATAATTGTCCGCGGGAATAATCGGTCAGGTAGCCGCGCACAGTGCGAGCAACAATGAATTGTAGCTTTTTTGTTGTCGCAAATCCCCTCACTAAATTCAAAACAGAGCCTGGATCCCGTTACAGTACTTTCGCTTTCATTTCTGAATCGAAAGCAGATTGTAATCACATTAAAGGTAGAGTACATCATTTTGTCATTTGTGCATTTTTCTTTTTCGTTTGAAACGACAAAAGTGCTCAAAATGCTTAACAACTAACCTGGTGAACTTTTAGCTCAGTGAATGCTGTAGGCTTATATTCCGAGAAAACGATATTCTTTAGGAACTTGATTTCAATTCAAAAGTTGCCGAGTCATGTTTTGAATTGCGCCCGAAATCAGCGTCCGGGACACGTTCGCATTCAGGCGATTGCAGCTACGCGATGTCCCGCGCTGAACTGAAGAATAATATCAACCGCGCGCGCGTGCACGTCGTGTCAACGCCGTTCACGGATTCGCCGAATTAAACACGCAAAAATAAAGAAACATTTCCAAAGATGCGTCTTTAGACATATCTTGGAAATGAACTTCTTTGTTGTTTTCTTCAAATTGACAGCATGCCAGAAAGAATCATATCACAGGAGTTTAGTGCCATTACTAAAAAAAAAAGATTTTCATTCAAATTTCGTCAGTTACTTTTTTTAGATATACACATGATATGGCCCCCCACTCTACCTTTAATGAGTGGTACTGCAGATGTAAGGGAGCTCGAGAGGTATGTGAGAGCTCTTTGAAAAATTGACCTTTCAAAAACCCCTTTTCCCATCCATAATTCGTTTGCGAGGGACCTTTGAAGGTATATAGGATCATTGCTCTTTGTGCATTATTTTTTTTCATCGGAAGCAACAAAATTGCTGAAAATCTTAAGTAGGATGCATAGCAACTAACATGAAGTTTTACCTCAGTGGCTACTCTACATTTTGAGGAGACGCCGAAAACATATGCACAAATTGTTTTGAATCTCGTAACTGGATTCCATTGCCAACCTGCGTTAAAAAGTGTGACCGCTGGCACACTTTTTTTCCCCAAGCAACCTTCTATGATAACTTTCTTTCGATCGAAACTAGTGCCGTGACCTCGTGGTCTGGAGCATTGAATTCGTGGTCTGTGGGTAATTCTGCAGGTTGTGGGTTCGAGTCCAGCGTGGGGTTTATGTTGCGTGTGCCCTTGGGCAAGGCACTTTGTCATTCATTGCTTCTCTCCACCAGCAAATGCATGAAATAGTTACCTGATGTGAGGGCAGAGATGGTTATTGTGACTGATTTTAGCTGCTTTGTGCCGAAATAGCAGCATCAAGCTGTATACTCCTCAGGGAGCTGAGATTGTCTTTGGAATGTTTCACATGCAGGCCCAATGAGCAGGGTAATAATGAAGTAACGCCTTGAACACCAATAATGGTGGATACGTGCGCTTTATAAATACGCTTTAATTAATTATTAATTATGGCAGAATAATATCACGTGGTATTTGGGTCACGCCTTATCTTCACTTGTAGCAAGGTTTTTCTCATTAAATCTGTCGGTGCGTTTCAGGGTAATTAACCAATGTTCCTTCATTCCTTGACTTTTTTCAGTGGAGCAAGGACAATTTCCGATTTCCAATTTATCCACTTGTTTCCCTTCTATAATTCGCTGCGTAACAACTCTCTGACTTCGGACAAACTTTCAAGTTAAGACGACACTGCAAAAAGATTAGTGTCCAAGAAATAAGGATGAGCAGCTTTCCTCACAGTGGAACTTTAAATCAGGATTCTCATTTTCTGTCTTGAGAGGATGCTATTGTAATTAATGAGCATTAGCCCCCAGCAAAACACAACCAATATCTAATGCGCTCATCAAGAAACATTCATCTTAGAAACGTTGATACGTGATACTTATTTTTGTCGAGCAAATTTCTCCATCTCCGGAGCGAAAGGCTTGAATTACCATGCCTCACCATTATCGGTAATGAGAACGTTTTTTCTTCATTTCCCAAGTGGCAACCGTTGTGGTCTGGAACAACTTTGCTTGAAACAATACTGTTGCAAATTAATCACGTCATTTGTAAATAAGAAAAACGTTACTACTGATATTGTATCCTGTATAGTAATTAACTTGCCTTGGTTATGGTCATAGATTAAAGCTTTCAATTTAAGGAGAGCTTTCCTGCAGAAACCAATTAAATTGTATTCCTGCTCGGTAAAGAATGATTAAAGGGTCGGTATTTTAGAAGTAAAACAAAAAGATCTTACTGTAATGTGCTTGGTCTTCCTAACTGTTTTCCATTATTTAATGCGCGTAGATTAGTACACGGGACTCTCCAAAAAAATTATAATGTAAAACGGAATTAAATGTGAGCCAACAATTTTTGTTCGATGTCTCATTAATAAGATCGTAACTTATGTACTTTTTTTCGCCGAGGCACGCCCGACTGAGGCACTTTTATTGGTGAAAGATAATATAAACTTTCCATTATGGGCAAAATATGATCATGCTTGATACTCGACTTATAAGCAGTAAGCGAAACTGAGTAAAGTACAGGGTGAGTAAAAACAAAACCGAAACCCAAATGTCAGGACTATTGCTTTAGTGAAGTTCTCAATGTAGCACTTTGAAAATCAAGGATATAAAAACCCAATTCATAAGCTTTCTTTAAGGACAAGAATCATTCAAATCACTTATGTACTTTTCAAGTTATTGAATTTTAAACACAACCACCGTTTTAAAGTTCTGTCCACGGGTCACCAAAAAAAGTGAGCGTTCTTTCAGCAAAACGACAACAAATCACATGCATCCCTATGTGATTTGTCTTCGTTTTGCTAAAAGAACACTTACCTTTTTGTGATTCGTGGACAGAACTTAAAAACGGTGGTTTAAAATTCCGTAACTTAAAAAGTACATAGGTGATTTGAATGATTCTTGTACTAAAAGAAAGCTTATGAATTGGGCTTTCATATGCTAGATTTTCAAAGTGCTACATGCAGAACTTCACTTAAACAATAGTCCCTACATTTGGGTTTCGGGTTTTTTTTACTCACCCTGTACAATGTACATGCATTCATCCTACACACTGTTGTTTATATGGTGCCAGCTATGTTCCATGCGCTTACAAATGATCTTTGGCGCTTAACATTAAGGCTTCGGGTGAATATACTAGTGATTCAAAATTGCCTGATTTAGATTTTCCCGGCCTCAAATTTGTGTGTAAACGGTTGCGTAATACACTATCTGAAAGTACTCTAGATATGACTGGAAAACAAACTTGCACCCAGCTAACTCTACGGGCTGTAGTCAGCTGGGTGCAAGATTGACTGTTTTCTAGTAAAAAAATCTAACTACAGTGTATAGGTTTTGTTCCTGCAACCCATGCACTGAAAACTCCATTATCAATAACCAAGGAAAATCGCTTGATTTCCCCCATTTTGATAAGAGATTTGAAAGAAGGGGCTTCATTAATTTAACGTTCCATTGGCTTTTGGTGAGTGCTCGATGAGCCATCTTTTCTTGCGCATCAATGAAGTAACGGTTATGTCAGATTTCGACCGAAAAGGTCTGTTCTGTATCCAAATTGCCGGATTTTTACTTGTAAGAGTTACTATGAATGATGAAAAGGTTAATATGAAATCATGACATTTTAAGGTTTCTTTTTATTTTCATTCCTGTCTCCTTAATGTATAGACTAGTCTTCTTTTTCAAGCCGACATCTATATCGTCTGACAAGCAAGCATGCGGTTGTCCGTGTTACAGAGTACCTTCCTGGCAGCATGGCTGAGTCTCCTCCTGGTATTGATTCTAGCTGGGCGTGGTTGCGACACCCTCCCGCTCGCTCAAAAGCCCCGCATTACCAATGCAGCACAGGAGCTCGACTCACTGGAGAATGCCGTTGATATTGCGCAGAGAAGAATAGAAGCATACCCATCTTCAAGAATGGTTGGAGTCCTTGACAGACGTCCCAACGGAGCGGGAGGCTCCAAGACGCCAAAGCGGTCGTGGGGAGCTCCACTCCCCGGAGCGGACCGCCCAAATCACGACGACCCGTACGCCACTTACGACGACACGCACTGGGGTAAATTTCTGCCCGTGTCGTCTTCCTCCTCCTTAGAGACGAAGACCGGTTTCTCGGATGACTACGATCCTCTCGGCGGGGGAACTTTCATCAGTGAGGTAATTGATCCCTCCATCACACATAGCGTCTATGGCAGTATGCCCTCGGACATTGAAAGCTCAAATACAGGCCCGAAATGGACGGATGCCCAACCTTCGGAAGGTCAAGATTCCCAGAGCGTTGTACAGCCTTCAGACAGTGACGTCCATAAACTAGACCCGGACATGGACCACTACTCTCTGAAGCCTCAACAAGAAGCCGAGGATGATCATATTCGAGAGGAGGGTGAGGCTGACGCCCACAATGACCTCGACCATCTCGATTCCAAAAATCGTCAGGAGGATTCACCCATGAGCAACGTGCTATCCGCGATTCTTTCCGCCGATGGAGGTGCAGACTCGACCCACAGTGACGCGGAGACGTCTTTTCCTGATGGGGTTTCTCCGCACGCCGCAGGAAAGAGCCCGGAGCCCATTGAGACGGAACGCGGGGAAACTGTACCAGTTGCGGTAAAAGGAGGCGGTGCTATTTCAGACACAGTTGCCATTGAAAAGGTTTGCCAAAAATGTATATCTTGAAACAATTACATGCCTTTAGAAACCGAAAAAGGAAAATTTAACGGTAATGCATAAATGCATCAGCACAAGCCTTAGGCAAGACAAAAGGCAGCATGGCGCATCTGACCATTGATTTTACCGCATTTTTTGACTTTTCATTGGACTATTGCACGCGTTCCAATTCCGCGCATGCCCACTCTTCGTTGAGGGGGGGGATAGAAGGCGACCTTATATCCAGTGCCTGGAGAGAAGGTCAACGAACAGAATAGGGCAAGCCGCACAGAGGAGACGAGGTGAATCAATGCGTGCTTAAATTATGGACTTCTGTTGTCTTCATTTATCAAAATATGTAGACCCCTACTCTTCTTTCTTTGGAGAATCGCAATCTGTCTGACCTCAGAAAACAAATCTATCAAGGCGTGCTCTTTTTGTCTTCAACGGATCCTGTGGGGTTTTCTTTTTGTCTCTAAATAATCAACTTAATTGTTTTGTATCTAAAGCTCCAAGACTTCCTTCTCCATTCACTGGTGTGTAAATACGCAGTGCACAATAACGAAATTAGATATTACATTCAAACCAGAGCTTAAGATCAATTCCTTTCTATTCAAAAGAAAACATAAGTTGCGTGATGCCTGAGTTAGGCATTTTCGTCTAAACATGTTGGACTTTGATCATTAACGGTCCTCTGTAAAGAGAACATGCTGTTGATTTATTGTGTTAAACTATCGGTCTCACAAACAAATATCAGCGAATTCAAGAGTGACTCCTTGCCTTTTCAAGCGGCATAACCACAGGAGCATTCGTTCCCTTCCACTTAGTTTTTCAAATTTGTTTTCACGCCCAAAGACATACAATTCAACTGCAACTTATAAACGAATGGATGCGCGCCCAACTCTCTCCCGAGATCCTCCGGGAAATTTATCAGCAGTAGGATGACAAACCAAAATTTCCCTGAAGACATGCAAGGCACACAAATCACAAGTATTTCGAAGGCGCAGAAAACTCCGCGGGATGAGCAGCAATAGTGATTTTATTAGCAATTTTAGCCCACAAGATTCGTGACTGAGCAATTGACTTAATTTTGTTCAGGCATTTTCTGATTGTAGTGGGACCCTGTTTGAACTGTGGTGTACTGTTATCTATGGGGAATGGGCCTATATTGCTTAAATTTACTGCTGTCGATGGCTAGCAAATATTACCTGGCCTGTTGCAGGTATACCCTCAGAAAGCTAAATTTGTCATTCGGAATTCTAAGTAGCGCATAACAAAACGACAATGCAACCAGCGCAAATCACAGCACAGTACACAGAATGCGCAATACACTCAAGACACAACGCGACGCGACACGACGCAACACGACAATCATATTGGAACAACTATTAAAGCTCAACTGTGGATTCGATGACAGTGACGACGAATCAACGTCAATTACAACGACTGTAAAAGTAGATTGAAAAGAACTTTTGAGGTATCCATCTTCAAAGGAGATAAATATTGAAAAGTAACACTTTTATTGTCGTGTTTTACCCAGCAATACCCCGACAACTATGGAGGACTACTACAAATTTATTATGCAATTTATCTTTTGGGAAAGCTTTAAAATAATACTGCACCAAGTTTTTTTCATACCACTTATTCTTTCGAATTCGCAATAAATATTATGTAAGGCACAAGAGCTTTGAAACATAAATTTGGTCCAATATCACGACTCTATATTCTATCCCAGTGCCCCATCTACCAATCTCCACATGGAGCAGACTAACTTTAACCAAGAGACCCAACTGTGGTTGACCCAACTGCAAGCTGATATCTGAACTGTCTACCCGACAAACGAAAGAAGTGTGCTTATTTACGATGACAGTCGGTGTATTTCACGAACAAAGTGGTTATTAGCGTTATTATAGCACTGGAAAAGCCGAGATTTACGTCATAAAATTAAGCAGAGTCATGAAGGTGGGCCAAGCTTGAAACTTTAAGCACAGACTTTGGTTAGCATTCCAGCTGTTTTTATGGACACATGGTCAACAAATTTGTGTAAAACCTCCTTCCATGTTTATGTTTTTTTCAGACCGCAGGTACCCTTCGCCCTGGCACCAGCGAAGACAGGATTCCCAACGGCATCACGGAGGATGACGTCATCAACGACTTCCTGGATTGGCTGCTCTTCTTATTGGACCGGATGGTGGAACGCAAACAGAGAATATCCCAAATCAAAAACGGTGCTCTTGAATCAGCCTAAACTAAACCAGGCCCCACTCATTTGAAGACACACCCTCTGGTTTTCTTTCCTCATGCCTTCGTTTTGCTGCTCTAACCGGATCCCAAATCTAGGCCCAGTAAACGCCCAGGGACTCCCCATGCTGCAGCCGAAGGCAGAAGATGAAACCGGCGTTTCAGTAAATTGGGCCTAAGTCAATAATGACCATAGTTCGATGACCTCACGATTTTAGTCAGCCGAAATCAATGTTTTTGAGTTATTAACGAAACTATAGCTTTGAGGACAGGTTTTTACCTTACAGGAAAGGTTTTTAGTGAGATAATTTCAGGGGACATCCCATAATTGTGTTGGGAGAAAAATCAAGAGAGAAAACTCCAAGCAGAGATGAAATATAGATGAGGTAGCAGTAAGCTTCGCGGTATATTTTATGTTAATTCATTAACTGAATGCACAAGATGGCTAGGCTATCATGCGTGTCTCTGTTGAACAAAAACACACACCTCAAAAATGGCCGCAGAGAAAACAATCTATCACAACTAGCAAAATACTCACTTTAGGCCCAAAAAAAGGCTCCGGTTTCTGGTATGGAGCTTGCCCAAAAAGTGGTGCGGCGACGCGGCTTTTTTTTTTTTTTACCAAATGTGTGCTGATGACTGCAAATGGTGCCCGATTAAACTTAGTGCAAATATATGGGAGTCCAGAGAGGATCATAACCAATCTAAAAACACGTTAAAATTGTGCAGCAGCAGGATTCCAGTCAAACACGCGCATGGCTACGGCGACGCGCGCATACCAGACTTTTTTTAGCAATTTATCAAGAGATCAAATTCATGGGAGATATTAGGAAGATGAAATGCTAAAATGAAAAACAACAACAAACAAATGATGCACAAAACATTAGATATCTATGACAAAACATTTGCAGCTATACAAGCAACAAAAGCTACAAGCTTGACATACAGGGTGAGTCAAAAACAAAAAAAACAAAAAAAAAAAAAAAAAACCCAAACTTCGGTTTGTTTTCCAATGAGCTGCATGTGTAGCACTTTCGAAATCTTGAATAATTCAAGCTCTTTCTTTTTTTACAAGAATCATTCAAATTACTTATATACTTTTCAAGTTAGTTTTTTTAAAAAAAAACGCCGTTTTTAAGTCTGTCCTGTCCACACAAAAAGTTCATGTTTTTTTTCAAAAAAAAAAAATAAACCAGCACATATAGGATGTGTGTGAAATGTTTTCGTTTTGCTGAAAGAACAGAACTAAAAAAACGGGGGTTGTGTAAAAACTTGTAAACTGAAAAAGACATGAATGATTCTGAGTGATTTCTTGTATTAAACAAAAGTTATGAATTGGGCTTTTATTTTGAAAATTTGAAAAAAAAGTAAGGCTTCAAACAAATCAAACAATGGTCCGACATTGTTTGTTTTTTTTCATTCTGTACTGTCGTGAAACTGTGAAGTACGTACCACTCCAATTGTGTAAATAAAATAAACTAGAGATGTCCGAACGTATATCAAACCATTTTCATTTTAATGGATTTTTGTAATATTCTGGGGATAATATTTTTTCTGATTACAATAAATCAATAAATTCAGTCATAACGGTAAAACGTGGCAGTCAAAATTTAAATAATTAAAATATATACGTATTGGTTTACAATTCCATTATTAAGGGAGTGGTAATATGGCGGTTGGTGACTTCACTTTGGACAGCCAATGTGCTTGACAGATTTTTACCATGGAGATCAGAGACTGTACGTACCGCCAAAAATATCACAGGTTGAAATTGTCTGTGACTGCATCTCAGATGGTTTTAGCTCGCTAAACATCAGGGGCGTCAGAAAGCTTTTCACATGGGGGCGGGGGGGGGGGACACCAAAAAGGGGCACTTGCTCAGAAAAAAGGGCACCTTCCGTCGGTGTGAAAGCGGAGGAAATTATGGTCCCGTTCATTTCGCTACAAATTAATGACGAGGAACAAATTATGAATGCGTTGTCCACCTTGCTCTTTGTGTTTCTTTCATATTACCAAATTTACCATTAGGGAGACACGTTATCGTAATTTCTTCGATAATAGGGAGACACCGGTCATTAGGGAGACACATAACTGTCTCCCTAATGGCACAGCCCCCCTTTAGAGGTAAAATTGTATTGTCGCAATTAGGTTATATTTGTTGCTCGTGGTCTCATTAGTATACATACCGAAATTCGTTGAAATAGAACGAGAGAATATTGAGTTTGGGCACATTTAAATTTGACAAATTTTGTGCACAAGTCTATGGGAAAGTCTCCCCTATACTAAGAAAGGGGGCACAATTTAATGTTGCGAGCGGGGCACTAATATTGTGCTTTCTAGGGGCAGTTTTCCATCTCGAGAAGTTATCGCGAGAGGAACACTATAGTTTTTGATGGCTAATTTTCCATCTCGAGAGGGGCACAATCTTGTTAATGCGAGAGGGGTACTTATGTGGGTTGTTTTTTTTGGGGGGGGGGGCAGTTTTGCATTACAAGAGAGGAGACAATTTTATTTATTTATTGGAAACTGGTACGAAATGCAGTTATGGTTTTTATTCTAGGCAAAATAATATTTATAATAATGCGTATTTACAAAACGCACCTATCCACCAGTATTGGTGCCCAAGGCGCTACACCATTATTACCCTGCTCATTGAGCCAATGAAACATTCCAAAGACCATCTCAGCTCCCTGGGGAGCATACAGCTCGATGCTGCTTATTCGGCGCAAAGCAGCTAAAATCAATCACAATAACCATCTCTGCCATCACAGGTACGGGTACCCATTTACTCCTGGGTGAGAGAAGCAATGAGTGACAAAGTGCCTTGCCCAAGGGCACACGCACCATATCCCAGGCTGAACTCGAATCCACAACCTGCAAAATTAATAAACGCAGACCACGAATTCAATGCTCCACACACCACAAGGCCAAGGCACTGAAGAGAAGCATTTGTATGGACGTACGCGTAGAGCGAGACGTATGTTATACCAATCCGGGCACGCTATCACTTCTATTACGGATGCCCCCTCAAAATGGCGAAAGCAGTTTGTACAATGGCTTGCACAATGCTTTCGCCATTAAAGGGGGCCTCGTGATGTCCTGTGATCACGTGCTTTGATTCATACATGTATTGTGCTGGAAGAATTTTGCGTGTAGGCCTACATGAATTTAACTCGGTGGCCCGAAATGCTCCGTGTGTGGTGCTATAAATATTATGTATAGATTGAGAATAACTAGTTTGTAATTAAATAACGGCCTTTGTTCAGCTGTGTTAGTTGTATACGTTTTGCCGATTCTTTAAATAATTATTGTATTATCTTGTAAATATGGAAAGGATTAACGCTGTGATTTTAAATGTGACTACATTAATATTTCACTGGAATATATGTTAAGTGGTCTTTACCCATTAAATCTGATGCCGCAATAAAGAAGATGTTGAAAACCAGTCGGCAAGAGTACAGAGTCGACTTATTCTTGAAAAAAGCAAAAGACGCACTCATCGCAGAACATCGGCTGCATAAGTCGGCGATGAAAAGTTATTTTTGGTTGGTCACAAAATGTCTACTACAATATGTTTTATTATTGAATTCTTTAAAGGTGTTTTTCTGGGAGAATTGATTTTAAACGATACAACTGACCAATCAGACCGCATATCTCAGTTTTTCGCCGTAACGATAGGTCGGCTGATCCGACCATTAACGAAAGAGGGCGGCATTGCGCTATCGTGGCGGTATCATGGTCTGTACTATTTTGAGGCTTTTATAAGGGTACAGACCGGTAATTAGGCTCAAAATCAGGGGTGTAAATCCGGGGAGGGGTGGGGGACCGGTATAGATCCCCACTTTTTGGCAGGGGGTGGGATTTTTGATCACTCCCCCACTTGTTCGTTGTAAGACCCCCCCCCCCCAAAAAAAATGGGGCGGACGTTGAGGTATTTTTCGAACTTCCCAACAACCAAAATGTATTCAATAGCACTGAAAAACTGAAAAATGCTTTCAGAATTTCCATGGCCGGGCAATTTTTGGATTTTGGTCATCCCCTACCCCCACTCCCCGGCACAGATTTACGCCACTGGCCAAAATTGCCTCTGCCGACCAAATCACTATTTGTACTGTCAATCTTGGTCACTTATTTTGAGGGTTGGTCGAAATGGAAAATAAAATGAAATTGGACCCGAAAGGATTTTTTCCCTTCAAAATGACAAATGACTTGTACTTCAGGTCTGATTTAGGGGTAATCAGACTTTGGAGAGAAAATTCATCCACAACAATAGTTTAAACCCCCGGGGCGCCGCCCCGCCGCCCCCTCCCCCTTACAAATGAACAGAATAATTATATCCTGAAAACCTTTGATTTTTTTTTGGGGGGGGGGGGTAAGTGGGGATATGTCTCATAAGTGCACACGGAAATGTGTTTACACCCAAACTTATTTCTCGTGAGTGGATTATGTTGACAGCGCCCTCTAACGGCAACTTTGCACCAGGATCATCTCTAAAACGGTACATCATTGGCCAGTTGTATAATTGCACTAATACATTATATAGTGCACTTTATCTCTGCACAGTATGCAATGTACGTTGTGTCTCCAAGATGTCTTAGAATTATGTTAATTTAAGGGTACGTATAGAATATTTTGCTTTTTCTTTACACGTATTTGAAGTATCAAAAGTGCTCAAAATCATAAGTGGGTGCATCAACCCGTTAAGGTTTCAGCTCAGTTGATGCTTTTCGTTTTATATTTTGAGAAAACGGAGAAAACGTATGCGCAACTTTTTGCGTCTTGTTACTAAATTCTGTTGCTATAAATGCACTATTTTGAAACTAACCCTCAATGTTACTTTTCCTCCGAACGATAGCATTTCAGACGGAATCATTCATTGTATTTAATTGATACCAGTCCTGTCTTCACTTGGTGCAAGGTTTCTGTCATTAAATCGGTAAGTAATTTCCGAGTCATTGCAAATGATCCTTCGTGGCTTTGACCTGTATTATATACTTGAAATAAAGTGAGTCCTTCTGCAAAGACTTGCAATAAGAAACCTGACATTTTAGTTAAGTGCATCACATTGTTGTAGTTGTCCTTCTCGAGTACACTTTTTAGTACACGTGTAGGTACTCGTACTCGAACTCGCAACTTAAAACTTACTCGTACTCGTACTTATGACGAAGTACTCGTACTCTTGCAAATATTCTCGTGCACCCACATACTGAAATTTGTATCCTTGTGGAGACATTTCTTTGTTCTCGTGTACTAAAGTTTTGGAGTTTGAAAGTCCAGTTTTAACATGCTCTTATTTTAACCAGAATTAATTTCCTTGGCTGAAACTTGGACTCAATATCCCTTCTCTAAACCTCTACCATTTGCGACGGATCAACCCACCTTGGAAATTCCTAGTTTTTGAGTAAAATCCATATATATATTTCGTGAAAACCTTGTGGAGACGTATCATCTATAAAAATTGCCCTGTGAAGACGTAATGCCCGGCAGAAGGGCATAAGTGTGCATATGCCCTTATGCAATGTAGCGTAATGACCAAAATGTTCCCAGCAAAAGGGCATATGCAGAAAACTGCCTCCATTTTAGTGAAATTATAACATTTTCGTCAGAAATTAATACACGTTGTTCCTAAACTTATGATTTATATGTGGGACAAATTTCAAATTCGAAAATTTATATTATGCGTGGGAGAACATTGGATACATAATGCGCGCCAGGGAACAATGGAACCTTTCAATGCAATTTTCTTGAAAATGATTTTTGCGTCAGAACGCTCATATGCCCTTCTGCCGGGCACCCGACGGTATACAATCTTTTTTTTTGCCCTACTGTGTGCATGTCTCCAGAGGGCACGGTGTATCAGATCAAGCCCAATTTAAATTTGTTTAAGAGGTACATGGGCGGATGGCTTTTGCATTTGTTTAATGCCTAGTTGACATCAGAAAGCCCTTGATAACACGTCGTGTACCATTAATTTGCTCCTTCTCTTGGACGGTATACCCGGTACTCGTAGCGGTAGTACGTGTACTCGTACTCGAGTACATTTTTGGGTACTCATGGACATGTGTACTCGACTACTTGTGTCTCAGCCCTGCAAATCGACGATATTCGATTTCAGTAATTAGAGAAATTCTCATTTCCGCCAGGGGCTAGGCCTACCTTGGGAACATCCAGAAACAAATATTTACCCACTTGGGTATAATTTGATATGGTCGTTGGAATTGAATAATGCATTTTTTACGAACTTCAATAATTTATGTTGTGTGTGTGTATCATAATTTATAAATAATTTGAAATTGAAAATCATTTATTAATTTTCATTCTCAAACTTTGCTTATGTATTTTTGCCTTTATTTCGGTCGTTATTTTGTTCGTCCACCGGACCGCCTTTCCCACAATCTGCGTCTCTGAGGGGGAGCCAGAGGCCCCCCACACCCTGGCGAGCAACTGCCACCCCCGGCAAAAGCCATAAATTTTCTACAATTGTGTTTTTTTCTTGTGGTGTTCTCCACTAGTTGGTACTGTCCCCCCCCCCCCCGCCACCATGCCCGGAGCTCATGGGCGTCGCGAAAAAAAAAAAAAAAAAGAAGACAAAGTGGTGTAAATTTAATGATCTAAAACTGATAAATCGAGAATGTGTTGAGAAATACAAGCATTTTTTTGCCAAAAAAAATTTTGCCCCCCTCTAGAAAAAATCCTGGCGACGCCCATGCCGGAGCTGGAGCTGGCGACTGGGCTGCTGCGATACGAAATAAAACATAAACCATCGGACTCAGAACACACTTAATCATTGTAAATTTGTAGGAAAAAGTGCCATACCAATAGCTTTAAAAAAGGCAAAGTGCTAGATGTCATTTGTTCTGTCACCACGGTTGGATGACTATCCAGCTATAATTTTCACCATTATATGAAGAAACTACCAACAATGCATATTGCCATAGCAACCCATCTCCTTTGTCTCTTGTCTCCCCACTGACGTTACCATGGTAGAATCGTGATTAGCTCAACCCACACGAACCCATCGCTACGGGAGCTGTTTGCACGATCGCTGACGTTGCGGTTCGTTCGTTGCGGTCCTCACACATGTTTTTCTTGCGAGAAGACACTATGGCCACATCTACGTAGACCTCCGTTCTTAATTGCTCGTGAGCATAATCATAAGCAGCCAGTGGTGGCGAAGCGGTGATACGGAGCTGATGTTAATATCCATCTAGCTTTTGCTCATTAGATTGGGATGCCAGCTATTGCATCATGCGGGGGTTGAGATCGCTAGCCCAGGCTATGTGTATTCTGACGTCATTCGATCTCTGGAGATATTTGCCGCCACAGTCTAGCGTGAATAATTAGCCATCTTCTGTGCGCCGTTTCTGTCCCCCGTCACATGCACGTCACGTCATTGCTGAATATTATTATCATCTACGCCGAATTTTCCAGTATTGCAGAGAGCCCTTTTTGTGTCGACGGATAAACAGTTGAAATTTAAAAAACGGAATACATCTAAAAGGTGAGTTAATATTCTGTTTCACTTCTTCTCTGTGTCATTGTTTTTGGTCGTTAAAAATCTTCAGAGATTGTTGATGAGGATGATTTCCTTGGCTCGGGTACTTGAAGGATTTGTCGACGGGGGGAAAAGGGTCATCTTGTTCTGCAACGGCAAATGTCAACGAATCACAGTATTGATCGGTTACATCCATTTGGGGGAAAATCTGACCAAAATGTATTTTCTAAGTCTGACCTGATTACTGATTAAAATGTGTGAAATGTACGGTAGGCCTAGAAATAACCCACTGAAATTGTGACCGTCATGTACAATTTGCGATGTAATTCACTCATCCCTATGTTGTCTGTATGCCACCATCTTGTACGATGGCCGCCATTTTGTTCATCTTCACCGGATGTCGCGAAAATGAAACCGAAATAAATGCAAGCAGAACGGACGAAGATTTGACAAAATTATAACATCACTGGAAACGGAACATTTGCTAACATGTAAAGGGAATTGTACCAATATTCCCATGAAGAGATGCGTCATACCTTTTTTGTATCGATTCTTTCAACAGACTTTGAATTGCCGAATGCACAAAATAACTTGTAACCTCTTCGTCAATAACCTTTTGCCTTATTATCACAGTGTATTTCTGTCGAGTCGGGAAAAACTAATGTCCATCTCAAAAGAAATTTTTTTCTAGTGCAAAATGCTTCATGTACGACATACAGAATATGTGGGACTTGGTATTTTTACACCTCGGGGCCAACCGGCCAGCTGTCCGTTGCACAATCCAAAAGTGGGGGAGGGAGGGGAGGGGCTTGACACGCTAGAGGCAGGGTGCGCTCATGTGTCCTCCTTTTTCTTATCTCTTGTTTTACAATCCTTAAAGAAAGGGGATGAGTCGACTTCAATAGTACTCGCTTCTCTTGAGGTTTAATTACCAAATATTGTTTTAAAGACACTCTGAGGGGGGGGGGGGCGACAACGGGGGCTAACCCCCCCCCCAAAAAAAGAACCCATTTTGTTTAAATGACAACGTCCCAAATAAAGGCTGCGTATGCCTATCATATACATCACGATCCTTTACTCCCAAAAATGGTTAAAGTGGTCAGAAATTGCCTCAGAAAGCACCACAGAGCATCTAGAATCCCCCCAAACAATTTTTGTTTTAAATTTCGAACGCCGTAATTTGTTGGACCCAATTTTGGGGACAACAACTTTTTGTCCCCCCCCCCAAAAAAGAACCCCACAAATTATGTTCTGGATCCGCCCTAATTGGACAAGGGTCTAGTCTACTCAGTCAGAAAAGTCAGCCGTTCTTTTTTGACATAATCTGAATAGCATGCAGGATTTCCAATGTATTCGTTCAGGCGCGGGCAAACAAGACAAGTGGGTTATTCACAATCGATATTGTTATATTGATGTTCAATAATTATGCAAGCCTTTTCTGTGCAAAGTGCAAACACTTGTAATGGATATGATTTCGAGACGAAAGTTGTTGAGAAATAGAAACATCGTCCGCTGTTTATCGATTGTGTTTGATGGTACATTTTCTGCTTTCAGACCAAAAATGCCGAATTCAATTAAAATACCCCAGTGGACAGACACAAATGTACAAAATAATGCACAGTCATTTTTATGTCGTCTGAGAGGGGTTGACTTAAAACGCATGTGGGATCATTTTGCTTTTCGTGCATTTAATTCGTTTCCAATAATAACACCACTCAAAATCCAAAGAAGAACGTTCAAAGCCTACCCAGTTTAAGTTTTAGCCCAGTGAATATTACACTTTTCGAAAAAACAGTGAAAACGTGCCAACCTTTTGATCTCGAAACACGATTTCGCCGTCAATAGAATTCGTTATGTCAAAAATCAGACCATTGAATGATCAGTGGAATTCACCATGTCTTGATTGGTTTTTTTTTCTCGAAATGACAGCAAACCAGACGGAATAATTTCACGGGGTGTTTGTCACCAGTTCGATCTTTAAAAGGAATATACAACATTTGCTTATTTTTTTCTTTCTTTTTTGGCAGGCATGCAGCAGCTGCCTCGATCTGGTCCCCTGTCCCCTGTCAGTCAGATAACAAAACCGGCTATTTTTATTGTGTAAACTTGCCAGATCGAGGCTCTGCGTGCCTATGGCGGAGCGTGAAAAGAGCGAATTGCTGTGATTTTCAGAAATGGATGGATTTGGGGTTAGTATTTTATAGCAAATAGTGTTTATATTGTTTGAAGTTTTGTGTTCGTAGATGGAGAAAACAAAGAAAAAAAAAACAATCATGCTCCTGTAGTCTGGTTACCTGACCCCACTTGAGACGAAACGGAGCAATTTACATGTTTTCAGGGAATTGTAAGGTCAGGGAACCAGTGTAGCTGGCTTGTACCCGTTTATAGGTGCGTAATCGATTGCAAACAAAATGTGGACTACTTTGGTTGCAGTATTTGAAAAAAAACTGGGTTTTTTTTTTTAACGCTGGTCGATACGAAAATGCCACTTTTCTTGAAAATGACAGCATAGCAAGTGCCATGATTTTACAGGATGTT
This sequence comes from Patiria pectinifera, assembly GCA_029964075.1. Lineage (NCBI taxonomy): Eukaryota > Metazoa > Echinodermata > Asteroidea > Valvatida > Asterinidae > Patiria > Patiria pectinifera. The sequence continues at coordinate 16,071,453 of CM057142.1, read as the reverse complement.
TTAGACAGTCGTCACTAACAGTCCAGATGGTATATCATAATAATCCAAGAATGATCATATTATACATTAAAGCGCTTGATGAAACAAAAACAGTTGCCGCAAGAAGCATAGCCGTAATAGACATGCTAAAAATATATGGCACGCAACTACTCATAGCTAGTAATACATTAAATCAAATTCACGTATTGGGTATTCTGCATATGCTTCGGCTGCCACATGCGGCTCTGCCATTTTATGCCCCCCCCCCCCTTTCACTGTTTGATTTAGAGAGAATTCGCCATTCTATAAGTGTTGGTCACGTGAATTTTAGCTCAGCCTATATTATGAAAAGTAACGACAAGAATGAACGAGTCTTTGTTCGTATGATGTGATAATATGGAGATTCCGTGCAAATGACGTATTCGATGTTCATTCATTCATTCATTCATTCATTCTTTATTATTTTTACCACATCTCATTTCATTAAGTGACAAGGAATAAATACATACATGTAGTTTTAGATATTAAGAAATTTGAACTGGTTTTACAAAATATATTTATACACTTTGGGCGCATTATTTTCTAATTAGAGATGGTGGAAGGGAATCCCCCAAAAGCGGAGCTTGTCGAGTAGGGATCCCATTTAACATGAATTAATACAAACATTTAGTGAAAAACAAATGAAAATTAATTGAACATGTAAATTGTAAATTGTACATAACACACGGAAAAACATTTAAAACCAATAATATTCCTGATCAGAAAAAAAAAAGAAATACGGAGTAGTAACCCAGTAAGAAGATTAATCTGAGCTATTATAATTTGATAGTAAATTCGATTTAAGTTTGAATTTAAATAATGGGAGGCTATGAATGTCCTGAAGTGATTTATGTAAGGACAATCAATGTTCAGATTGATTCGAGTATTAATCATAACTTGGTTCATATAAGGAGTAATAAAATTACGATGAGGATGTGCTTTTGCAATGAGAAATCCTTGCAAAATGCTTAATTTTATATCACGACATATAAAACCAGTGGATGGATAATGCATTGCATGCACGCATAGCTCTGTTCATCCATGTTGGTATCAAGACATTTTCATAGGAGGGCCGCGTGTATTTAATTTTCTCAAAATGCTTTTTGATATTAAATAAGGCACTGTTTCAGGGCATAGACTAAGCCTTTTGCGGGCCTGCTGTTCAAACTGTACAAATGTGCCGTTTAGTTTGTGTTCTTAACAACGTTTTTTTTCGATCCACGCACGATTTCATATTCTGTTAATAATCGTCAGTTACGGTAGACCGACGTTCTTTTTGCTCCATGAGAACGATGTAATGAATGCACCGCGGCGATGAACGTTAGTGAACATTTAATCAATAGTTGTTAGGACCATTTATGCTATTATGCTTGCTATTCGCCAATCGTTGGAAAGAGGAGTGATGATGGAATCTGGAATAATATAAGGCTGTTTGCCTTGAAGGTCCAAAGATTAATTTGCAGTTTCATTTGGGGTATTTTGGAGTGATTTTGGTACCGATTTCCAGCTGAAATCTAAAAGATACTGCAATAGTTGAACAGAATTCGGAAAATATGAAATGAGGAAATATGTAGCAACAACGTTGAAATGGGAGAGGAGATATTGATGTCATGCAGTTCTTTAAAAAATATAAATTAAGGACAAAATAACCACAATTTTCCGACTTGAATGGAGGGTAGAAAATGACACTTGCACTCTTTAAAAAAAAATTAGCCATGTATTAAACAACAGTCAAACTGACAAGGCATTTTGGGGTCCGTGAGGTGCAATTGCAAATCAGATTAAATGACTATTTTTGGTCAGGATTACCGACCATTTAAGTGTATAACGTTGAAAAAAGGCGGGCACTTTTCTTTTTCAGTCGTGAACAAAAACTATTTTCTTTCTCTAAAGTTCAAATTTGAAATCGTTCAACTGGTCTGAAAACCATTTGTGAACAGAATTGGCCAATCAACACAACATTTTCGAGAAATCATTTTACACATCACAATGGTGCATAGTTTTGATATTCCCCAATTTTTAATAACATCTGGAAAATTATTTGGATCAAAATTAAACTAAGCGGAATATTTGTCAACATTTCCTCCAGAAATGTGAGACATTTAGGGTTTCCTGTGACCCACACCTCTAAAAAAATAATTAATAAACATAAAAATACCACTAAATTTTGGCGGTCTGGAGACGCATTTCACCTTCAACTCAAATCCTGACACAATGAACGAACGCATTGGACGGTTAACTCATGAAGGTGTCATGCCGCATTAATACAGTGTGAACTACATTATGCCACTGTTAGGCTGCAATGCCGTGGGACAAAGAACATGTGCGAACGTTTTTCTCCTTAAAAATTAGTCCTGACTAAATTTCAATACATGAAAGAATGAATAGGTAGCAATTATGTTTAATATTATCAAAAAAAATACACTTTTAAGAAAAGATTATGAAACTTTTGTACCATAAATGCCGTAGTGAAATAAACTTTTAAAAGACTAAAACCTCAGACACATCAAATATATAATATAACTCGTGTGGCGGAGAGGGATTTTAAGGATTAAACGGACAAAATAAGCAAAAGTTGAGATACATTTCCAATTAATTTGAAAGGGGAAAAATTTAACTGAAACCTCCCTCTACAGAGACTTTGTTTATCTTCGGATAACGACTAGTTAAAAATGGTTTGTTTTTACTTTCTTATGGAAGGGGCGAGGCGGATAACGCACCGCTGATCTCGGCTGTGCAAAGACAGATTGCACGACAATTTGGTGTTCATAATAAATAGAGAAAACGTTTGGCAATAGTTTTTATGAATTATTCACACTACGTCCGTTGGTTGAGCATGAACTCTAGCTTATAACACGGACAATGCAATTTAGTGAACATTTCATGCCACGCTGCGCCAAAATGTGACATTCTGCGAGAACAGAAAGCCCGGATTTTAAAAATTTGGTGGAAAACGCGCGAACGACGAATTCAGCTGGATATAATTGAGTTATGGCGATATCGACTTTAATAAAACATGAATTCAGTCGCAGAGTTTATAACTATACAATACATGTATTTCTTATTACCTATTTGTACCAAGTATTGAAGTATTCTTCTGGAATTTAATCAATATTTAAATTATTTGTATACTAATTTAATTTATTTTATTTGCTTCTTTTTTTATCTTGTTACATAATATTTGTACATTTTCGATTTCATGCATTAATTAATGAACCGGGCATCGTGCAGGCGTTTGATTTTGCTCGGAGTTAATAATCGTCCATTTATCACCCATTTCTCTTCTGAAAAGATAACATGATAATTATTGTGCCATGTGAACATTTGTGGGTCATGAGCTTGAGGGCCTGTAAAAAAGAAGGGTGGAAGCCGTGAACATCATGGACTGCGAGCTTGTAACTGGGATGTAATGTGGCCCTAAATTTGCTCTATTTTGCAATGGAGCGCAGTCATCATTTTTCAAAATGGCGCTGGGCTTCGGGACTACACTATTAAAGGGGTGATCATCTTTGGATGGAATTTTCTCCCAAAAGTCATTGATTAACCCCCCCCCCCCCATGAAGAGAAATTGAAAGACGATGAAATAAGCTTTAATTAGTGTCTTGTGAGTATTTTCCCTGAATTTCGGATGGGCGTAATTATCACTGGGGCCTATGGCAGCTTATTTACTAGTAACATTAAATGCACGTTTGATTGTCTGAGGCTCCCCGACTTGCTCTATAAAAACTGCAATTGTTCTTACTTTCGTCTGGGTTCCTGTCTTTTCTTTTCTGTCATCAGTGACCAAGATGAATCTTTCGCTCGTCGTCTCAGTCTTGAGCAGCGCCCTCTTTCTGGTCTGCGGCGCCTACCCATTCAGCTCCTCGGACCGACTGGCCCTGCGCAGCTACCTGAGGGATACGTTGCTAGGCGACGTCGGGGATGCCATGGTTGGCCCGGCAACCAGGGAGGAGAGCGCCGCCATGAACAAACTCATCATTCCGCCCAACACCTTTGTGTCAGGTAAAATAATCGATCGTTGCCTGTTTTTTCCCCGTATTTATGGTACATGTATTTGTTTGTGCATGCGGCGGATTTGCATGCATGACGCGTTGATGGTCAAGTTTTATTTGACCGAGAAATGATTTGATTGAGCAGAATTGTGATCAAGTCAATCACACGCCAGTCACAAGATGATCTCAAGATGATCTCAGGTCAATCATAAGTCGAACACAACTCTATCACAACTCAATCACCAGTCAATTACATGTAAATGATGAGTCAACCACAAGTAAAACACGAGTCAATCACAATTAAATCACTAGTTTATCACATGTCAATCATACACTAGTCAGACACAAGGCAATAATCGCATAGCATGCAATCACTGAGATATCAGTCGCCAGTCAACCCCAAGTCCGTCAACATTAATGTCTGTCACAAATCAATCATAAGTCAATCATACGTCAATCGCAAGTCAATCACAAGTCGATCACAGGTCGATCACAAGTCAATCATACTTCAATCATAAGTCAAGCACAAGTCAATCATACTTCAATCATAAGTCAATCACAAGTCAATCATACTTCAGTCATAAGTCAATCACAAGTCATTAGTTATACAATCTCCAGTCAACGAATGAGCTATCAAAAGTCTATCACAAATCAATCATAAGTCAATCATACTTCAATCATAAGTCAATCATACTTCAATCATAAGTCAATCACAAGTCATTAGTTATCCAATCTCCAGTCAACGAATAAGCTTTCCAATTGAGCTGTGTCAATGGCAGCCCTTTGTCACGTTCATCCCCTGCTACTTGTGATTGACTCAAGTAAACTTCTGACATTTTGGGAGTTTCACTACAGAATCCGCTTTTCCCAACCAGGTGGAGCAGGAGAAGGCAAACAACACCTTGGATCAGCCGGGAAGATCCCCAATAAACAGGTGGCTATACCGGAGGTCCACGCTGGCTACTCGACTCCGCCCAACCCCTGCCCCAAGACGATGGACGAGAAAGGTCAGATGCCTCATCCTCAACGAGTTTAAAACCACTTTTAACAATACTTAATCGTTGTCAAGTTTCCATCAAGTAGTTGGGTCAATGTTCTCTGCTCCCGACGTAAAAGTCCCGGGGCGGCTATAATCAGCATCAAATCCGAGACTTGATGATCTTGATTCCAAAACTTGGCGATCTTGAAAACCCATTTATGTAAACAGGAGTAAGTTCTTATGTTTTGCTCTGCTGGAGAAGAGTTATGTCGTGTTTTTGCTGCCCCTGACGAGTTTCGAAAGTTCTGCATGTATTTGAAGTAACACCAAGCAATATACACAATGTGTTACTTGCAAAAATTGATACATTAGAGAAATAGGAGAAATGGGAGCAGAATCCTCAAAATTCAAGATTTTTTGAAACCCGTCAAGCTGCAACTTATCGTTTGCCAATTTTCATGAAGTGCCTCTTTGAAATGCTCGTCAAATGCTACAAAATAATTTAAACTCAATGGGGGCCACAACTGAGAAGAAAAGGCAAACTAACTACTAAACCTTGCTGTGTTTTGATTTGTGTAACAAGCCCTCAATCACGCTAGTCCCATAGCTTCAGTTAAGTAATATCCCCCTCTTGTCTTGCAGACAAGGAGAGCGTGAAGTCTATCCTTCACCCCCGGCTGAAGTGTTTCTGCGAGAATGGATGGCAGGACGATGAAGCGGAGACCCTGGACTGCACTGAATGTAAGAATGTGTGATCGCCTCATTGAAGGATCCAAAAATTTTCAATTTTCAAAGTGGGTTTGTTGACACTGTTATGAAGTCAACGCATAGGCCTACACAGACCAAAGGGCTTAATTTTGAACAGCTTTTCGATATTGTTTGAAATAACTCAGGAACGAAATTCTGGATTGTGTTTAAAACAAAAATGCAAACTGGTGAGACATAAAACTAAGTGGTTACTACTTTAGCCTTCCTATCCATCCTTTAGTCTGACCACCGGAAATTATTTGCATTAGGCCCTATGTCCGCGTATCAGACGGATTTTCCTGATCTTACGGTCATGTTAAAAAGCTGATTGTTATTGTTGAATAAATTGTGGCAAAAATAGGGATTGACCTATTTTTTTTCACAAAAGCCGGTTACTATAGTCCGTGTGTTACATGGGAACATATTTTGATGTATTTGATGGGAACATACTCAATATTTCAGCTGTGTTTCCCTTTAAAAAAATGGCCCCAGATCTGAACGGATCTTAATCCACAAGGCATTAATTAGAAAAAAATGGTCCAGAAAAAAAAAAAGTTTTATGGGATCGAGCTTTGAATCTGACCTTTCAACAGCTGAAAATTGCTGCTTGGCTACCATGTCCAACACTGCCGCCTTCGTGAATCAGTACCAGCAGACCGGCGAGGCCCAGGAGCAGCAGTACATGCCGTTCAAGCGGGTAAGATGACGGGAGAGGGGAGGGTGAGAGACACGGTACTCAGCGATCCTTTCGCGAAGTCCAGAACAAGAGAAGTTTTGGAAGCATCCCGTGCTCGATTAGCTTGTTTGTTTGTCAATCTGTTCGTCTGTTTGTCCGTTTGGTTGATTGAGATGCATGGGATGTTGACTTGACAACAGTCATCGAATCATCACCAGTTATATCTTTGATAGAATCCATACAATGTAACGTATGGATGATGCAACCATCTTTGGAATGTTTTCATTTTGTCTCCATTCTTTTCTGTTATGTGTATCATGACCCGATATCGTAGGCCTACATGGGAAAACAACCTTGCAATTATCAGTGACGGGCTTCTATACCAAGACATTTTCAGGAGAGTCAAATGATTCTGGCAGTACGCCTAGTCCCAAGTCAGATTGTCTCGGAATCCGGTTCTATTTCGCCCAACCTTTTTCCGAGTCAAATATGGCACTTTTCCGGGTCAAAAATTACTCTTTTTGCCAACGCCTTCCGGGTCAATCTGATCAGGGCTTTGTATAGAACACCATTATGGTTGCGTGATTCAGGGAAAGGGTATTCTGTGACCTGCAATGTATCTAAATCCTTGCTATAACTTTGGTTAAAAAAATACCAGTATAGAGAGATTTGAGTTTCGACTTACTGGCTATTAATTGTCTGGTTCGTTTTGCTCAGAATCAGTACAGTCAGGGTGAAAAGAGAGGTCAACTCGTGGCCAAGAAGTCTCCCGAGATCATAGCCAAACGAGTGAGTCCTTATAGGCCTACTCTTGGATTTGCTGAGGGCTTTATCGGTTTTAAAATTGTGAAAATTGCGCTGTGCTTTTCATTTGCTGGTCTGTCTCATTCCTTTCGTCTGATTTGATGTCCTCTTTTCTGCCTGCATATAACTTTTGCCCGTTAAATGTTTGTTTCTTTTAGTTGTTTTTTTGTCAGCCTGTATCAAACAGTTATTAGGCCTAATAATGTAAGGTGTTTATACCATTAATCCATGTTGTTGATATGTTCTTCTATACGTTTGATTGGTTTCGTTGGTTGCTTACATACCTCTATTTATTTCATTTGTTTGCTTGGCTATTGTTTTTTTTTTCATATTTGTTTTCTTATTAAATTTTAAGTCACTTGGTATGTCACTGTCTTCTCTTCAGATTTGCTTTTGCATACATTATGTATACGCTGCCTGTCTTTTAACTTCATTTTTGCTTGATTTACATAAATAAATGCTTTGTGCTAGAAATGGAATTGTAGAAAACTTAACCTTGCGGTGTTTCGATGTGGTGGAGAGTATCTGTCTAAACGGAAAGGACTGAAATGTTGCTGTGAGCGAATCTAATAAGACTATCAAAGTGAACAGCGCCCTCTGTGTATCGACGATAATTTTGTTTTTGACTGATCATCATTTTTCAGAGCCTGGGAGTCAGACGACCTGGAACAAAGGTGCGTGATTTCATCTCTTAATATGAAACAAAAAATCACTTGATTTATTTTATGTTCTAAACTGTATTTCGTTCACGGTTAGAGAAAGTCGATGATGTAGCAATATATATAGGCCTAATAGGGCCTATTTTCTCTACAGTCAGATTTACAACTAGAGTAGCTACTTTGAATCATTTCGCTCATACCCACGGACAACTTCCGAGAGTTCTGCTGACTGCTGGTCGCTTTCATAAAATATTGAGAAAGATACATGTATAAAAGGGGTACGCTAATGCCACCAACGATGGACATATAGTGCGCATGCGTCGTGTTACCACGCCATGGGGCAAACAAATAGACCTGAGACCTAATGACGTAATGGCTTTGCTTGCATATGCGCTTTCCTATGGGAGCGGAGTCGAGGCGCCAGACAAAGTAGGGACCGTCTCAAATCAATCAGGTGCCGTCTTCTCGCAGAAGGTTGGCTGCAATGGATTTCCATCTGTCTCTGTCTTGAGATGCCCTCGCACATTCCATGTAGCTAAGGCCAGTTCAGTCTCTCAATTTATCAAACCACCACATAGGAAAGCGCACATGTAAACAAAGCTTGACGTCATAGGTCTCAGGCCTATTGCAACAGGAGTGCTGAATCAGTCGATGCGTCTCGGTAAATTTGAAACCCCTGAACTGCATCTTCTTTGATGAGTGTCATCAAATAGCTCTAACCATGGAGGTGGGCCGAGCTCTGACCAAGGCTTTGTTTCTCCTTTTGTTTCAGCGTTTCAATCCTTACCTTGACAACCAACCGTACATCGATAGCCTCGTTGCTAAGAAGGCACCCAGACTCTCCGGTTTCCCCGCCATGTAGGAGGTTTGACCTCGTGTCAAAGGTCACTGATGACATCCGGCCCATATGGATATTAATGTCATGTTTAATTATCAACTGGGATTCACTACACGTGTGTCTATCAATTTCTCTTTTAAATTCGAAACATTTTGGTAAAAAAATAAATAACACAACGAAAATGATATTGATATTCACATGAATGCACTACATGAAACAGGTGATGAAAATGTATTATGTTTAATGTGACCCGCTCTGCTGAAATGAATGACTGGTCTTTTGACTGGTGGGACAGTTGGCCAATTACGTTGAAGGAATAACATTTGTATTTTTTAAACGAGATTTGACAATTTGATTTGTAGCAATTTCATCCTTTTTTTTTCAAATCAAAACTAGGTCTAAGTTTCTGCTCTGCAATAGCCAAAGTTCAGAAACCGTTGGAAAAGCCAATCTTTCCAACATTTTGACATTTCTAGAGTCAACTATGGCAATACGGGCAAGAAATGTGAACGCATCAAGTTATTTTGGAATTTACTTTTTTTTCATTTTCCGGAGCGGGTCACATTGACTACTGAAAAAAAAAATGTCCAATCAGAAGTTGTCGGAGTAAAAGTGCGCGTTGTGGTTTGGTTATTAATTTTGTTTAATAATTTTCAAGTTTCGTTTGGTTTTTTTTTAAATATAAACAAGAACGGTCAGTGATTTACTACAGTGGATCTCTCACCGAAAACACAACATTACTTATACCGAAGAGATAAAATACAGGGGAATAACTTCACAGGATTTAACTGCTCATAACAATTGACTGTTTGGTAGAAAGGGCAAGTTCGATCGCGGACCAGTGGTCAACTAGTGACGATTCGTGACGTGTGTTGCGCCTGCGCTTCAGCCAAAGTTAATCATAGTTCGCGCTCGAGCATCCTCGTGGAATGACATCTGGACTAGATAAAACATTGCCATCTTCTCTGAACAAGTCTACTCCAAAAAGTGTGTTTAGCAACTAAACACAATCTTGCTATATCACTTTGTAAACATGTTTAGAAGCTAAAAATTACGTGTCAAATTCCTAAACATCAATGTTCATTACGGCCGATTCACAATAGTGCGCCTCCAAGAGTTTGCAACGCGTTGGCCAATCACAATGCGCGAAATCAGTCGACCTTTTCCAAACGCGCATTCGGTCGACAGATTTTGCGCATTGTGATTGGCCAGCGCGTTGCAAACTCTTGGAGGCGCACTATTGTGAATCGCCCGCATTGTTAAACATTATCCATCAATACTAGTATTTAAACATGTTTGCAAAGTGATGGCAAGAAAGTGTTTAGAAAAGTTTGTAATTGCTAAACACAGTATTTGCAGTGTAATCATCTTGTCAGGATGACCAGTTACATCCTTTTATCGAAAAATTTGACAATTTGAATCTTTAAGGGTCGTTTTTAAACTCTCTCCTAGAGTTTTGTTTTTCTTGGGCAGTCAAACCCAATCGGATGTGAAAGCAGTTTCCTGGCGGTGCGTTTGAATAGAACACCATATCGATCCATCGCGCAGGTATCAAAAGCATTTATCAGCAATCGAGGATTAAATGGAAAATAATCGTGTGATTGTTATACTTTTGTTTTATTATAGTCTTTTTGTAATGTCCCGTTTTTGCCACTCGCCCAGCGGAGAAGTCCAACGTGGATTTTGTGTTTGGCGTATAAATGTTGTAAACAGAAATTGTTACTTCACAAATTATTAACATCGTAAGAATATTAATCACTTAATGAAGTACATAATATTTACACAGAATTTGTGTATAGTTTGCATGTATATTGCATATACGTATGCGGTACGGTACTTACTTAGATTTGTTTAGTTCACCTGTTATGTTCACAGTGCTGGGGTGGATGGAAAAGACGCTTTGAATTCAGGTTCATTAAACAAATTAGCAAAGATAATGTAGGCCTAGTGACATTACGGAATAACGGATTGGTTTATTAATAATAAAAAAAAATTGTTACCACGTTGGCAAACAACCGGATCAAAAGTCATTGGTAAATGTGCTCACTAGAAATATTGCTTTTTAGAATTCAAGTCCAAGTCCGAATTCGAATCGCTTTTAAGTTATGGCAACGGCTTCGGTTCGGACACCGAAACGCTGCTGTGAAAAAAACGGCCCTTTCGGACGCAGCCTTGCAATTGCATGCATGCAAAGGGTTTGTATGTATATATTGTGTATAGAAAATATATTGCACAAAATATCTTGATTGTATTAAATTTTGGTCGACTGCTATTAATTTTAAAAGGAAGTTCCTTGATATTTTGAGTAGTAAATTGGCTAAAATATTGTATTGAGTTACTGCATGATGTAAGTGTAATCATTTGTGAGCGTAGTAGAAATTTCAAGCATTTACTAGAATTAAGTTATGACGACCCCAGTTGTTCTGATGAATACTACATTGTTTTAAGATTACCACCTTGAAAAAAAAGGTAAAGGTTAAGTAATTGCCTCTGGTATTATTGTTTATCTTATTTTAAGTTATTAATACGTATTATATGATTTATTGATAATTTTCCTGATACCATTGGCTGACACCTTGCTTAAATTTGCTGAAATCTGGCGCTTGCCCTAGAAATCAATGTATATCCAAACTTGACAATAAAGGCATAAATAACCCCGAATGACATGTTATCTTGTGTAATTGTTATTATATGGATGTTTTAAAATAAAAGTTGAAAAAAAACCTGGGACATGTACGGCAGGATGCATGGCCACATGGGAAAAATAAAAAAATAAATCCGAAAAGTATAAAACATATTTTTAAAATTACAGATATTCTATTGAGTAAACACTGCATAGGATTGCTCGTTGGCTTACTGCCGTGCATGTACTTACATTTTGTGCAGTTTTCTACTCCCCTTAAATGTATGAAAACTATTCGACATCCCTTTTTGGTAAATTTTTATTGAAAAGTGAACTTCCTCAAATTCTGTTTGTTTTTCCTGACAACTGAGGACGCTGTTGCAATGATATCGTTTCAGGAAGCGCATAAGAGGAAGGAAAGATAAAAGTTATTCATTAAAGGGCCGTGCAGTGTCATTTTTAAAATGCTTTCCTTGAAAATGCACTTTGTGTCCCATTAAACCTCATTTCCATTTTCGTTTTGTCATTTTGAAGGAAAGTTTGGTGCCTTTTTGGGTTGTCATGCTGATGCAAATTTCCATATTCTCAAAACTGTGATGTCATTCCGGGCAGAAACCTCAATGTTACAGCTATTGGAGCACACAAACAGTTGCTAGAATTTTGGGTATTCTGCTTTCTTAACTTTTTCTTTGGTGACTCGTTGTTGTGTACTCTCTAAATTCCAAAGAGTGAAATTAGGGACTAGACGTTTTAGAGTGAAAATCACTCTCATTTTCGATTGAAATAGTCTGAAAAAAGAACCACTTCAGTCGAAGCTCGAGTGAAACCTCGATCTTTACGATTGTAGAAATTTCACTCTAAAACGTCTAGTCCCTAGTTTCCGACTGGGGGAGTTAATCTTCACTCGAATGGAGTGGAGTGAATTTTCACTCTTTGGAATTTAGAGAGTAAGTACATGGCAGTAAGCCAATTAGCAACCCTTTCATACAATTTTTTTCAGTGAGCAAGTTTCGGGCTCACAATTTGAACAGAAAACCCGTAAAAACTGAACAGTGTCTTCCTGAAATGACATTACAGAAACAGCGCCCTCAGTTGTCAGGAAACGCATGCAAAATTGTCAAGGTTTAAAGAAGTGCACTTTTCAATATAATTAACCATAAAAGGATGTCAAATAGTTATCACACAGGAGTAAAAAATTGCACAAATCGTGTTCCTTTTTTTTTTTTTTTATCGCAGGACCCCTTTAAAGCTATGTAACCTATCAAGTCCTTAGTCAGCTGAGTGAAAAGATTGGTCTTGAGTACTTTAAAAACAATGGCTTTTTGTCATGCCGGATTGTTCGCGTGCTTACAACTAGATCAAGTCTCCCACTGTTGGTCTTGGGTGATTCATTACATTGGGGGCTGAAAAACATGTCGCTTTAATACCACAGTATAATACCTGTATGGTTTCACCATGAGTGTTTTTCATATTTCATTTCTATTATTTTTAACCGCTATGCCTAGTCAGACTACCAATGAGCAGGCTATTTTATGTATGAAGTGAGGGAGGTATGTTTGTTCAAAGCAAAACATTATGTCACCGTATCTTTAACGAAACAAACGTGTCGTTCTCATAGACATAAATAACCTAGGGCGCCCTCTGCGATTTACTCTCAATTCAACTCCCTTCTATATATTATAATACAGGTTTCGAGTAACGCGTTTAAACGGAACGCGTCTCCTAATTGCTTCAATTGGGCGTGTTACAATTTTGGAAAGATCGTGGTCTTTACTGCTCTAATTAATCAGCTCCAATTTAAGAAAACAAAAAAACAGAAATTTGCAAAAATTATAATTGTATCCTGAGGTGATTGCTAATTGCCTGTTTCCTGGAGGGCTATCGAATTATTCCTTTTTTCCCCTTCTCCCTCAACGATCTGTGGTTCACTCGGAGCCAAGCCCTCGAGGGCCAGCTCTGCCCCCAGACACACCCAAAACAAGCCCACCGTGCGCCGGCCAAACCTCGCGGCGAGTTGACGGGGTAGAACACCGCTGGGTGTCCACCCCCTCGGGGCTTGCCTCCAACCACCGCCTGAGCCGGTTGAGTCGCGGTCGAAATGCCAGGAATTCCCCAAACTGAAAGCCATAAATAACGAGGTAATCGTAAGCATTATATACGGAGGGAAAACATTCCAAAATGCTTTTTCAGAACCCTTGTACATTTTTCTGAAATATTGGCGATGACGTTTGTGACATTTTGTTCGACTCAATGGGCCACATCAACACGCAATTCCATAAAATAGACTTTTTATTTACACTTCCTCGAACCGTGATAACAAGAAATCACTACTTTCCTCTAAATTCATATTTTCTTTAATTAGATCACTAGGAATAAAATCCATAACTTCATGTGGAATTTTTTTTTATTTTTCCGTCATCTGTAATCAAAAGTAACATAATTTTCGTTAAAATTTTAATTTCCAAAACATAGCCCCCCTTTTTTTCACTAAAGTTGTTGCTCAAAGCAGGACCTATGACTAATAACATTCAAGCTAGTATCCTTTTTTATATTCAAACCAAATGTTTTCACCTTAATTGTGTGTTCTCAGTGGTTCCATGCAAGTGACCCCTAAATTAAATTCATTTGGAGATGGAAACGATTTTCCACGAATTAAAGAGTTACTTTGCCTCTGTGAGTTCATCCGTAAGTTTTATGTTTGTCTTCCTTTAGGCCTGCATCCTATTTACTTAGATTTACAAACCAAAATCTCTAAAACACACAATACTCCCTTAGATTAGCGAAGAATCCCTTAAAAATTTGACAAGCCTATAGGAAAAATGCCCCTGGTACCCCGGGGTCAGCCGGGGTCGCCGTGTCCCGGCGGTCGATGTCCCCGTTGGGTACGGCTTGACTTCTACCCTTGACACGCTGCAGTGAGCCGGGAGAGCAGCGGAGCCAGCCTGTCTTGGGCTCCGGGGACGGCGAGGCTTGAAGCCCGCATGCTAGGGCCTGTCACTCACGGTGAGAGCTAACACTGCTCCGGAGTCCTTGATAGACCTGCCACTCTCCGAGAACAGAATTAACCGTTGACATTACAGATATTTTTCTCTCGTTAATTAACAGTATTGTTTTTGTAGAGGAGGAATTTGTTTTAAAGAAGAAACAAAATTATGCTGGAAATCGTAAATGTCCAAAGACGCAGTTGACGTATCAGGTCAATGTGTTATTTGAGGCCAATGCTTAGCTTTTTATCATTTATCAAGAGGGGGTCTACAAAACATAAGCCTTTGTTTTATCTTGCATTATGATACTGTCAGGTCTTTTTATGCAATAAAATGCATGCAGGGCCCCGATGAAAAACGCTTTCTACTTCTTTGGGTCTAGGCCAATGAAGTTTGTTTAAAAAAGTGTACTGTCATAGACCAATAATGTTTGTAATAATGTCATTAATCACCGCCAATATTTTTCTTCCTTTCTTCTTTGACTTTTCAAATTACCTCCCCGCTGTCCGGACCACGCAGCCCCGGGTCCCGGGCGCCACCTAGCCCGCCGATACTCCTACAACGCGCTGCAACTATTTCGTCCCGATTACACGGAGCAACCGTAAGGAAAACTTGAAATTTTGTTTTGGGCGAATAAAATTCTTCATAATTTCATTAAATGAAAACATTTGGCGTATGATTCGTGCATGTAAAGGCATCATAGTTGTAGTATCGTATGAAGTGACGTAGCCTACCTAACTACATACTTTGGAACTGTTTTCAACTTGTTATTGGATCACCAATCCTTTCAAAATCAACCATAGAACATAAACTGACCATCCATTTATTATCTTTCGAGAACGCGAGTCGATAGAAATATTTTTGATGAATGAAAGAGATTGATGCAAATCAGGCAAAGCTTTAAACACGCGTTTCCTCGAAAAACAAAACAAAAATGAGATGGGTCACCACTTCGTCGGAACAGCGTCTATAACTAGTCCGTCTTGTCGCAAGTCCATCACCAGGCAAAATTACAAATGGCACAGGTAAAATCAAGGGTACGAGGATGGAGATGAAGGAATGCCTTTGTCACACAGTTCGTTTGAATAGCATGTGACTGACTTGTGATTGGCCTGCGATTGCTATTTGAACGATTTGGGAGGAATTGAGTACAGTTTGTATTTCCTTCTGTTTTACTCCGCCGTAAAACTGGGCACTCAACGTAACATTTGGATGAGTCTGAAAACAGGGGTAAAACTAGCTTTCAGGAAACGTTTTAGGCGTCTGGGGGCAATCGCATGCCCCGGAAAGTTTTGAAATCTACGATGCTTTCTCCTGCATTAAGGTAATTCGAGAATAAATTTAGGAACCTCGCCATTAAAATTAGATTCAGTTTACAAAATCCTACTTGGGCCTTTGTATATCTAGGCCCACCGTATCCATACCAGCATTGCATTGTGGCAGTTAAAATACAAATAGTTCCGCATTGGCACTTTGCGCGGTTGCTTTTGAAAATGCTATCACTGGTAAACTTTAACCCTTACATGTAGTCTTACACA